>OZ020508.1:41322562-41922562 GCA_963971375.1 Platycheirus rosarum | reverse complement strand
CCACACATATTTGATTTTTTTAAGTATCGTATTAATTTAAGTGAACGAAAAATATAATATAACCATAAAAAATATGATGAAGTATTTTCTTAAAAAATGGTGGCAAAAGTGTTCAAGCGGTAACGTTGATTAACAAGTGTGGTATATGTAGTAATGCCAGATGCCTTTTATTTACATTTTTTGTTTGTTGTTGTGAAACTAGGCATGAAATTTAGAAATAGAGACATCGTGCAGATTCTGCAACCCTGCAGAATTTTGGGTTTACATCCCCATAAGAGCTTGTGTAATTTTGTACGGGCCCCATTCATTTGGTGTTTTTTTTTTTATAATTAACGCGCCCACACTATTTGTGTGGGACTGTTTGTTTTCTTTTTAATGTATATATATAAGTACAATGCGAGAGCATTAGGTAATAGGGAGGGGAAGGACAGAAAGATGTCCAAGGGAAAATATCGCCGGGTAAACTATTCCAAATTTAGGTTGTTCGGCTAAAAAACAAATCCCTATGTTTCACGGTAGGTTCGAAATTGGGCTCAAGGGTGAACTTATGAGCATTCCAGTATTACGGAAGAAATTTTTAAGGGGAGGAATGCAGCTGGCTACTTAGAGTGAACATTTTTATAAAAAAAACGATATAATAAGGAAAGACATGAAACATTGCGTCGGTGTTCTAGAGGCGCAATTGTTTCAGAGACATTTCTATTTACTATTAATCTTTACGAGCTTGACAAACGGTATGGTTGCAATTGCACGTCCGAAGGTAAAGGGCGTGAATCACTATGCGAATATGAAAAACTCAGGGTAGATTCGTCACCAAAACAGTTAGTGGATTCGAATTAACAGACAGAAGATCATTTATAAAAATGAGGGAAAAAGTCGGAGACAAAACGAAGCCCTAGGGTACACCAGCATTTATTTTTTGGGAATCGGACTTGAAACCGTGTGAAGTATAAAGACTAATTTGGATTGTGTATAAGTATATTGTTATTTAAACTAAAAGACGTTGAGTTTCATAAAATAAAGAGATTTGTTGTGTAATTTCGAAAGTGAGATTGAGTTGTATTTGTCGAACTTCAGGCTAAAATACCACTGTATGTTAAAAACAGATATGGGGGAATAACTCTCTCAACTTAAGGACCAAATTACGACTGTTAGCTCTAGTAAATTCCTCACCGCTTTATGGACTTAGCACTTAAAAAGTTACATCAGTTGTTTGTCACGAACTAGCTAAAGACGTTCTTTAATAAAGGTCTACGAAACATCCTTAGGATTTTCTGGCCCCATCGAATAACAGCAGTGGATTGGGCATACGCTTGGAAAAGGTAACGACTCTACTCAAACTCAAGCAATGCAATGGAATTCGTTTACACAAGAAAGAGAATTTGGGCAGCACATGGCGTAGAACAGTTGAGGAGGAATTAGTGCAGTTTAAGGCAAGAGTTGGAAGGAGCTGAAACACATTTCCGGACATCCCACATAATGGAACGTAGGCGTTGTTCAGTCCCTGTGCCTCGCTAGAGGACCTAGGTAAGTATGTAAATCATTCAAAGGGTTTCCCATGTTTTCTTATAACATATTTAAACCCGCTGCTACCATTAACTTTGTTAATGTTTTGCCTCGCAGAATGCTCTTTAGTCTGTCCTCAAGCGTTTTGCTTGGGAGATAGAACAATGACATACGTAGTTTAGAATTTCGCTTAATTCTGTCCCTGATGTTTTTGGACCGAAATTTTCTACAAATTGAATTTTTTCCCAACTCAGCCTGCATCCCAAACAGCACCTCCACATTATTTAAATCAATATTCCTCCTGCACACAAATAACTTTTCTACGCAATCCACACATCCCCATCCCAAATTTGTGAGTTATCCCAGTACCGAAATTAAGCATACGATCCTTTAAAAAAAATATCCAATTTACCTACATACTACGTCATCCTGAAACGCTCACTTGCTTTTGCAACGCCTGTTCCTAATTTCCATTGCTGCATGTCATCCGTTCAGCACTGCCATATCGCTGCAGTTATCTCATTGTTAGTCCTTGCAATAAGGACGGTCGCCTTTTTAATGGCTTTATCCTTTCTGTGAAACTTTTAATTTTTAATGAAACTTCATCAAAAACTCTGCCTGAAACTGGTGGACCTGGACCTATGCCAGAGCCCATAGCACCATGAAGAATGAACACAATCATATTGCAGTACAACATCCGCACAAACCCATCCATTCTATTCCAGACAAACAGGCGACCCAGATTTCCATATCCTTTTCTCTATGGCAATTCAAAAAGTACACAAGACACTTGTTTACTCAGGAAAACTAAAAAAAAACACACACACTCACATGCCATCCAGGAAAGTCCATTGGACCATATTCCAAAAAAAGTGAAGGCTGCATAATTTATTGCTCTATCGATTTGGTGTGCAAAATATCTCACCTACACATTGGTACACAGGGATGTCAAATTAACAATCGGTTTGAGTTGGTTTGACTTCGAGGAGCCATCAGGCAGTTCGCATGTCCTCGGCTTTTTCGTCCTTCTCCTGACACCTGACCAACCGACCGAAATGCAATTCAACCCCAAACTCTCTCCCTAAAGGTCTTTGGTGGAGTCTATCGGGCTAGTGGCTGGTGCAGCATTTCGATGACTTCTCTTTATCCACAGGGAGATGGCTGACAGTGACATTTGTTATTGATGCCGAATTTTAGCCTTTCATCGGGGAATTTTGTTGCATTGCGACAGAAATGATGTTGCCAAGTGATTGCTTTGATAAGCTGCCATGAGGGCCTTGTGTCGGTTGCAGATAAAAAAAATTTGAGACTCTGTGGTGTGTGGCTATAATATCCGTTTGCATGATTGATGACGAAAGTTGTTCTGTGCTGTGCGCAGATATTTTTAAACGAGGAACCTTTTCATCCCAGGGAATTCAGTTTTGGATAACTATTTTGTGGTTTCTGTGTAGGGTAGGAATTTCAGATTGTGTTCAAGGGAAAATGCATCTGCTCACTGGTGATGCAAAATAATTGCTTGGTAAAAGTCTGAACCAGAAGATAGTGATGACGCTTTTTTAAAAAAAATTAAATTTGAATTGAGATAAATTCAAATTGTTAACATCTTATTTGGGCTACTAAGACGTTTTTGGAGGTTTGGCTTGTAAGCATCAATTTATCCGGCTCCTCGTCTCTGCAGCTATATTAAGGGTTTCTTCCCAACCAATTAGTTACGGGAGAAGAAAGATGAAAAACATCGATTTTTACTTTGGCAACTGGATTAACTAATTTGGATGTGGATTTGTCCTTCGAGGCAGACTCAGGCATCTGTAGTTCCAAATGATTTTAAAGATAACGATTGTTCATTTTGAGTTGGTGGGCGTCTTTAACATGCACCAATTAAATACGAGATTCCAAGTTTCCATTATTATTGGCAAAAAATTCTCAGCTACTAAAAGTATACTTGCGAAATTCGTGGGAGCGAAGAAGATCTCGAAGGAGGTTGGAGATCAATCGAGGTAAGGAAGCCATTCACCATCACGCCGCAGAGAAAGGGTTCAGTTTCACCTTCATACCGCTAAGAGCCCGCACTTCGGAGGTCTGTGGGAGGCGGCAGTGAAAGAGGCGAAAACACTGTTTCAACGTACTGTAGGGATCGCTCTCCTAACCCCAGAAGAACTGCTTACCGAGGTATTCTAGGTCGAGGTCATCCTAAATTCTAGGCCAATCGCCCCGTCAAGCGTAGACCCCAATGACGGAGAATCCCTAACTCCGGCGCACCTACCAATGCACAGCCCCTTGCAGTTGATGTCACTGCCCCCAGAGGATGTCCCGGAACGGCAGATGTCATGCTTGAGAAAATAGCTACTTCTATGCTGGCTCAAGCAGCAGTTTTGGCAGAAGTGGTCGAAGGAATATCTGCTTGGCCTTCAGTTTCGGTCCAAATGGATTCACGAGCTTATTCACGAGGATCACACTTCTCTACAACAATGGCCAATGGGCAGAGTCGTGGCAGTCGCCGAAGGGCAGGACGGAAAAAGTCAGGGTCGCCGATGTCAAAACTCGCAACGGTAGTATTATCGTTAAACTAGCCGTACTTCCAGACAAGGAATCTTGAAGCCGTACAGACTTTCAACGTAGCCGGTGTTTCGACAAATTATTAAAAAAAAATTATCATTCCTAGAATTAAAAAAAATTTAATTACTATTGTGATTTAATATCAATTGGTATACATTTAAAATTGCGCGCCGGCCGTATATAATTAAATTTTTTGTAAATTAAATAGAAGAAGTAAAGGAAGAAGAAGAAATGAAATAAAATTGTCATTCTATCCGAGTGACCGCACTTAATAACACGCCCTTTCAGTCTTTTCACTGTATAACGTTTTTTGGGTAAAAGTTTAATTTCACTTTTAATTAAATAATTAATATAAATTACATAATTTAATATATATTTTATAAAAAATTAAAATACTTTATACATTTTTCAGTATAAATAAACACATCGCCAACATAAGCCTCATGTGCGCGCATGCCCCCAAAGAGCAAATATATGACGACACCAAAGATATTGTGAGGTTTTCGCCTGGGGTTCGACAAATAAAACTCAATAAAAATTCCAAAATAATACAATTAATCCCTTTATTTTATGAAACACAAGGTCTTTCAGTTTAAATAAGAGCAAATTTAACTTATTCCACTTATTCACAATTCAAATACGTTTTTATAATTTTTATTTTTTTTTTAATCTCAATTCAATAACTTTTTACTAACGCTTCCAGTTGTTAACAATTCCACTTTTGAAAATAAACTTAACTTTTAATGCCGTGTATTTATACAAATTTACAAACTTCTGGAAGCTTCCGTCTGGTTCTGGCACAATCTAAGCTTTCGGTTGTTTGTGGTTTTCGAGTTCGAATCAGTACTCAGTCAAAACATATTGCAAATATCTAGCATACTTTTAGGAGCATGGTTGTTGTACACAATTAATCCTACAGATGTCGTTAATTTACAAACAAAATATATCCTCCAAATATCTAAACATTTTGTTGCCACATCACAATATGTTTTTCGAGCTCTTGGACGAAGCATGCACATGTGACTCTATCTCCAAACTTTGTAAAGAGAGTATCATTGCTAGTGCAGTCCGAAAACACAGCGTGCACAACACGAGCTCCGATAATGGATTCAGCCAGTACTCAGTTCACACACCTCTACATTCACCAAGGGACATGGAAATCCCCTGATGAATCAACTGCCAAATCAGATTTGCAACAATCGACGCAAAGCACTCCTACAGTATCATGGATGTCCGAACTTTCCAAGGGGCAAACATTGACTCGGACTACAACCTCGTTTTAGCCAAGGTACAGTTGCAGACATCCTGACCAATGCCAAGAAGAGGTAATACCATGGAGAAGTTGGACTTCGGACGGTTGTAATCGCCAGGTATTTTTCCGATCAAGTCTCTAAGATTAAGTCGTTTGATTAAGCTAGTTCAAGTTTCTTGAGATTTCGGAGTGATTAAGGAATTTTCTCAGTCCTTTTCAATGGATCTGAGAAAAAAAGATCTCGGATAGTTCAGAAACATTGAACTAGCCTATTTTGTTCCTGCGAAATGTCAAAATAAAGCTGAAGCATGAAGCGCAAGTTGAAGGTGAGTTAACTTGCACTTCAGAAAAATTTCAAGCTTTAGCTTCAGCTTCTCATTGTGTTCGCCTTATAGGTATCGCGTATATTTAACTTTGACAGCACTTCATACTTCAGCTTCAGCTTCAGCTTCACCATGGTGTTCAGCCAGTCAATGCTGAGAATATATAAAAACCATTTCTGGAAAATATATAACTTCGATGACGAGCCGAATTACACCGTCACGCAGAATAATCCATTCTATCTGGTTGAAGTTTAACAAAAATTTTGCTCATCCAGTTTGGATGAAATAAAACTAACCTTAAGACCAATTAAGCCGCCGATGGCCTAGTTGCTGAAATCTTCTAAGCTGCAGGCGATGAAAGAAGAAGAATCCTAAATCTTTAAAATACGACCCTTTAAACTTAGCTAACTACAGAGGTATAAGTCTTCTTAACGTCGCCTGCAAGATTCTTCTGCTGTGGTGTATGAGCTCCTAAAGCCATTCGTCAACAATCATTACGAATGTTGATTAAAAACGCACACAGTTTTTAAAAGAAAACAACAATTACCGTTAGCGGCTATTAATTACAAAAATTTCAAGGACAAGCAATTCACATCAGAATAAAACTAACCTTCAACTTTATCTATCTCTATGTCAAACTCCATGCATTCTTTTTCCAGCCTTCAAACGCATACATCAACCGATCCACCATTCTACCCAAGTAAAGGACTATCTCTTCTCATTACTCATCATTAAAAAGTACTTACAATGTATCATCATTACTGACGAAATCCAACCTTCATCTAATTAAATAAAAAATAACCAATCTAAATATCCTTGACACATGGCTGCACTGCTTAATTAAGCCAAATTGCACTCAAATGTGTGCACAAATTGCCGCACACACACACCCAAACTTATTCCTCAACAAATCCAATTTATTCCCTCGCATGGTAGGACGTAAAACTCATTAAACCTTCGTCATGTCCTTCGGTCTTCCTATAGCATTTAATTGACTGACATAAACAAAATTTTCAATTTACAAAATGACACGCATCCATGTGCTGCAATATCTCGCCTAAAATGTACACTTTTGCAACATGTGCACATGCACACATTAACAACACATTGTTACATGTCCTGTCCATATACAAGAACCCAAAAGAGGACAGTCTTTCGGTACAATCAACACCTTCTGTCAATTTCTCTTCCTTAATTTTTTTTCTTTAGTAACAAAAAAAAAACAAGTGACTACATCTTAGGCTATGGAATCCTTTTGCTATTGTGAGTTTTCTGATTTTTATTTTTTTTTTTACAAATCAAAAGTTCTTAACCGGGGCCAGCAGCTAACATACGCTGTACACAAATTCATTTCCTTATTGACAACAGGAACGGACTCTTCCAAAGACTACAAGAACTACTTGCTGATTTAGTTTCCTCTATCCACCGCTAGGAGGGTGATTTGAAGAACAGGAAGTCTTTGTGAAAGCAACACAACCAATGAGTCAATGCTTTTGCTTGAGCTTGCATCTCAGTGGTATATCATCATGTATCCTTTTCCTTTCGGTTTCTACGAATACGTCCTGAAAGTGCAAACAAATTCATTCTTCTTCAAGTGAAGCAAATGCAAACAAATTTGCTAAAGGGGGAAGGGGAGAGATGGGGTTTTTGAGTTATAAGACACCATTTGTTGCCACCCAATCTTTCAGTTGAAGTTGGGTTTCTTGACTTGGATGGATGCCAATAAAGAGAGGATAATGCGGGAGCGCATTTATAGTTTTGCCAAGAAAGGCGTTCATTTGAAAAAGTAGATATGAAGCGGACGATAATTTGGGCGCCAATTTATTTAGGGGTTTGTAGGGGTTCTTGCCACTCCTGGAAAAGAATTCTTAGTATAATCGCCGCTTTGGTTGGCTTTCCACCGCGCGTATTCTGTCCGGAGACCGCAGTACACGCTGAATGGAAAGTTAACCAAATGTATTTTCCAACAAAAATGAAAATAAGAAGAGTAAGCTTTAAGATTACACTATAACTTTTATTAACAGCTAAAAAATAACAAAGTTTTCAATTAAAATTAAGGTGAATAAGGAAAATGTATGGTTGCACTCTTAGTGGTCAGCGATTTATATTGGTTTTCTGTGGGCGGTCGCAGACCCTCGTGTACAGTGAACCAGTACAAATGCATTTGGCAGGCACACCTATACCCCGCTACTTGCATTAGTTTTCCATGGACGGTTGTAAACCTTCGCATGGCGAACCATTGCAAGTGCATTGGCACTGACCTGGACATTCTACGCTTGACTCCAGTGGACACTTAGTAAAACGTAGCACCTTCGACCAGCATGAATGCTCTGTCTGAAACATTCAAATCACCTACCTTTACCTTTATGTGGACACTCGGGGGAACTTTGCACTTTCAAGGCAAATGATCTGAATGCTTTTGCATCGATCGTGCTCGGCTTTTATACCCCTTTGGTGGAGCTTTTAATAAAGTGGTGAAGAGCATTGAGTGAGGTGGATAGTGTTTGAGTTTTAGTTACTTGAGTGATTATGGTTTGATGTTACCAGCTTAGGTTTTGTTTTAAAATGTTTAACAATAATAATTAATAAAATAAGTATTGATTGTGTTACAATATGTTTAATTGTGAATTGAACATGAAATAACAATTAATGTTAAATTCAGTTATTACAATAATTTATTTTAGCAATGAGAACAAATTAAATAAATGTGGATTGCAGTCATCAGTTGTTACAGATACAAGTAAAACGAACATGATTTCCTATTATCAATCATATTTTGTCTTCCGCCATTGTATATATCTACATTCTCTATAGCAATCTTATGATGTCACTTTTCGTCTGGCCATCTTCCTGGTTGTTCCGTAACCAACTCTAAATAGAGGAGACGAGAACATTTACCGATATCTTACCAGTATTTAATACACTTTACAGTTTATATATATTTTAGACGCGTGGTTTTCAATCTGGCAATACTTTTTTCAGAGTTGGTCTTATTGACAACTGTCACTTGATTTATTCTCAATTTGGTTTGCAATTTCATAATGAATAGACTTATTACTGAACAAAGTTTGAAAATCGTGCAAATTTATTACCAAAATAATGGTTCGGTTTGGGTGACGCATCGCTCGCTGCGTGGATGGATCGGTTTAGCACAACGTTTACTCTAGTGGATAATGCGCATCCTCAGAGACGAAGAAGACCCGATTGAGTCCATCCGTCATCGCGCACAACAATTGGAACTGTGCCCATCCACTTTATGAAAGATTTTGCGGAAAGATCTTGGTTTGCGGGCTTACAAAATCCAACTCGTGCAAGAATTAAAGCCAAGTGACCATCAAGCACGTCGCACGTTCGGTGAACGGGACCAAAAACGAGATGGCCACCGATCCCGATTTTAACAAGAAAATTTTGTTCAGAGATGAAGTTCACTTTTGGTTAAATGGGTAAATTGTCGTATTTGGAGTGATCATAACTGGCTGAACACAATGAGCTGGAACGGAAGACGAAGCTGGAGCTGGAACAGATGTCAAATATGTTGTATATACACAAATTCAATGTTGCTCATACAATGGGACGCAGCTGCAGACGGAGCTGCAATACGGAGACGAAAAGGTTGGTTAACTTTTAATAAAGATGTGCAGTTTTTTGACATTTCACAAAGAAACAAATGGAACACAACATTGGTGCGTTCTTTTTGAAAGATCTTTGATAAGGTACATTTACATTATTCCTATTTTGGGTTGTTTTTTTATTCTTATTTTTACAAAAAGGTAAACGGTGTATATCAATATTTAAAAATTGATTGTAGAACATACGTATGGTAACAGCGAGAAAATTCAAAGGTATCCTGAAATTTCTGGGCTACTTTTCTTCCTGATGAGCTATACAAAGAACGGCTGACTATTTTTCTTTTTTGTTTACAATTTTGAAAGGAAACCTATCTAGTTGGAACACGAGAAAGGAGAACATTCATTCTTCTTTTGGACAGACACGTACTTCGATGTTTACACTGATTTGATTATCACGAACATTTTCCAATACTTTCATATATCTATATAAACTGCACTGTTTTATAAAAACAAAATCAATCAAAAATTATTCTTTACCACAAAAAAAATATATGATTGGGCGTATAAAAACTCTTGTTTTTAGTCTGTGCTAGCATTTTCTGTCCCGAACGAGAAATGCCAAAGCTCAACCCATTTTTTTTTTATTTTTCATTCAATTCGTTTTTGTGCCAAAAAAAAAGAAGAAACAAAGAAACAATGTAAACAAGGTATTATAATAAATGGGCTGATATTTGACTAATGTCAAAAAACTGCACAGCGTCATTGTGGGCATTTGCAAGTTGGGACGTATGTCCTCGTTTCGATTAAAAATGTTGAGATAACAATCAAAATGACATTACGATGATAGAGAAATATATTTGCATTACTGGCAAAATTCTGTCCGTCTGTCTGTCTGTCTGTACGGATGTATTTTGGTTGGGCCAATAATCTTCAAATTTTGAACTTAAGGTTGTTTTGACATTCTACAGAGGAATTTTTTCAAATTTTTTTAGCTCAAAAATTAACGCTACCTGCCATATAACCGTTACGTAAAAGCTTATTTTTTTCGAAAACGGCTCCAAGAATTTTTATAAAAAAAATCAGTGTACTGCTTTTGTCGAAAACTTTTTTTTTTGTTTTTTTAATATTTTTTTTTTTTTTTTTTTTTTGAAAAATCATTTTTGGGTAGGTGAATTTTTTAATAAATTTTGTTTTAAATGTACGTTATTTTTGTGCTTAAGTTTGTATTCTTGAATTATTTTTTTATTTTTTATTTTAAAGTTGTCAAAAAACCGTTTTATTTAAAAACGGCTCCTACGATTTTGAAAAAAAATCACACTTTTTTACATTTCTTAAAGAAATAAAAAAGTCACAAAAATCGAATAAATGCTTTGATGTTCACTTTAATTTTCTTAAATTTTATTCTATAATGTGACCGCACATATGAGGAAGTACGTGTGATCCAGTCGTGCTATTTATTTTTTAGCTGATTGTTAAGATGGTTAAAAACTGCCTTATGACCTGGAAATCTCGTAGCTTGGCATTTTCTTCACCCTCTTCTTTTTCCAATATCGGCTCCCTTATTTTATTTCTTTTTTTCTCGAGTTCGAATTAGTTGGAGTACTTTCTTCTGCAGCCTGTTACACATTCATGATCAATTTGTATAATTGCTTGCATGGGGTATCTTAGGTTGATAAAACATTCAAGTTTATCTCTGAATTCGTTCCAGGTTGTTCTCTTATTTACGAGCTTAGGATTACTTGTTTCTATTATTTCTGCTTCACTCAGTGATAAAAATTGATCTGACGATAATTCGTAATTACGTAACTTCGACACTTATATGATTTCGTTTAATACCTTTAACTACGAAAAAGTCAATTAGGTTTGTTATTTTGTTAGTATCAGATAGCCAATATTTTGGCAAACCAGAAGAATATAATTCGCAGTTGTATTTGCGGCCTGCTTGGTTAAGCCTAGATCCCCAGTGGGTGTGTTTAGCATTGAAGTCGCCACCAACAAGGAAGCTATGTCCTAAAAAATTTAGGAGTTCGGCATAATCTTCTTCAGTTGGAGAACTCTTTCTTTTTTATACCAATACTAATTGTTGTTACTTGCATGTTTTCATTAGTAAACTTAGGTTCTTCATAGTGTTTCAAGCACTTTTTTTTAATAAGTATTGCTAATCCTCCTCTTGCTTTGTCGATGGGCGGGTCTTCTAAAAAATAAAAAAAAATAAATACTTAAAACCGTCGCTTATGTCAATCTCTGTCAAAAATGTAACTTAAGAAGCCAAAGCCGGTCAGCAAAAAACAAAAATTAAATGCGCCCCTGTATTCCCACCCCACTGTGGTGTCTTAACTAGTTCACTTGGATTAAAGTTTGTGTACATTAGCGTGAAAGTTTGAAATGAAAAGGCGTTCGTCATTCCCCCCCCCCCCCCTACACCCAACGCTCATTCACTTATACGTATATCCGACCACTGATGGAGCTCAACGTCCTTTCAGCAAAAACGGAAAATCCACAGAAGAAGAAACCACTCTTACGCCTTTTTGCAAACGCATCTCATGTGCACTGTGCAGTGTAGTACGGTGAATGTTCCATCGTATGTTAATCTGTGCACATCGAGGTGATGTATTGGGACATATCTACCTATCTTTAGCTGGCTGGCTCCATCCGTCCTGGAACAAGTATGCCAGTAGATGATGGTGCCAACTTGGTCGGAGTATCTTTTCTGCCAGAGTTCAAGGGATGCTGGTGATCTAACATTTTCTTTTTAGCTTATCTACGATTTTTTTTTTGCCACTATCATCATCGTATCTTCAAGGATACTGGCAACTTCTGGAAGTGGTAATGGTTGTCTACAAGTGCATATCCCTATCCCTTTTGCAATAGAAAAAAGGGAAAAAAACGTGAAAAAAGTATTTCCTTTTTGGGAGAAAACTTCTATTTTGCGTTAACAGAAGTTCAGAAATTTCGTGTGAAGGACGACGAATGGCTGTGAGTTTTTGGGATGTGAATGAATTGAGGGGCATAATCGGGGTGTGTTGTTTACTTTAGAGTTTATTTGAAAATTCCTTCTTTGGACCGGAGTTTTATACATGCCACAGACACGTTTAGTTTTCCTTCTCTTCCAAAGGAAACTTATTTTTTGGTCAATTAAAGCTTTTTTTCAATAAAAAAAAGAAATTCATTCAAAGAATTTCGCGAGATTGTGAAGGAGTCCTTGCAAACAAGTTGCTGGAATACGTCATTGATGTGAGGGATTATTTTCTTTATTTTTGTATTTTTCTTAAATTAAATTTCATGGAAAATTGACTTTTCGGATAGAAACCTTTCTAACAGAATGTTGCATGGTTAGATGGTTGTATCCATGCGAAAATCATTTTTCAGAAAGGACGAAGGAAATTCAAGGGAAAATAAACAATGCTCTGGATCTGGATATTTTAATCGATTTTTTTTGTTGGCTTGATTCCCTGTAACCCTAAAGTATCGTCGCAATCGAGAGGAAATTTATTTTAAAGCTGAACAATGGAAGGAGTGGATCTGGCAGACTAAAATTTCATGAAACTTCTTCTTTGTTGACTTTTGAACTTTAAAAAGCTATGTAAATCCTTTGTGGATCCGTTAAGAAAACCAGCCAGAGGCATTTGCTTTATTATTCTTAAATATTATATTTATTAGGATTATGAATTTGGTAATATTGGTTTGTGTTTGTTCGCATCGATGTTTAAGGTTAGATATGCAAAAAGTTCAAATAAGACTGTTGTGCATAAATAAAGGGTTTAATGCTAAGACTTATTTGAAAGGGTATTAGATTTCCACACTTTTTTAAAAGGAAGGTGGGACAGTATTCAAGTGTTCAGGTAAATTCAGGGATCAAAGGTTCATCTTGGGGATGAGTAAGTTAAGTAAGTAACTAGGTGGCTAGGTCTGGTGTCGCTGTACAGTATGTAAAGTTGCTCGTTGCATTTCGCACCCCCACTCCCGTTTTATGTATACTGGAAGCAACCTTAAGCGTCCTCATCTACTTTTGACAATATCCCTACGTCTGCACCCCACAGCAGGACTGTGACGATAAGGTTCTTTTAAAAGGACAATTTGGTTGCCTGGAAGTGGGCTTTGCTGCTTAATTGCCTTCTTAACCTGAAGAAGTAGCGATCTTCCTTTGATCTCAGCGCTGTTTTTTTTCTCTTATTTGATAGCGGTTAGTCCGTGAGTTCCTTAAAGCTATATCTGTCTTTGGTGATGTTTTATTCAAGGCATCGACGTTGAGTCTCCTCTTGATGACAGCAAACCTAAAAAAAGTGAGAAAATGCTCTCCGTTTCTTCAAATGCGTGCTTCTTTTTTCTTTTGAGAAACCGGTCTTCCTCTTTCCTCTTCTGCTCATGGAGCCTGCGGGCAGCTCTGATCCTTATGTGCAGCGCAATTTCCTTATTAACTGTTCCCCGGCACTCATCGTCAAATCAGGGGTTTCTCAAAGCTTGATGCTGGCGGTAAAGGATTCCTTTGGATGATATTAGAGACTAAATCAGAAAAGGACTTGGATATTTTTTGCGATCCGTAGCGTATGAGATGTGTTTGTCATCGGGAAGGTTGAATATCCATGATACTGGAGCAGTGCATTGCATCGTTTGCAATGTGGTGAAGTTGATCAAGGTGGGAACTGCAAATTCGCTGTTACAATATTTCACCTCGCAGCCAAGCATGAATCCGTTATTCTTATTGGAGGTTGAAGGTGGTGTCGTACAGGCTGTATCTTAAGACTAAACCTATCACCAAAGATATCTTCTCTCCCTAGCTTGGCGTTAAATTCGCCTGGGACAATTTTAATGTCAATACTCTTATATTTTGTCCAGGAGCTCAAAAGAAGCTTTCATTTAATACCCCATTTGTGCATTGACTCGATTCCAACAGCACCAAAAACCCAACCGGAAGTTGTCATTTTACCCCAAACAAACAGGCAAAAAAAGTCTGTCTTGTCAGCGGTTTTGTACATTTTATGTAATTTGCCAATATCTTATGGCTAATTTTTCCATTGACTCGATGAGGTAGTTTTTTTACTGCCGCCTCCTGGACTATTTATTCCCAATTATTCTTATTTAAATTTTTATTTCAAATGAAAATGAATAAGAGTCATTATATCTTCGAAAACTTTTCACCATTGTTGTAATACTCTATTCGTAAAAATATATTTTGTATCTGTCGTTATTCAAAGCCATTGGACAAATTAAAACAGTGATTTAGCATGAGTTGTTAACCAATTCGCATTGCAGAGGTTGATCCTGTCAGAAATAGCAGCTCGAACTTTCTGTGTAACTCGTCTCTTCTGTACGTTTTATTTTGTGTATTCCCCACCCCCTCCACATTTGAAAATAAAATCCAATTTTATTTTATGTGTACACGCATACAAAAATCTTTCTGGCTATGTGATATGAAAACTTTTGCAATTTTTTTTTGTTTTGTATTTCTTTTGTTGAAAACACATGCATGCATAAATTTCATCTCATCTGTAGACGAGGACGAGAGGTACAACACAACCGGAACAGGAACTGAGAAAAATTTATGAAAATGACAAGCAACTTTTAAGTTGCATGGAATTGCTTGGCTTATTAAACTTTGATTTTAAAACATTTCGATGTGAAAGAAGTTGTATTTTGATTGTTTTATAAATATTAAAAAAAAATTAAAATGGAGTCGGTGCTTTCTCAAGTTTTATTACAAATACAAAAAAAAAATCGAAACTGCGTCTGTTTCCAAAAGAGTATTGAAAGAAAAAAACTTTATTTAACTCAACTTTAAGCTATTGTTATGATATGTTAAGAGTGCATTTGTCAAATATTAATTAAATTATGTTTAAGCCCCTTGACAAATTTGAATTAATAGTAATAAATAAAACTTTAAGTTAATAATTGAAATTCTTAATCATCAATTTTTTAATCGGCCGATTTGATAAATGGAAATCATTTTCAAAATCAACCAACCGCATTCCGCAACCATTACGAAACACCCGCTCTATATAATAAGTTTCTGGTTTAATGAGCATGAGAAACATTAGATTATTATACATACAGTGCATTGCATAAGTATAACCGCACCCTGTAAAAATGCATTTGATAGAAAACTCGAAAAGGAAACGACACCTTGCTATTGCAAAAAAGTCCCGTCATATTCTGTTCTTGTGTTTAGAAATTAAAAACAGATATTTTGGTATTGCAGAAGTAAAGGGTGTTTTTTTTAGACGTGTGCTTTTCAATCTGGCAATACTTTTATGGAGTCGGTCGACATAATCGCCAAGCAGAGTCGGTAATTCGAGCAACCATGGATCGGATTCGTACAACGTTTAGTGTGCTTCTACACGTTCACTGTTAAGTCTTGACTTACATAAGAGCAAAAGAGATAGCAAATTCGAAATTTGAGAAGAAAGAACATTTTACCCTGGTAATGTTTTCATTGACTTTTTTGGCGGTCTTCTTTTATCTTCTTCTTTTTATCATTGTGTTGCTTCATTATGTTTTCGATGCTTGTAAAGTCGTTTTCGCTGTGAGCGATTTCTTTCATATTTGTTTATGCTTTTTCTAACATATTTCCCTGGAAAAAATATTTGTTGAACAGAGAATACGACATTACTGAGCACTTCGAGCGTAGAAGACTATTATTTTATTATTATTATTTGCTTCATATCAGAAATAAAAAAATACCCCCCTTTCAAGCAGAAAAAAATTGAGTCAAGCCAGTCAAGCGCGAGACTCACGGAAAGAAAATAACAGAGAAAACTTCGAAAAAAGTCATGACTGGGCAGGCAACGTGTAAAAGCACACTTACTCTAGTGGATAATGCGCATCCTCAGAGACGCCATACAGCTGTCGAGCAGAGTATCGAAGAAGACCTGAATTAGTCAATTCGCCATCGTGCGCAACAATTGGAGCTGCGCCCATCCACTTTATGAAAGATTTTGCGGAAGGATCTTGGCTTGCGGGCGAACGACCATCAAGCGCGTTGCAAGTTCGGTGAATGGTCACAAAAACGATATGGCCACCGATCCCGGTTTTCACAAATTTTGTTCAGCGATGAAGCTCACTTTTGGTTGAATGGGTACGTTCATGGCTTTAAGTTAGGTATGGCAGTTACGGCGGCCACAAAAAAAAAAAAAGCTTGCTGTGGCTGTTCTAATTTTAAGTATTTTAGGTTTATTTTAAGTAATTTTAAGTTTATCTTTAGTTTATTTTAAGTAAGTTTTTAAGTAGTAAGCAGATATTGATAAACCAGTTTTTTTTAATTTTCTAGGTAAAAAATAAAACCCGATACAGATAAGATAAATTAAAATTAAGTTATTTTTAGGCCGAAAGGCAATTAAAATTAAGATAGAGATTAATTTAGAGCACCCGCATAGGGCCAGTAAGTTAATTAAGATGATATTTTTAGCTAGTTTTAAGATTTTTTGTCTAGCATTTAAGTAGTTATAATTATAAGTTAAAATAAATCAAT
The DNA here is from genome assembly GCA_963971375.1 of Platycheirus rosarum. Taxonomy (NCBI): domain Eukaryota; kingdom Metazoa; phylum Arthropoda; class Insecta; order Diptera; family Syrphidae; genus Platycheirus; species Platycheirus rosarum. The sequence continues at coordinate 41,905,891 of OZ020508.1, read as the reverse complement.
TAAAAGTAAAAAAAGGGTACGTTCATGGACGTATTATATATAGACTTCTAGTTGCCTACCTCAAGTTGGTTCCATTGTAGTTTAAATTATTTAAGGCGACACTAGCCCTCCTGAGTACATTAGCGGGAAAAAAAATAAACATTTCATCCAGTAATCCCAGACTTAGGCAGCAGGTTTTCCCACGTTGCCATGTTAAAATTTCCCTTTTTCCCCACGTGTAATTTTGAATATCCCACAATTAATTAATAAAAAATCTCTTTTTTCCTTGTAGTACTTTTAGCTTGTCTTAGGCACAAACCAATAAAAAAGGAAGTTGTCTACGATTTAAAAAAAAACAAGAGGCAAAATACCAAAGATGTCGCACACTTCTATGGATAGAATTCAAAAGTGTTAGTTATGTTTTACCGGTAAATGCGACTTTTTAAAATTTTAAAAACAGCTGTCGTGAGCTTCAATGTCAACATTTTAAGTAGTTATTTTTTTCCTGAAGTGTGTTCAGGAAAGCTAGCATCGCATTCCCGCGACATTTTTTTGACAATTGTTGTAAGAAGCTGACATTAGACTGGCAGTCCATATTTAATAAGTCCATGGGTACGTTAATTAGCAAAATTGTCGTATTTTGAGTGATCATAATCCACAAGCCATTGTTGAGATGACGTTACATCCTCAAAGAGTTACTGTTTGTTTTGCTCTATGGGCAAAGGGAATTATTGGTCCATATTTTTTTGAAAAATTAAGCCGGCCATAATGTTACAGTCAATGGGAACGCTATAGAGCCATGATTAATGACTTTTTCGTTCCTGAATTGGAGGGTGTTGAAGTGGATAACCTTTGTTTTCAAGAAGACGGTGCTACATGCCATACAGCCAACGAAACAATCAATTTATTGAAGGAAACTTTTGGTGAGCGCATTATCTTACGTGGCGTGGCCTCCAAGATTGTGCGATATAACACCGCTGGACTATATTTTGTGGGGTTATGTTAAGTAGCTTGTCTACGCAGATAAGCCCGAGATGATTGACGCTTTGGAAGAGAATATTCGGTGCGTTATTGCTGACATACGGCCCCAAAATTGGTCGAAAATTAGGCCTCTCGGCTGGAATTTATTCGTCGGCCACTTGACCGAAATCATTTTTAAAATATAATGGTCAACCCTTATTTTTATAACAAAGCTAAATTCTTGGCCAAAACATTAAATTATATGCGTTTTATTTCTTGTTGAAAACCACACGTCTAAAAAAACACCCTTTATAACCGCATTCTGTATTTAATTTTTTTTATATTTCTTTTACAAGACAGTATAGGATTTTATTCCTCCTATTTTTATTCAAGCTAAAAATTCTTTTCGGCATACTATTAACAAATTTTTTTTAATATGGAATCATCTTCCAAGCTTCCATAATTGCCTCTCGTAGCTCAGCAACACGCCCAAATTGATTTTTTGTTGGCGTAATTTTTTGAGTCCCCAAAGATTTTCGATAGGATTACAGTTTGAGGAAGGTGGTGGCAATTTCATTAAATTTATATTAAATAAATGTAAGCAGTGCCCCGTGGCTTAGTGGTTAGTGTGTCGGACTGCTAAGCGAAAGAACCTGGGTTCAAATCCAGCTCGTAGCCACCTTTTTTCTGGGGTACTGCCTCTTGCGAGGAACTGACAAAACCTCCAAGAGTAAAATTTGTCTCGAAAAAGTGCATCTCATGTAGCCGTTCGGACTCGGCGGTAAACTGTAGGTCCCTTCCATTCTTGCAGATTAGCAACACACACACAGGAATGGTTGAGAGTATAAGTCACTAGGCCTTGGCTCCTTAAGGAGCTGTCGCGCCAATAAATGTATGTAAATAAATAATTTAAATAAATTTACTGGCGCGAAAGCTCCATAAGGAACCAAGGCCTAGTGACTTATACTCTCAACCATTCCTGTGTGTGTGTGTTGTTAATCTGCAAGAAATTTATATTATTAGTCTGAAACTACTCAAAATTTTCACGATTATCACGAATTGTCTTGTCGCAAGCAGAGTACCAAATTATATAATATGATATACATATATAATAAATATAACGGGACTTTTTTTTTGTTCATTTTACTTCTTTATTAATTCAATTTAATGAATTTATAATTTACTGTTTCCAGTTTTCTATTAAAATTAAACGCATTTTTTCAGGGTGCGGTTGTACTTATGCAAGGCAACCATTATGATTTAATGAAAATAAAATAGGTTCTTGATATCCATTGGGTGAAAGCACCTTCAAATTTCCGTTGGGATTTTTAAATAAAAGAATATATTTTTTTTTATTAAATGTTCAATTTCACTTTAATTAAATAATAATTCCGCCTTACACTTTAGGTTCCACTGTATCATACGATGCGCACTTCTATTAAAAAAAAACCCAGCATAGATGACCAGTGGTACAAGCAACAAATTGAAATGGTTTGCTCTACCGGAGGTCAAATGATTTTGATCTATTTTAAAAGTATGGTTCGTGATTAATTTAAATTCTTTTACTTTTTTATGTGTTTTAAGGAAATTAGTTTAATATCTCGCATTTAACATTTTATTTCTAGAACGAACTTTAAAAGAACTCATTCATAATCACAAACCTCATTGTGGAAGAAATCCAAATTCTAAGAATTTCAGCTTTTTTTCAACAAAGCTTAAGCTTTTATTTTATTAATTTTACAAGTATTGTTTTCGTGTTAAAACTGATAACAATATCATTTAAATAAAACAGTGTATAAATGTGGCACGATAGGTGGTCTACCACACACATAATAAACGACATCATATATACAACACACCACGTCTGCACATAATGCACACAAAACAAAACACAGCACGACATCCATAGGGAAAAGGATAGACGAAAGAAAGATTGCGCTTCCCCATTAATAAACGGATTGAGACACCATATTTAATGTATATAGACACAGTCGATTGTTAACCATTGCGACGGCCGGTTGTGATAATTTAAAGGAATCGAGTTTTTATGTGGTGCCCAATAATCGTTTGAAATAAATTATGTCTAGTTTATGTAATATAATAATTTCTAAGGCGAAAACTAATCGGTGATTCAAATAAGTATTCCTTGTAAATTAATTTAATAAAAACGTTCGGTTTTTCACTAAATAATTAATTCTTAAAGCATAATCGAAATTGATATTTAAACAAGCGACCTATTTATGTTATTAGTACAATATACATAATTTTTATTTTATATCTTCTAAGATAAAAAAAATAATTAGACACAAGTAATCTAAGTTTACAGAATTCAGATAAGTAGGTTAAATTGATTTATAATATTAAAAGTATATGAAAATAAATAGAAAAATTGAAATTTTCATTAATTTTTACAATTTAATTTACAAATTTATAAAAAAATTAAATCTTTAAATTTTATTATAATTAACTGAAGTTAAAAATGTTAAGAATGTGCAGCGAGGGACAGTATTTTTGGTTGGCGTGTAAGGAGAATATCAGAAAACAAGCTTAAACTTCGAAATTCTAATTAGTTTTCAAATGGCATATTCAAAACACGGGGTGGAATCGACTAAGGTGATATAATATATCATATAATATGTCATATTATGGCAATCACATTTCTGATAGTCACGAGTGATGAAATTAAATTCTTAGTCTACGTAAGGTGATCACCAAAAACAATATGAATTCTGGCACCAATTTTAATTTATGACATTTTACTTTAGGTATTAGGTAGAAAATCCAAAGGTATCTTTAAATTTGTTGGAAACTTTTTTGTCTGAAAAAATATGTGATGAACAGCTGACTTTATGTATATATTTCTTTATTTTCTAGTAAAGTAGGATTTCTTAAATGACATTTGAAAACGGTCATTTCTGAACGCTGAAAATTTAATATAAATGTGATGACACTAAAATAGCAGTATGACAATCACCTTACCGAATTTTTTGATTGTAACTATCACTTTTCAAAAATCACCTTAGCCGATTCCAACCCAGATATCCTGCCCAGGTATTTTATCTTGCTTTAATCAAAACCATTGCTGGCGGGATCTTGTCCGGGCTGCATACAACATGTTCTTCAATTCATCGCAATTGCTGCCCGATACCATTCAGTGACGCAGCCCAAGGCTTCGAAAATCCTGGTCTAAAGCATCCTTCCAACTTAAACAAGTTCTTTCAAGCAGCCTTCTAACGGGTGATTTTTTAAGAGCTTGAAAACTTTTTTTTTTTAAAAACGCATAAAATTTGCAAAATCTCATCGGTTCTTTATTTGAAACGTTAGATTGGTCCATGACATTTACTTTTTAAAGATAATTTCATTTAAATATTGACCGCGGCTGCGTCCTAGGTGGTCCATTCGGAAAGTCCAATTTTGGGCAACTTTTTCGAGCATTTCGGCCGGAATAGCCCGAATTTCTTCGGAAATGTTGTCTTCCAAAGCTGGAATAGTTGCTGGCTTATTTCTGTAGACTTTAGACTTGACGTAGCCCCACACAAAATAATCTAAAGGCGTCAAATCGCATGATCTTGGTGGCCAACTTAACGGTCCATTTCTTGAGATGAATTGTTCTCCGAAGTTTTCCCTCAAAATGGCCATAGAATCGCGAGCTGTGTGGCATGTAGCGCCATCTTGTTGAAACCACATGTCAACCAAGTTCAGTTCTTCCATTTTTGGCAACAAAAAGTTTGTTAGCATCGAACGATAGCGATCGCCATTCACCGTAACGTTGAGTCCAACAGCATCTTTGAAAAAATACGGTCCAATGATTCCACCAGCGTACAAACCACACCAAACAGTGCATTTTTCGGGATGCATGGGCAGTTCTTGAACGGCTTCTGGTTGCTCTTCACTCCAAATGCGGCAATTTTGCTTATTTACGTAGCCATTCAACCAGAAATGAGCCTCATCGCTGAACAAAATTTGTCGATAAAAAAGCGGATTTTCTGCCAACTTTTCTAGGGCCCATTCACTGAAAATTCGACGTTGTGGCAGATCGTTCGGCTTCAGTTCTTGAAATGTCAAAGCATACTGAGCATCTTTCTCTTTGACACCATGTCTGAAATCCCGCGTGATCTGTCAAATACTAATGCATAAAAATCCTAACCTCAAAAAATCACCCGTTATTATAAAAATAGCTTGATTCTCTTAGGAAATTCGAGGTAGATCCTAAGGTTCATCCTGCAATACTTCCTGCTTAATACCAATTTTCAAAAAACCGATATCAGAATATATTTTGCGTGTCGAAACGTTTAAAGTTTCAGCTCAAGTAGTTGATATATTTTTAAATTTTGGTGGGGCGAAACCTCCATTTATTCGGCTTAATACAAGCTATTTCTTATTCTAACTTAAGAACTAAGAAACTTATGAGAATTAAGTGGTTGGTAGGTTTAGGCAGGGGCTACTTATATTGAAGTCAAAACAAGTGGTGTTTGAATTGACAATCCTCAGTATTTGGGAGTTGGGTTCAATATAGCCTTGTTCGATGGATGGAAGATAGAAGAGGCGATGATTACGAATGTTACGAGGGTAAGTGTTGAGAAAGAGGGAGTCGTTAAGGCCTAAAAATATTCGATGAATGAAGAGAATGTCAAATATTTCTCTTCGATCTTTCAGTTCGGTTTATTCAAGTTGACAAGTTTAAGTCGGTCTTGATCTCCAATTAAGACCTCGGAAACGGCGTTGTATGCTCACATTGATAAGGCGGCCAGACTTGACAAGCGTATTCAAGAAGCGGACAATGGATATGTAAAGAGATCGGGTAATGTAGGGGTCTGAAAATTATTTGGACCATCGTTTCACGAATCCATGTGCTGAATTGGCTTTCAGAATAATATCATCGATACGTTTGAAAAATTTCTGCTGATGGTCGCAAATAATGCCCAGGTCACGGATCACTTGAACAAAGGAAATGATTTGACTGTGGAGAAAATAGAGACGGGCAAGAGATTCGCTGCATTTTCGTGAGAAGGTTGGCACTTTGAAATTTTAAGCTTCAAGAAGTTTTTGGAGCAACAAATTGAAAAATTGCCGAGATCTTGTTGTAAGTGGGAAGAGTCCTAAGGTGAAGAAATGGTCTTAAGCTTGGTATCATCTGCGTAGAACGAAATGGAGGAATGTTTGAAGACCATATCAATGTAGTTGATGGTAAGAATGAAAAGGAGAAAGCTTAAATGGCTGCCTTAGGGAACACCGGATGTATCTTAAAAACGGCTTGATAAGACGAACCGAACACTATAAAAACGTTTTTTCAATTAAGAAGAAATCCATCTCAACAGAATGGGTTCAACGCCGTGGGGTGGATAGTTTAAAAAGAATAAATTTGTGGGAGATTTTATAGAAAGTTGTACTAAAATAAGTTGAAATAATATCGAACTCCCTTCCATTCTCCAATAATGAGAAGAAAAATGAAACAAAGTCAACAAGGTTTGTTCTTGTAGACCTGTCTAAAGCCGTGTTGTGTTAGGGAAATTAGGGATTTGCAATGAAAACTCAAACGTTCATATAAAATATTTTCGAAAACTTTGGGTATATGCGATAGTTTAGCAATGGGATGATAGTTTTTGACATCGCACTTTGGTCCTTTTTTGTGGATAGGAATTATAGTCTCGGTTTTCCATACTTAAGGAAATACTCCTTGAGATATGGATAAACTAAAATTGTATGAGAGATGAAGAGAAAAAGTGGTGGAGCATTTCTTTAGAAATATGCCAAGAATACCATCGGGACCAGGAATATATTCATCATTTAGTTGATTTAACTTTCTATACCCATATTTTGATGAAATTCTCAAATAACTCACCCCACTAAAAGTGATTTTTGATAAGTTTGGTTTTTAGTTGGAGAAACACTTTAGTTTAACTTTTAACTTGATAATTGAGTGAAGTGTAAAAAAGCTTTGTGCAACGCTTATCATTGACACTTATCAGAATTTCCTTAAATTCATAACTTGTTGATAAGTGATGAGTGATAAGTGGTTGGTGCAATAGGGCCCTGTTCATGACTTCTGAAATGCTTACCTACTGAATCCTGAGCTATCGGAGCTCCATTTCTTCATCTATTTCTACCAAAATTAATAACCAAACACGCTGTATCTTAAACACAAAACACATCCATGGCTAAGATGAATACATTAATAACTCGTCCACTCATCTTAAGCAAAATAATTTTAGTGTTACTTTTAAACATAATCTCATCCAAAGTATCTATTGCATTTCATGACATCCATAAAAAATACAAACTCCTCAAATTACTATGATGAAGCATTCTCTAGCATTTGAGTGCGTGTTCTGTAACTTGCGGCATCATCTTCAAAAAATTAACCATGCAACTTGAGTGTGAAGTAACATCCAGCATGCCATCTGGAACGCTCTCAACCTCATCAACTAAAACTTAATGACACCGAACGAATAGGTGATGAGTTCTCTAGAATGATGACTTGACTACGTGTAGTAAAAAACCATCACAGAAGGCACAAGCGAACTCTCAAAACGAATAGCTCTATACCTACAATGAAGTACTTGTATCTATAGGAACTACATTTCTGTAGATACTATTTATATGAAAGATGAGAGAATTCAATTTTACACGTAATACGACCCTCTCTTGGGTTGATTGAGTTTTTTGTTACATAGTTGTAGAAAATTTAATTAAATGTTTATGTCGATGTCGATGTCGAACACTATTCCCATTTTAGGGAACACATCACATGGTTACGTGATTTTTAGGATATATGTGGACAATTTTTTTTTTATTTTATTTTATTTCGGGCTCGAGATAGAAAGGAAGCAAATTATTCGATAACTTGTATCTACATTAGAAATTTATGAAGTTCGTATTATTAAAGGACTCGACTTGCTGTTGTATAGGAGCTGGTGTATAGCCTCGCACCGCACTGTTGGCTCTGCACGTATCTGTCGACGTCGACGTCGAAGTGGTGTAGATAAAGTGCAAATTTTGCGGAATTACTAGTTGTAATCCGGCAGATGTAGCTCAAGTTTTATTCACTTGTGAATAAGTAAAATTCAATTGGACTTGTCGGATGGAATGACTGTCCTGTTAGCTAGGTTTTTGGACCAAATTGGGAAACGAACGATTTCGAAGGATGTGCCTCAGTGCTCTTTGGTTTGTTCATTTTTTTTTGATAGAAAATGAAAGTATTGAAGAGGGAGGGGATTTGTAAGGGTTAATGGAATTTTTGATTCCCAACATGAACAAAATATTTGCTCTTTTTTTATGGATCATCCTTCGGTAGCTGAGGTTCGTTCGGTATCTAGAGAATGTTTTTTTTTTTTGTAATAGTTATCAAGCTTTCATTAGTTTTATCGAAAAAGTGTTTTTATATGCGATAAATAATTCCACTCGAAGACCGAAAGATGAAAAAAGTATTGATTTTGAAAACTTTGGTCAACATTTATAATAACTTACTTTTTAGTAAACCTATATTGAATCCTATTAGAAAATTACTTGAGGATGAGAATTAATATTTTAGAAAGCAAATTAGTTGGAACGTGAGGTAAGAATATACAAAATGTTAGAAACCCCTCTATATACCAAGAAGTTTACAAGCTAAAGGTTAAAATGTAATGCTTTTCCTGCATGGCTGAGGAAATTGTTGTGTTTTGATAATCACATAGGACAATCAAGATAATGTTCTGTTGTTAATGGTGGCTTAATCTGAGTTGAGTTTTATTAAGTCTTAATTAATTATTAAGCTTAATACAAGCGGAAACACATTTATGTAAAGGGTGTTTTTTTAGAGGTGTAGAACTTTGAAATGGAATAAAACAAAGATAATCTTCTGGCATTATAATTTAAATTTGATTTCTGGCATATAATTGCCACGGCTGGCTTGGATGTAGTCTAATCTGGAGGTTCAATTTTCGATGATTTTTAAAGCATTTGTTGCAGTATATCGCTAATAACGCGGCGAATGTTGTACTCCAAGTAGTCAATCGTTTTGGGGTTATCTACGTAGACCAGCGACATATATCACATATCCCCACAGAAAATAGTCAAGCTGCGTTTAATCGCACGATATTGGAGGCCAATTCACGGGTTCGTAACGTGAAACTATACAGTTACCAAACGTTTCCTTCAATAAATCAATTGTGGCACGAGCTGTGTGACATGTTGCGCCGTCTTCTTGGAATTATACCTCCTCCACATCATGGTTGTTTAATTGATGAACGAAAAAGTCAGTAATCATGGCTCTATAGCGGTCATCATTGATTGTAACTTTCTGGCCAGCATCGTTTTTAAAGAAGTACGGACCAATTATTCCACCAACCCATAAAGCACACCAAACAGTCTGTTTGTGTGGATGTCACTGTTTCTTAACATACACTTGAATATTATCATTACTCCAAATATGGCAGTTTTGTTTATTGACGTATCCATTTAACCAGAAGTGAGCTTCATCGCAAAACGAAAGTCGCTTATGAAAATTGGGATCAACGGCCATCTTGTTTTGGGCACATTCACCGAATCAAAGCCTTACTAGGTGATCCTGTGGTTTCAATTCTTGCAGGATTATGTTGACCGTTAAATGGACGCAGTGCGCGATACGTATTTCGAACATAACCTTGATTTTCAAAATAAATTTGCACAATTTGGAAGCGTTGTTCAGGCGTCAGTCTATTCATGTTGAAATGCCAAACCAAACTAAAAATAAATCACTTGACAGCTGATAAAATGGCCGCCAGTTGAAATAGTGTTGCCAGCTTAAAGTTATATACCTTAAAAAAACACATTTTATAACCAACAAAAATATAAATGAAACGTATTTACAATATTAAAAAAGTAAGATTGCTTAAGGGTTAAGGATAACATGTTTAAATTCTCTGAGGGAAGTTGAACTATGGGAATAATCAAGGATATCTTGATTGGGTTAAAGTGAGCGTAGATGGTGCTCTGAGTATGAAGTTGGAAGAAGTAAGTTTTGAGGATTGGTGTTAAAATATATTGATTTTGATTAAGCAAGAGATTCTTTTCATAAGAGGATAACATAAGGGAATCAGACCAAGAAAAATTGGGTAACGCGAATCCATTGAATCTTCGTTGTATATGTATAGCCTTAATTAGAATATTTGACCGAGTGATTTGAAAAATATTTAGACCATCGTTTGATAAGGCCCAAGGAAGAATTTGGTCTTGCATTAATATCATCAATGTGAGACCGAAAAATTAGCTATTTGTCACATATTATTACAAGATCATAACTAGAGGAAAACGATAGGAATAGATACACAACACAAGTGACAGCTTTGGGTTGTTAAAGGTAAACATTTTAAGGAGTAAGACATATTCGAAAAGGAAGGAGTCATGAGAAGAAGAGATCACTTTTATTATTTTATGTTATCAGCGTAACTATGGAAATCAGAGTAGGAAATAATACTACCTACATCATTGCTGGCGAGCACAAATAGGATTGAGCTAAGATGTCTCCGCTTAAGAACCCCTGAGGAGGTGATGATAGGATAAGACCGTATTGTAGTTGAGAATAAATAGACGGAACCGCAGCTAACGTTCACGAAGTTTTATAATACTATTAACCAATTTATCGTTTGAGAAGAACTTGGTCATGGAAATCTGTCACTGGCTGCCGGACTAGTTTATGAATCAGTATAGAATAATTTCGGGAGTCCACAAGAAATTTGAGATTCGCACGTCGTTTTTGGTTGATTTTGAGAAAAAAGGTTGGCCTGTGGCCAAGAATCAATACATCTATTGACGATCATGGACAAGAACGAGCTAGTCAAAACAAAATTATGATGCGTCGAAAAAGTTTGAAGCATTTTTAGTCCTTCGCTCCTTCATTCCCTGCTATGGAGTAAGGTGACTGAGACGAAAGTGAATGTCTTATTATGTGCTGATGGTGGAGCAAGGATCCACATCCTGGCGAACGAGTACTTAACATTTAGAAAAATTGTTATTTGCATATTAAAATCAAATGCTTCTAATGAAAGGAGAAATACCAGATGATGATGGAAAGTGAAGCAAGAAAATCCATTGAAGCCTCCATATTAATATATTTGTTGTTCTACTAACTTCGTCCAGATTATGTGGTTTAATTGCCTTCGTGATGTCCGATGAATTGCGAACCCTTTAAATAATTTTAGTTGCCTTTCATGAGGCTTAAGTTTGTTTTCAACGATAAAAAACCTATTCAAAATTAACGCTTTAAATAACAATCGTGTTGCAGGCATTGTTGCTCTGTGTTTTAAGGTTTCATCAATAGTAAATTAGTGCATATCCGAAGCTCTTTATTGCTCTTCAACATGATTATATCCTCACATAATCTCGCATTTACTTCGACAATTTTTAAATGTATGGACTCTAATCAATATTTATAAATAACAGATTTTTCCACATTTGACATTCTAATGTAATTTCGAGATCCAACTGTAACCCATGATGCTGAAACATACACCTTTCATCTATATTCGACATTTCATTTTTAATATAAATTAACATCCTCGTTCCACTAAGAACCCAAACTTCAATCAAATCAAATCTATTTCTGACCAACATACATGTACGTCCATTACGGTAATATTCAACTATTAATATGGCATTTGAGGTCACTAAACTATTATTAAAAACTATCAATATTGAAATCAATGATCATCATCATCATCATCATCATCACACACTGTCGCAGCTTTTATTAATATCTCCACATCATGGGTGACTGGCCCCATAAAGGACCCATACATTTTTTCCCCTTGCTCCTTTTGGAATACGTATATCCGATATTCCTTGTGGTATTTTTTGTGTTATCAAAAAAAGAAAAAAAAATATAAAAGAAATCCTGCCCCATAAGCATCAAAACCATATCATCAAGATTAAATCGAGAAACATAAATGCTGAACTGGCATTACAGTGGAAAAAGGATTCGTTTCTGTTCTTTGGAAGACGAACACACCGCACACATCAGAAATAACCATCATCAAGTGCGAACGTTTCTTATCACATAGCCAGGGCGAAGGAAGGAATGCTGTATGTGGATGCCGAGTGGAGTGGAGTAAGTAAGCAAGGAATAAAAAGGAACTTTATTCTTTTGTGGAGAGATGTCATCGCTTTCATGAAAAAGAATCTTTTTCATAATGACAGCAATAAAACCATGAAACACACTCATGGTAGACATTTGGCGCACATGACGATCGCATCGCAAAAACGAATGCACACACCCACCAGGGGCACCGCAGCTATTAGGAGCGATATTGTGTCTCCTCTGCTGGACCATTAACCGATAAAGATTACAGATACGCGTTGTACTACATACCCGCCCATGGACATGACAGCATATACTATACATGTGTCCAGGGACGGAATTTATATAGAAGATGGAGCATCAGGGCCAAGTAAAATATTCCAAAGACGTCTATTTCGTTTGAAATGGCCAAGGCGACTAAAAGAAAAACTTAAACAAGAAAAATTAGTTTAATATAGTAAATTACTTTAACATATAAATAAAAAATATGACAACTGTCATTTCTAGATTATAGAAACGAACGGTACCAACGCAAAAATGCTTTCGAATTTCTAATGTCGTGCTTCTACGGCTATTTGCGCAGGAGCCATGCACAATCTTCATATTAATTTTCTTGAACCGACGTTTGATATAATCCCGACTTGGACCACAATTCACCCACATTACTGATTTGCCACTTAAAGCGTCCTATACTTACGTAATGCTTGATGTCTTCATGCTCGTGAAATAAAGAGATTCTTTTTTTAGCCGAACAACACGAATTTGGAATAGTTTACCCGGTGAGATTTCCCCTTGCCATTTTGATCTGCAAGCATTTAAAATAAATGTTAATTGACACCTCCTATCTTTCCCTTCTCTATCTTCTTAATGGCCACGCAGTGTGCTCTATATTAAAAGGGAAACAAATAGTCCCTTGTGCGCGCGTAAACTATAAAAAAAACCACAAAGATTCTTCGCTATTAACCATAATTGAGAGAAGAACGTCCGTAATAGGTGTTCTTTCATCACATGAAGGATATCTAGCAGAAAGTTGAGTAGAGTAATAACCAGTAAAGCACTCAACATACGGCCCTGTTGTTTAATAACTTTGATTAGGGCGGCAGGGATGTAGTAGTGCAAGCTAAAGCCGTCCATGGGTTTTATGTGAGAAAATAGTCACCTAATTCTCGATCGCCAAAAAAAAATTCTTTCTTATCTTTCTAATTCTTCTAACTACTGTCTTGCAACGTTCAGTTGCATTCCAAAAGGCAATGTGCCTTGGAGGCACAAAGTTAAAATATTAATATTATTATTATTATTAGGAACTCCTAAGTGACTCTTGCGAGACAGTTTTGCCCATAAATGTTCATGGTCATCCTCACGTACATAGTTTTCTAAAACTCCGAGTCACCTTAGGGTAACACGTCAGATCACCGCCGATAGGCTTGGAGACGAGAAAGGTCATCCATCTAGAACTGATGCCTCCTTTTAACAAAAAACATGGAGAATCGGTTCCAATTTAAACTCTGATCTAGCAATGATGTTGTATACCAATTCCAAACACAATATGGTTATCTCCTCTCCTTTTTTCAACTTGATGTGATATAAATTCACGGTTTACAGGCACATCATTAACATTTGTGTCCTTTATCGAATCCCAATTCTGGACATAGTTTCACCTTCTCGCGAATTCGATTCTCTGTCCGACTCAATTAAAAAAAATTGTTTCCCTGTACCCTCGCTTCCTCGCACTGAAATCGTTATTACGGGCGATTTTAATGTCCACAATTTATCCTGGCTTCGCTATTTTAGTCACTTAACTCTTACAAATGAGAAGACGCAACTTGGTTGTTTGTAGGTCCGTCAAAGACTGACTCTTTCTTATTCTTTCTCTATATTTTATATTCGCTAGGGAAATTTACAATAAAGGAAAATTTATACATTGATATCAGTGTGTCCACTGGGCTTAATTACTACACTATACTGTACCGACAACACCCCCGAAAGTATGTGTGGTGAAATTTTTGCCGAATTTAACCATCTTACTCAACTTGTTGACAAGTCTACTCGTACAACGGACGTTGACGGCCAAGTCGAAAACACTATTGATTTATTCAACATCTTTTTTAAAAATTAAAAAAAAAAACCATCTAGCCGTTTTCAAAATATTGATTAAAAAAAAAATTTAAGAATATTATTAAAAATACAAAAAAAAAAAGTTTTCGAAAATATTTTAAAATAAAATTACTTAAAGAATGCGCAAATTTTGAAATAAGGGGAGACAAAAATAATTATTGCACCTTCAGTGGAATGAGTCTTAAACTATCTTGGGTCAAAAGTAGCAGCCGATAATAATATGAAGGAAGAAATACTATATTCTGTTAAGAAACCTTACTCTATGAAACCAAACTGCTGCTTTACAAGACTATGGTCTTACCAGTACTCTCAATTTATTGAAAAAATTAAAAATCGCGTTAACGCCTAAAATAAAATACATAACGGAAGGTAAGGAAAAAGCTAAATTAATCGAAACTTTTCATAATGATCCTATACTTGGTGGTCACGCAGGAATTACCAGACTTTTAAAGAAGTTAAGAGCGAAATACTTTTGGAAAAATATGACAAAAGAAGTTACTAAATATGTTAAAAGCTGTTTAGAGTGTCAAAAGAATAAATCTATGCCAAAAACGAAAGAACTTTTGTCAATAACACCAACACCCGCGCGCGCATTTGATATAGTATTGGTTGACACCATTGGTCCGTTAGCCCGATCTAACTTTGGTAACCAATACGCAGTAACTATCATATGTGACTTATCAAAATATTTAATATCCATACCTATATCGGATAAATCAGCCAAAACAATAGCCAAAGCTATTTTTGAAAATTGTATTCTAGTTTATGGCCCGATGAAAAAAATCATTACTGATATGGGGTCTGAATATAGAAATCAGACTCTTAAAGAGCTATACAAGCTCCTGAATATAGGTCAATCAACTTCCACAGCGTATCACCGCCAAACTTTAGGAACAATTGAAAGGTCACATAGGACTTTGAATGAATATTTAAGATCATATATATCCCTCAACAGAACCGATTGGGACGAGTGGATAAAATACTTTACGTATTGTTATAACACAACACCCATTTGAACTTATACTTGGAAAAATACCAACAACTCTGAACTTTCTCTCTGAAAGCGTCATAGATCCATTGTATAATATGTATGATAAAACTTCAAGACCCATAGAAATAAAAATTAATGACATGGTATTACTTGAGAACAACGCAGGCCATAAATTAGAAAATCTTTTTAAAGGCCCTTATACAGTAACCAAAATTGAAAACAACAACTGCACGCTATTAGGAAATGACAACAAATTCTTTAAAGTACATAAAAATAGACTACGGAAATTATAATGTATTGTAATAAAAATAAAAGCCAACCAAAACGATTTAAGTTATGGTCTCATGTGCGAGAAATTTCATTTATTCACCTTGAATAAGTGTGTTGTAGAATATATTATATCAAATAAAATCATAATTATTATTATAAATAATATATTTTTAGCTAAGAATTTTTTTAGTTGTTATACATATTCTAAATTTTAATATGCATATACTATATATATACAAAGAAAAAAAATAATAGTAAGCACAAACAACTTTAAATTAAACATTGTTATTAAAAAATTAAAATTAATAAAAATAGTTTATTCTGCATATAAAATCTTTTTGGTTAAAATTTCGCTAACTAGCTTTAATTGATTTATGTGTATAAATAAAGATAGTTATGAGCATGCATGTTCATAATAAAACAAAAAGTTAATATTACAACCACCACCAATTATATTCTTATATTTTAAAATTTTAATACATAAATGTAATATTTTGATATTTTTTTTTAAATAAAAGAGGCTTAAAGGTATTGGTCAAGCGTAATTTTATTAACTAAAATTATTTTAAAAAGGGGAAAGGTGTAATGACAACCTCATCATTGTTTGTCGTGGGAATCAAGGCCAACCTCAATTCCCCGGCAAATAATATGAAACCCCCAAAACAGCATTCAATTACATCTTGGGAACCATTCCATCTAATGGTTCTCCAGGTGTATCATACACACGAGTTGTTATATGTGCTGAGCTTGCATTTTGCCAGTGCACCAGCTTTGAACCTCCATAATATTATGTTTGATCAATGCCCAGCAGTCAATAAACGAACCTCGGAACAAACGTGTTATTTTCTTACAAACCTTTGATAAACAATTATTACCATTTTCTACAACGGATCCGAGACTTGGGTGCTCACAAAATGGCACTCTGATCTCTTATCCGCGTTCGAGATGAAAGTCTTACGGAGAATTGTTGGCCCCGCGTGCGAGAAGGACGATTCCGCGGGAGAATATACAATCACCAATTATATAAAATCTACCTAGAAGAAGATGTTATGAAACAAAATAAAGCTCGATAGACTCTGGTGGGATGGGTACTTAGCTCGGATGAGCAAAGAGGGACTGGGTCGGAATTAATAATCTGTGCGCAATCATACGTAGCTTTAGGCTTCTAACATCTTCCTGAATATCAATTTTGATTGAAATAAAATTACCAGTTTTCGAGAAAGTCGAAGAAAAATAAAAGGCACGACTGGGTCGCACGTACTTGCTCCTATGTGCTAATTCTTTTAAGGCGCAGGCGTCTTTTTGACAAAGATTTAGTTTTAATGTTTTTTTTTGACGTGCAACTTTTGTAGAATCGTTGTGGTTTGATTGAAGCTCGAACGAACATGCGTCACGACAAGGGGATAAACACATAAATATGTAGGATTCTTAGCTTTTGCAGTTTTTTAGTGTATCATCTTTCCACTTGTTGTTTACTGTTTATAATATAATTTGCTAATAGAAAGACTTTTTTCAGTTTAATTTTCATTTTGTTATGGAAAAATTTGAACAACTGGCATAAAGATTCGTGGGAATCAGCAGTAGGGCAATAACGCTAGGTATAGATACCTATACCGGTCCCAATAACAATAATTTACTTTTTGAAATCAAATTAATTAAAATAGCTTAATTATGTTTGATGGATCGATAAACGTATGGTGTGGGTAGGTATTGATGGAATTTACTAAGGATATTAAGTACCTCTACAAATAATAAGGTTGGAAGGAAGTAGGGTGCTAAAATTAAGATTCACATTCCAACTACTGTTAACCGAGTGGGTATACAGACAATATTAAAAGTTAACATAGTGGTTTTGTTTATTTATAAGTATGTGTAAGCTTTAGTTTTCTCGATTGAAATTTTTGCATTAGTAGTAATCGAATAATTTTTTTATTTGTTAGTTGTTTTTGTGTGTTAAAAACAGGCTTCCTTATTTATATTGTGTTCTTTTATGATGATAAAATTCTTTAAATTGCGTAGGTATGTATGTAGGTTGTCACCTTCTTTTATTTGACTAAAGCCTAGGGCTTAGCCGAGCAATATGAAATAAAATTTTGGGAAACTTTTTTTATGAAATCAAAAAAACAATATTCATAACGTTTTTTGGAAAAAATGTTGTAAGCCATCTTATTTCTTTTGCTGTTTTCTATTTTATAAATTTTTCATTTCAAAATCGTTCAACCAGTTTTTTCAAAAAAAAAGTTATTTTTGAAAAACTTTTCGAAAACATATTTTAAACTTTTTTCGAGTATGTCAATTTAAAGAAATCTATAGTTTATAGTAGGAGAAAAATTAAAAAAAAAATCTACAGATCCGTTTTCAAAATATTCAAAAACAAAATATTTTTTTTTTAAATACTAAAAATTAAAAAAAAATGTTTTTGAAAATTTTAATAAGCAATATTGTTTTAATATTAAAACACTACATATCTTGAAAATTTCATCAAAATCCGTGAATTAGTTAACGAGAAAGTCTGATTTAAAAAAACCAGTCATATGGGAGGTACCGTTATAAAACTTTTTCTGAAAAATCCATTAAAATTTAAAGATAGATTTTGCATAGAAAACATCATTCTGAAAGTTTTATCAAAATCGTAGGAGCCGTTTTCGAGAAAATAAGTTTTTCATTAAAAGTTATATGGCAGGTACCGTTAGTTTTGGAGCTAGAATGCCAATTCCAAAAACCGTCGGATAGAGCACTCTAAAAATACTATATACCAAGTTTGAATCAAATCGGCCCAACCGTTTAGGCTGTAGATATTGATACGGACAGACAGACAGGCAGACAGACGGACGGAATTTCCGGACCCACTTTTTTTGACTTCTCTATCATCGTAATGGCATGTTTGATTGTTAGAATTTTTTTTTTACGAATGCATAACTTGCCTTATAGTCCCTATAAATCGCAAGTAAAAAACGGTTCTATGGGAGCTACCGATTTAAGCCCACCATCTTGATTTTTTTTTCACCAAAACATAACCTGCTATATACCTACAATAGTACACTGATTTTTTTCATAAAAATTCTTGGAGCCGTTTCCGAGAAAAATAAGCTTTTACCGTTAATATTTGAGTTAAACAAAAATTAAAAAGTTAAAGAATGTCAAAATAACCTTATGTTCCAAATTTTAAGACGATTAGCCAAACTGTTTAGGCTCTATTTCAATATACATCCGTACAGACTGACAGACAGACACACAGATAGAATTTTGCCAGTAACTCAAATATGTTTCTCCTTCATCGTAATGTCATGTCTGATTGTTAGAATTTTGTTTTTACGTATACATAACTTGCCTTATAGTCCCTATAATCGCAAGTAAAAAAGAGCTGCTCACCTAAGAGAACCGTTCCCGTGACGGGACGGTCTCAATAATATCTTAAAGATCTTTAACTGGTCATTTTGGTCCTTCGATAGTGACGTAGATTCTAGTTCAGATATGGTCACAAACCTAATAAATAAAGAGAACTTTTATTCCAAATAGAGTTCAAGGCATCAAGAAAAAGAAAAAGAAAGGCCAAAAGAAAATTCATGGTTCAATCAGAGTTGCACAGAGGTTATCAGAATCAAGGAGGTACGTCTCCGTTGTTGTAAAGCCAACTCAACTGAGGAAAACCGGAAAAGTTTAAACAAGCCAGGGAAGCCCGTAACGCCCATATTCGGGGGACAAATTTTGTACACGACCAAAAATTAAGGCAAAAAATACTACAGTCTCCCAAAGGTAGTAAGCATTTTTGGTCTTTGTAAAAACTATGTGGAATTTCTCTTCGTCCTCGTGAGGCACCATTTGTTAGTTTTTATAAAAGCTAAGCTTTTTGCTAGACAATTCTTCACAGCCTGAATGGGACCAATTTGATTTCGGCCTCGTAAAGTCGCCATAATTTTGAATAATATTAATGTACACAAATCCCGAAATCCTGTGGTCAACATAGTACCCCCGTATTGTTCTGAAAAGGTGTTCTTCTACACTAGCAAAGACTCTGTATAAGCTTTTTAACCTATCTTCTACTCAGCGCTCGTTCAGAGCAAATGGAAAATAAAAGCCACCAAATGGCATGACAATTCGTACAACCCTGTACCGATGGAAAAAGCGGTCTCTTCCTTGTCCTTAGCCTCCATTTCCACTTGCCATTAGCCTGATTGCAAGTCTAAGGTAGCAAACTAACTTGAACCACCGAGTGCTTCGAGGGTGAGGTCTATTCGCGGCAAGGAATATGAGTCCCTTTTGGTCACTTTATTAAGTTTGACGCAAAACGGCAAAGAACCATCCTTCTTCCTCACCAGAACCACAAAGGAACGCCAAGGGCTTTTGGATGACTGCAAAAGATTTGTATCCTTCATTTCATTCAGCATCCTATCGGAGAGTCGATTTCAAGAATTCTTTCTACGGGTACGGTTTCTCCATGACGGTCTGGATAAAAGATTGCGATACACTCATCGCTGGGGTGGTAACTAATCGCAGGAAACCTAGGGTGAAGAATCGTCTGGGTTGCCACCGTATCAAGAACACCAAGGCATTTCACTTCATTAACTGTTACTTGAGGGACAAGGTTGTTAGGGTTATTTTCATCTCGAATAAGAACTGTACCTGGTACGGGGGCGTCTATTTTCCCTACTAGTTCACCCGATTGGAGTTAGTGGCCTCTGATGGTTTCCCGCATCGTTGAAGTTTTCACCCTGATCTTTGAGAATTCACATTGAGTTGAGCTTCATCTACATTGAATGCAACTGCTAAGCCTTCAGGAGTCTGACAGGTATGGCAAGACTGTCGACAGCTAACTAGAGACCAAACTTTGTGGATGAGCTTATTGGTTGGAAACCTAGGTCACCCAAGAATTTTGTTCCATCTGGGATGTTACCATAAAGCCTCATTTTTTCTCCCAATTTTCACAAATCTCAACAAGCCTTCTTTATTTTTTTAAAATCATCTATCAAGATATCTGGAAATGTGAAATGTCTTGACAGATTTTATGTCCTTTGCCCAGCTTTATCGATCATGAACTATCTGTTTGCATGACCTCGATTTTTTTATTTTTCGACAGCACCCCTTTATTTTTGAATCAGGGCCTCTGAGAACAAAAATACAGCCCTGAACAAAAATTCCCCATAGAGCACAAAAAAAGTAGTTTGTTATTACTCCAGAAGGTTTCATTGAGCCCACAAAGCAGAGGGATTCGCTTAAAGACAATAACGAAATCACATAGACTTCCAAACAAGGATATGAAGAAAAGATCCAAGAATGACAACAATTGCTTTTTGGAATCCTTTTAGCGCCTGAAGATTGCATTCAGCACAGCACAGATTGAGGAAGAAGCACAAAGAAGAAGAAATCAAGAATGCGGGATGTTAGAGCAATGGAAGGAAACTGGGACTTTCTGCTGATAGTTCTTGCACCGCATGGTTACATGGTATTGCTTCCTTGACAGTGATGCCCATAAACTGTAAATGTAGCAAGACTAACTCCCCTCAAATAATGTTTCGTGTGCGGTCCCTTACCCTATGCTGGGTGCTTCCCCATTTAATTCCGTTTTCTTGGCATTATTGTGTCTGTGCATATTGCTTATCCTTTTGGGAACGAACAAAAGCTTAATTGTTGTCCGTCGCGCCAGTCATCCGACTCCTCCGTCCCGATCCATGAACAGTTGACTGGGTAATGTTTCCCTGATGACACTGTCATTAGATTGTGATTGTGTTGCCGTTATGTGGTGACTGCGTGGCGGCCATTGCGCTCTGTTTCTTTGTGTGTTTACACAGAACAGCTTTGCAATGTTGTTTGTTATTAAGGACGACGGCAACGATGATATCTGCTTTGGCTGCTGCTGCTGGTGCGTCGTCGTCCTGAAATTATAATATGCAAATGATACCAAAGGACTAGTGTAATTGGTTTTTAATTAATTCGGGAGATGTCCCTGCTGTCGCTCTATATGTGTAGGTAGTCTATTTGCAGCATCATAAATATTTGAATGTTATGATAGCGTTAATTAACTGCTATGCTATGCGTACTTTCCTTAGCACCGGAAGGTCCTTAACGGAAGATATTGCTAAGAGTAGTTTGAATTATTTGGATGTATTTGTGTTGAAGGGGGATGACACAATACTAGCAAAACGGTATTATTTTGTAAGAAATAGACGGCAATGTTGGGTGCAATAACAAAACATTATCAGGAAGAAGTTTCGCGTAATTTTAATTATTCCTCTAATTCCTGCGGCGTTTTGTGTGAGTTATGGAGTGGAAATGGAAGATATTAATTTTCAGGAACATAGTACCTATTAAGTGAGAATTTTGAGTTAAGAGATAAATTACAGTTTCTAATGTTATTGCACCGAAGCGAGAATATTTTACCACAAGAACGAAGAATGAGTCGTCGGAATGGTTGCCTAAGGAAATTTCTTATTATTTCGACATTAAATCGTTGCTGCAGGGGAATGGAGCGGAATTGATAGAAATCCAATTTTCTTGAATTACCATCAAGGAATTCATTAGGAGCATATTTCTATCTAACAAATTAAATTGTTTAAATGCCAATTTTCGGTATTATTTTCAAATGCAGTTTTTGTAAACTGTTAAGGACTAAGGATGAAACTGACGATTAAGATGTTGGCAATGATCCAAGAATGTGATCTTTGGATTAGCGTATATTAAACTTATCTGTTGAACGGCGCGATGACGTCCAATCTCCCACCTGTGATTGACCTGGACCAGTAAATCTAAACATAGATGATATCAAGGAACTACCTGACTAAAAAGAGATCCAAGGAGTAAAGTGTTCGACGGCGTTCCGGAGCGATTCAGAAAATTAAGTAGACATTACCTCCGATGGAGCGACAAGATAGAACGACACCTTTAACTGCATGGAGTGCGAAATTGGAAAAGACAAACTTGAGACTGTCGAATGGTAGCTTATGTATTTATGTAAGTAGGTAACAACCTTCTTATACATGGACCTTTTTTATAATTAGCACGCACACAAGGGACTATTTGTTTCCCTTTCAATGTAAGTACACTCTGCGAGCATTAGGAAAATAGGGAGGGGAAGGAACAGAAGGTGTCGATTGACATTGGTTTCGAATGCTTTCAAATCAAAATGGCAAGGGAAAAAGAAGAAGGGATTATTTTTAAAAGAAATGAGGAAAGGAGTCGGAGACAGAGCGGAGCCCTGGGGCACACCACAGCATTTATTTTGTGGGAATCAGACTTGAAACCGTCCAATTGAACTTGTATTGAACGGTCCAGAAGATAGCTTCTAATCCAACGAACAAAAGTATCATCGATCCCAAAAGCACGCATTTTCCATAAGAGAGCTTCATGCCAAACTCTATCAAATGCCTTGGAGATATCAAGCGCAATAATCTTACTCTCACCACAGCGATGTAAGGATTTGTTTCACTATTCGGTCAGATAAATATGCCATCAGATCAGAACGATTACTGCGAAAGCCATACTGACGGTCATGGAGAAGCTTTCGGTCTTCTAGACATTCAGTGTTTGCATGACCTTTGAAAGAAAGGACGTAAGTGCTATGTGTCGACAGGAGGATTGCTCACCGGGCTGGACAAATGCTGTTTCCATCTTCTAAGAAAGATTCCAGAAGAGTAGGAGCGATTAAAAAACTTACCCAGGGGCTTTCACAGAAGAACACATCTTCAGAAGAATTGGGGGTATACCATCCGGGCTAGCGGATTTGTGTATATCTAAATCTTTGAGAACTCTTGCTACAGTACGAGTGCAGAAAAAATCTATCCCATGGAAAAATTTTCAGTCTCAAGTACAGAAGGGGCAATGTTGTTGCGAGGTAACGTATAGCTGGCAGCAAAATAGGCTGCGAGTAAGTTTGCCATCCCTGAATAGTAGACAAGAGGTTTATCATTAGCGATGAGCTTTGGAACCGAAGATGTCCAAGAGTTTTTAATATTTTTTTCAAATGACCAGTAGTTTTTACTGCATTTGCAGATTTTTTAGACAAAATTTTTGGTCATGCAGAAATTTGGTTATATTTATACGGAATTGCATGTGTTCCTTACTTGTTTTTGTTTTGTAGTGTTGGCTTTGTAGGTTAGAGTTAAATCAAGACTTTTCTTTTCGTTTGATACTTTTTACTCTATTAGGAATAAAAGCACGCATCCCTAGAAGAATCACATCACTATCGAGTTTTTCTTTAATCGGATAAATGGAGGACGAGAAATTTACTGAAATGGCATGATCCGAAGTGCCAAAGGGAGAATTTACACTAATGGTGTATTTATCAGGGTGAGAAGTAGGAAACAAGTCAAGAGAATGGGCGGATTGCCCAGGAACATCCGGTATTCGCGTTGGCACATCGATCAGTTGGATAAGGTGATGTAACCCGGCAAAGATCTCGACATACCTTCCTTCGGGTCCTATCTGACCAAAATAGTGAAGCGAATGGGAATTGTGTACATTGAAATTGCCCGCAATATCGATTTCAGTGTGAGGACAATAAAACAATTTCCGAGTTCTAATCAGACAGTGCATCAAAGTCTTTAAAAGTCAAATAACTGTCAAGATTTGGACTGATATAAATAAATCAGTAATAAATGATATGCTCAGTGGGCAGTTAATTTGAGCCACAATATGTTAAAGTCCATGTTGGAACATTATCCGTATTGGGGAAGGCTCTGACAAGCAATATAATTCCTAACATAATCAACGAGACCATGATGGGAAAAAGTAGAGTAGAGAATAGGTATACCCATGTAGAGCAAATTCTGATAAATCAGTATTTACTCCAACCTGAGCCTCACTTAGTGCCAAAACAGCTGGCAACACTCAAAACAGAACTCTCCAGTGAAGGTGCAATTAATTTCTTAATAAACAAACTGTCCTAGAGGTGTTATTCCTTTAAGACAGTTTGCAGGAAAAAAATCAATTCAAACATTCAACACAATAGGGCAAACTCAGGTACCTTTATCTATTTACCGCAAACATTTTGTGATGGTCATACAATGCCTGCAATTAGAGATGGGAATAATGGAATGATTTAAAGAATCGAGATATTCGAACGATTTGAAAAATCGAATGATCATTCGAATGATCTTCGAAATAATATCATGGTAAAAAGTAAGTAGGAAACAACGTTAATTTTATTTTTAAATACGTATTTATTTTCAGAAATAACAAAAAAAAACATTATAATATAAACTCTTTGTAAATAAAAATACAATTAATAAAAATAAGCTTGAAAAAACACATTTCAAATTCAAAAAAAAAACAACTAAGTAGAAGACTCAGCACTAATTTTGGACTTTGTTGAATTATTGATTCAAAATAGCTTTTTACGGACTTTAAAGTCCACCAAAAATTGGCGTTTCGTCCCGGTAACTCAATTGGACTCATTAGTGATCCAAGAGAAAAAAAACTATTGAGAAAAGTTATTTTATCGAGAGTTCTGTCCATTAATCGGTTTCTTCGATCATTGCAAATATTGCAAATACCAATTTACTGTCTACGTGCTTTTAGTAAAATTTCCATACCATTGACGTTGTTCCATCAGTTCACTGCCGATTGCACAAAGTATTTGATACGAAACAGTTAACCACTGACTATACCTAATATTTAATTAACCTACCATTATTGCTTTCTAAAAAAAATATAAAACATTCACAAATCACTCTTATCTCGTACCTTCTTCTTCACCACAGAACAGTTTAAAAAAAAATAACAAAAACCCAACACACAAAAAATCAAAACATGGTTCCCGCTTTTCATTTGCAATTCAATATTCAACTTCAACCCTCAACGAACCATCGAATGCGAAAATGAATATAAGCCAAAACCCAAAGCCGTAGCCGTTGGATACACACACTCCAGATATACAAATAACCAACTTCTCGAGTTCTCGATTTTGTGTGTTTTCTTTTCTGTACTCTTCGTGCGCTTTTACACGTAGACCGCCCAGTCTCGAATCTTTCCGACTTTTTCGCTTGACTAGCTTCACTCAAATTTGACATTCCTCTTTCTGCTTGAAAAGGGGGTACATATTTTTTTTTTATTTTTGACATGAAACAATTAATAATAATAAACTGTGTTTTATGCTCGAAGTGCTCAGTTATGTCGTATTCTCTTTTCAACAAATATGGAAAACGAAGGAAATATGTAGGAAAAAGCATAAACAAATATGAAAGAAATCGCTTACAGCGAAAACGACTCTACAAGCACCGAAAACATAATGAAGCAACACAATGATAAAAAGACGAAGTGAAAAAAACGTCAAAAAAGTTAATGTCAAAATTACACTCGATTCGCAGGAAAAAATACTTGTCTTCTTAACTTTTCGAATTTGCTAACTCTTTTGCACTTATGTGAGTCGTGACTCAACAGTCAACGTGTAAAAGCAGACTAAGTAAATGTGAGAAATCGTTCGAATGATTTGAGTGAAGAACCGATATCACCGTACACATAACTAAGGTAATATAATGCGCAGGTTTACAAAAATCTGATCTGTCACTTTGTATTAAAAATGGCGGTTGTTAGAGGCCTACATAAAAAAATTATAAACAAAGCTACACACCTCACGTTTGTTTTATATATTTCTTATTTTATTGTTTATAAAAACAATTTTTATAAATTAATTACCACATTTTTCATAAGCTAATGGTCTCTGGAGGCCGCCATTTTACTTTGATTTTTACAGATGCGCCGAAGATTGCAAAAATAAAACCTCAAATGATATTAGCTTAGATATGTGTACTGTGCCTCGAGATGTTGTCAGAATCTATTATAATCGATTATAACATTCGAATGCGCCCACCACTACCTGCAATAAATAGAAAGAAGCAGTCAAACAAAATGCTGTTTGGAATTTGGATAGAAGCTTCCCTTACAGTTTACTGCAAACAGGTTTTGAAATGGAATGCGGCCAACACATTTTCTTCCAACCAATAAATTTACATAGCTTGAAGAAAAACCCTGACTTCATTAAATTCATGACACGTGACATCCTTTGCAATCTTGATTAATAGTCCTGATGATTGATTCCCTTGTGAAAATAAATTGTGCATAAATTTCAAATTGGAAAAAGGTCTTTGTTCAAACATTTTATATAATAAAATTTAACATCAAACAGCTTTTTATTCCTGATCCAAAAAAAAGATCGGGCGGGCTTCTATATGTTCATATCCTTTCACCGACTCAATTACAAAATAATACACTTCCATTAATTTATATCAACAATCACACCTTATCCTTCACCGGATGTTATTTAAGTGGCATGCTACAATAAAACATAGGCCACCCATTCGCCATTATTAGCTCCCGTTCCCCGCTGCACTGTTTGTTGTTCATGTTCTTTTGTAAATTGTGTACCTAAGCCTGGATATAAATGGGTATGTCCTGTCCATCCTTAAAACAGTAAATATTTACAAAATTTATACATTTTGCCAGCGCAAACAACACTAACCTGCCACCCAACCGGATGTTACTTTAATTTCGTTTCCGGGAAATGAAAAGGTTGTTACCAATAGGTAGATTATTTATTCAGGGGCTTATGATGCTGCACTGTTGGTCTTTTCTGGCGGGAACAAACCATAAGCGATTTCTTAAGAGAACTCCTGCTGTGCACCACCACAACGACATCAGAAATTGCTCCAACTTTTAATGAAATTGAAAATGTCCTTCAAACACGCGGTTACCTTAAAGATAGAACATAGGTGCGCCGTAAGTGCGTCATGAAAAGTAAAGACTGTCATTGGAACCGCCCAGGCATAACACTAACATGTCTGGTTTCTATTTTGAGATGAATTGTTAAACAGAAGGGGGGGAGTGGGGGAGTTTGTGCTCTGACAGAAGAATGAGAATCCTTGGGTGGAAGTGGAATATATTGTACTTGATGTATATAAATAGAGCCTCAAGGAATACGCAAACACTCGATTGAATTGAATGACACAAAACGTACGACCGTGTCGTAACATTCGGCAAGGAGCGCGCACAAAGGACATTTGTGTGGCAATATTTGATGGAAATTAATTTGGTTAATATACTGAACAAATATTTGTGGATGTTTTTTTTGTTCTTAAACATATACAAGATGGAAGCTCTAAGGACAAGCATACGACAGGTCATGTGAAGGATAACAGGACTAGGAAAATAAGTCATTGCTTTGGCCTTTGGCTTTGTATGAGTTGATATTGTGTGTCCTTTAATGTTTCAGAGATCTGATTTTTTCTTGAAGAAATAAAGAGTTTATTTTGGAATCGTTGTTCAACTTTTGAAATAAATTTTAAATGAAAAACTGAAGGCAAACGACATAGGGATTTGGTAAGAATTGGGAAGAATAGATTCCCAATACAAAAACCGCAGTTGCATTACCCTACCTTACTTAAAACTGCTATAATAAGCCTATGTAAGCCATGGTGATAACCCATTTCGACTGCCAGTATCAAAACTGGTTAAATTGTTTAGAAAGTTCCTTACGGTTCCTCTCAGATATAAGCCTCTTAAACCGCACGCGTGATGCTTTTTCGAAGGTAAAAGTTATTCAGTAGAACTCTGTTCTCCAGATCGTGATTTGGGTGAATGCTTTTATTCACCGTATACACTTGCTGAAAAGCATTTTCTCCAAAGGATTTTCGATCTTTATACATATATTACTGTAGTAGTAGGAGTAAGTTTTCTTTCTCTGTCATTCTCTGAAGCTTAAGACACGGAAAATCGTTTGGATTTTTTTTTTATAAAGATTTTATTTTTCCTACCTCAGATGACGCTACAGTCCTACGTGGAACTCTAAGCCTCAACAAACAAACTTCTCCAGCCAGCTGGGTCCCTAGCTAGCTGTGTCTAGCTTTGCACGTGAAATCAGTAGAGTTTCTCTTCCACTTGCGTGCGCCACCTGGGTCTCGTTATTCCTCTGCTACACTGTTCTTTCGAACGGAGGAAGACGTTTGAGTTGTACAATATTTTGGGACCCAAAATTACTCGAAAATTTTTTCTATCGAAACAACCTGAATCATCCTAATCCTCTTTTGACAATGTCCATACGAACCATATAGCAGAACAGGGATGACAAGGATCTTATAAAGGGACTATTTAGTTTCCCCAAACTCTTTTGCTTCCGAATTGTCTTCTTAGCCCGAAAAAGCAGCGATTGGAAAGAGTTATTCTTCGTTTGATCTCAGAGCAGGTGTTGTTCTTTGAGTTAATATCTGAGCCCAGGTAAACAAAGCCCCTAACTTAATAAAATAAATTAGTAGTTAATATGTCGGATTGCTTAGCGAAAGGTCGGGGTTCGACTTCCTTAAAGAGCAACCTTTTTCCCGGGATACTACCTTTTGCGAGGAACTGACAAAACCTCCAAGAATAAAATTACTCTCGAAAAAGTGCACCTCATGTAGCTGTTCGGACTCTGCGTTAATGGGCGGTAGGCCCATTCTTCCATTCTTGCAGATTCATAAAGCACACATAGGAATAGTTGTGAGTATTAGTGACTCCTTAAGGAGCTGTAGCGTTAAAAAAATTATTTTTAACTAGATAAAATTTATAGATGTTAATTAGCAAAAAAAGTTATTCAAAATTTTGATAGGCATAATTTGGCTACTTAGATCTCCTTAAATTTGAAATTTGACAAAAATCCAAAGAGCCATTAACGAGAAAGCCAAAAATTAAAAAAACGTTATATGAAAGGCACCGTTAAAAGACTTTTCCCGTAAATTTGGTTCTGATTAAATGATAACCAATACCAACAAAAAAAATTCTCAAAAATTTTCAAATCGTTGGGGCCGTTTTCGAGAAAAATAAGCTTTTCCTAAACGGTCATATGGCAGGTACCATTATTTTTAGGCCTACAAATAAAATTTCAATTTCCTCTCTGGGGAATGCCAAAATAATCACACACACAATATATGAAGGCAATCGCTTGAGCCGTTTAGGCTGCAGCTCGTTATACATACTGACAGACAGACAGACATTTTTTGCCACTAACTTTTTTAGACTTCTCTATGATCGTAATGTCATGTTTAATTGTTATCTAAAAATTTTTATATTCACGAATCCTAAACTTGCCATTCCTCCCTTTAAAAAAATTTCCCGCATTTCCTCGCAAGGAATGCTCATCAGTTCACCCTTAAGCCCAATTTCGGACGTACCGTGAAATATAGGGATTTTTTTTTTAGCCGAACAACACGAATTTAGAATAGTTTACCCGTCGAGAGTTTCCTTAGCCATTTCGATTTGCCAGAATTCAAATCCAATGTTAATCGACGTCTTCTGTTCTTCCCCTCCCTATCTTCCTAATGCTCTCGCAGTGTACTTACATTGAAAGGAAAACAATGATAAACTTTTCAGGGTGCCATTTTCTTACAACAATACATCTTTAAAAGTTAAAAAAACTGGTCCAATGATTTTCAATATTTTTTTTCTCGATTGACATTTAGTTTTCAAATTTTATTGCATACTTATTTTTTTTCCGGAAAACTCGTCAACTAATTAAAAAAATTAAAGAATTTTCGAATTTTTTTTTTTTATTTTAATAGGTATACATAGTTACATACATATGCAGCCACAAGCAATTATCTAGCATAAGAACCTGGCGAGTAAAAAAGGTGTATGGTACTTCCGAAATGCTCAACCAAGGAACACGACAAAATGTGATCAGGGCTCAGTGCATTATCGGTCACACAATTGTAGTTCCAATCGAATCACATTGAATTTTGATACCAATGAATATTTTTTTTAATGGATATTCCGAGATGCTTAGTGACTTTATTAAGTATGCCCAGTTTAAATTGGTTTTTTTTATAATTTAATCGGTTTTTTCACAAATTGAAGTAACTATGTCGTCCATTTCATCTATTTCAACGTCATTATCGGATTGACACTGTAAAGGTTTCCAATAATCAGAAACTTTCCAATTATTTAAATTGTCTTTTTACGATCTATAATATATATTGCTGGACAAAGTTTTTTAACGGGGGACAAGTGTTTGTCCTCGGATTTGGGTGAACTAACGCGTTTGGAAATGTTTGATATCTACACACTCACACGATAGGAAAAATCGCCTTACGCGGTTAAAGCTCCGAAAAGACTGGATCAGTTTAGGGTATTTTTCTTTTTTAAAT
Organism: Platycheirus rosarum; assembly: GCA_963971375.1. NCBI lineage: Eukaryota > Metazoa > Arthropoda > Insecta > Diptera > Syrphidae > Platycheirus > Platycheirus rosarum. The sequence continues at coordinate 41,875,437 of OZ020508.1, read as the reverse complement.
TTCAAATTCTAAAACAGTCATCCTAATTATAAGGCAAAAAACCCTTTATTCCCTTAGCATGAAAAAAATATAAAAGAATACAAACAAATCAAAAAAAAAAAAATCAGGACCAGGACCCTAATTTCCGCACTAACAAAACACAAACAAAAATTAAGATGAAAGATGAGAAATAAACTCGAAACACATTACATCTAGCCTCGCAGATATGCCTTTTTATCCTTCGAAATTAGGGTTGCGGATATCCCTTTTCCAAAGCCACTAGCTACTTCAATATTACCATCATCCACCCAAGTTGATATCAAACAAAAATTGTACAAAACATGGCTATTTAATAAATGATTCCCGCAGGACCTTAGCTTCAGTGCTAAAAACAAATTCGCATTTATTACAGTTTTTCAACATAACCTTGTTTGTTAAATGCTCGTAATAAACATTGCCGGATGCCGCACCTATACACGCACAGCTAGCCGTTTGAATACACAACACCCGCATGACTATAGTGTAGTTTTGCACCAAATACGGTTGTTTATCCAAAGAGCCCAAGGGAGCGTTCCTGATAACAACCAACAATGGAATGACTAAAAACTAATCGTTACCCCAGCATTGTAAACTCCAACGAGAAGAACGTCTGACGTCACGTCCGTTATACCGTTAATGGTGTTATATTTCATTCGCAACTGACGCCGCCGTCAATAAAATGACTATGCGAATAAATTTATGTGCGACAAGGACAACTGAAGCATGATAGACATCACCGGAAATCGATGGAGGCATATGGAATTCAGTCGGCAATAACGACGAAGAGCTAAAAGCAATCAGGAAAGAAATATGATCCTTCAGCGAAGTGGATGTTTTAACGGAAAAGGATGTTAATTTTTTGGTGTAAGTGATAATTGCACTGCCATTAGAGAATCCGACACGAATCACTTATCTTCAAGGAAGATGAAGTGGTTGATACTTTGGGAGAAAGTGGTAGTGCTTAGTAATGATTCTTTGGATTTCATTGTTTTATATTTTGTTTAGAAAAAATGAAGTTTATATAGAAAAATTATTCAATTAAAAAGGTTTTTGAAAGCTAGTCGGTCTCCTTTAATGTTTGAATTACGTAAAATAATCAGAAATTGAGTACAAAAGAACATTTATGTATAACGTCGGAACGAAGTGTAAGTTCTATAACCTTGAATCCAACTTCACTCAGAAGCACGCTAGAAGATAGTTCTGAATTTTACGAGTGACTTGTTTTTTTTTTGGAAATAACATACTTGAAGGATTAGTGAAGAATTCTCACGTCAGCATCTTACTCCATTTCGGTTATAATCGTATAAATTTTAAAGCCCTTTTCTGGAAAAAAATCCTAGGTTTGAGCACCTGCTCAAATTTAAGCATTGCAATATACGTTTTCATTATTGAAACGAAACCAAGTCTTAAATCTTGGAAAGAAATCCAAACAATCCGCAGAAATATTGGCGATGTCAAATACACGTTGTCATTCGAAAGAAAGTGAAACTATATGGTATTGTTAGAACCTACCGGTTAAGGTTCTTCTGAAGCTCTGATTTGGAAGTGTTGATACGTACACCCCATTTCTCTTCAAATAGTCTTTTTGGTGTGTTTTTGCGCGCAGCTATAATTAGCGACTAATGCAGATGTGTTGTATGCCAGGGAGTCATCAACATATACCCACACCCAGTTAACTCTCACTTCCATTTGGAAGCCGTTGGTCGAAAGCTTGATCAAAAGGATGCAAGTAAGTTTGTCGTGAACAGCCGCCCATTATGGCTTACTTCCAGTGTGAGCCTACCCGCTTTGAAGGCATGTATATTATCTTGTTTTATGTGAAGCAGAAGTTGTGTCATTATTCTAATGACCAAAGATGACGTTTTTTCCCATAATTTTTGGTACCTATAACCACAGTTATCACAATCTTAATATGCATTCAATTTGCTGTGCTGCCCTATTAACCCGACCGGCTCGCCTTCGATTAGTTTGAAAACAGAACCAGCTTTTGGTTTCGGACTGGTTTGACAGTCTTACTACTGGTACAGCATTCGTACATCCAGTTCCGAACATTTCCCAACTGACGTCATGATTCTATATCAGACCGAAGTCCAATCCATTGGATTTTTCGACAACAGTCACTTCATAGATCTCCGAATTCCTGCTTTCAACAAAATGATCATCATCCAAAAGTCACTGATAGTTGTCACCGGCATGGCCGACTCAGACCGCTAAGTTGAAAATTAATTGCAACGGTTTTCAAAGTTTCAAACTTTCAGTCAAAGACTATCAAACGACGTATCATTAGCAGTTACCAACGACATAAGCTATCATCATTAATAGCATCTATGAGCTTAAAAATTCAGCAACTATCAAACCTTATCAACCTTTATCACTCTAACTAGTTGTGGTAAGATCACTGCATGAGGCATTTCATGAGGTGTTATTAAAGTGGTTGTTGATTTGAACCTCTCAAGACCTGAATTCGGCTTCATTTTGATGATAAACTTCTTCAAAATTTAAGTTTCTATCAGCAACTTTTGGTTGGTTTTGGTTTTTTTCTGAAATACATTTTATTTCAGCAGCAGTCGAAGGTTAGGGAAATTCATTCGATTCATTTCAACCTGGCTCCATTTGCATAAATGTGGCCTATTCGGCAAGTAGACGTGCAGATGTAGAGTTTTTCACATTCGATTCAGATATTTCAAATTCCGCTGCGACTAGGAAATCGTGGTAATATCAAATATGTTCTATTTCTGTCGATGAAAATCCCATAACAGCAATTTCTACAGTTTGAGTTCTTAAGAAAGCTCGACCGAATAACTCAATTACTTCAAAATTTGACTATACTTTCCTTGTAAATCAATTTGATTAGACCCATTCTGATGGATGATTTACATGATGTATCGAATCTTGCAGTGCGCCTTTCATTGGAAGTTTGATGTGGCTTTTCGCGGAAAAATGAGCATAGGAGGTAGAAGTGACCCTATTGCTTTCATGCACAAAAGTGCATTAATGCGCCCACAAGAACAACAGAAATTCCGGTTTCATTTGTGTTATAAATTTTTCTTGAGGGAAAGTTTCCAGATGGGTGAAAAAAATGCCGATGTTTTCCTTTGAAAATCCAGAAGCGCGGTCTACTGACCTTTGAGTAGGTTGCCTGAACGACATCGATAGATGATGCCTGAGGAACAAACGTAGCCAGTCACATATACTGCAACTTCCTTTGTGATTGAAAAGAGTTTTTGTTTTTGTTTTTTTTATATGGCTATGAGGGGCTATGCATTTTATGTCATTTCTTGTAAGTCCAAAAAGTTTACACACAATAGCCGTGTTTTTTTTGGGAAGCTATGGGCATCTTTCCAAAAAACGCATAAGCAGCCGCCTGTTGCCTTATGTCCCAGTGCAACCTTGAAACCTTCTCAAACAATGTAGCATAAAAAAATCATTCCCAGGCATTTGAAAATTGGTAATTTTATTTTTCTCTGCGTACAATATCTACGGAAATATAGTATCTGTAGCATGTGCATGATACAAGTCTTATATCATATCTATTGTGAATGAAATCTTGTTGTGTCGAACATGCAATCCGCAGCCAAATTCAACATCTACTTTTTTCGGCAACTGGTTGTTGTAGTTCTGGTGTTAAAATTGTTTTTTCTTTTTTAGTTTGGTAGAACCCCATCTTTTTCTCGTTAACTGAAGAACTGAAGTTATAGCTGCAATTTTTTCTTTCTTGTTTCACTTCTGCCTCCACTAAAATACGTCGAAATAAAAAAAACGCAGACACTCTTTTCTTGCACACCTGTCGCCTCAGACAAAGACAAACCACTTTAGACTGAAACAGTGAAACTAAAACAAAACATACCCGGGCGCCTGTCTGAAACGGTGCGCAATGAAAGAACGCTAACTGTTACTGTCTGTGCCAAACATAACGGGTGGCCATATTACCCACGTAGGACGTAGGCCACATTTGCCGCATTTTACTCTATACATGTTTGTTTTGGCTGCCCTGAAATGTTTCGAATGGAAAAAGTTGGAACATTAAATAAGCCTCCTCCAACTCTGGGGTGGACCAATGAAAAATCAGCTCCATAATTGAATGATTGGTACCAGATCGATGTTGGAAAATAAACAATATGTCAGGATTCCTAAAAATTTCACCTTCCGTTCTTAGGCATTGCGTTAAAAAACCTGCAAAAGTCAAATCACTGCGTAACTTCAATTAGCCAGACCAATACTGCCATAACAGTAACCATTCATTAACCATCAACACAACAATATACTCATTAAAAGATTAAATATCCAATGTTTAGCTAATGAGCTAGTACCAACCATTTACCATGTTCAACATTAAATCAATATTTCCGAAATGACCACAAAACGGTCAATATTATCACGACTTATTCCAATTTGCTCACCACACACACACATCTCGCACACTCGCACATTCAAAACATTCAATTCCAAAATTTGAAAACCACAACAATTGACAGAACCACACAAATAATCGTAGTTTCCAATTAACGTAGAAAAACATACAATAAAAGCTTTGGTTGGAGTGGTATTAATACACAAAGGCCAGAGATAACTTATACCAGAGGAGGCAACTCTGTCAATGCGAAACGCAAATGTGTCATTGAAATTCACTTAACATTTCCACATCGAAAAGGATGGTTAATTAAACCAGAACTTTCGGTGCTGTCCGTGAGGGGAGGTGTTGTGTGGTTGCCCCAGCTTTTTTCAAGGCTTTATCCTGGACACCTATCAAAAATGCAAATACCCCAAACGAAAATGTTTGCATAGTTGAACTTTGGAACTTCTTGCTCTGTCCCCGAATCCCACGCTGAATCTTTTGATATACACTTTGCCGAAGGATATTTACATAAACGTAACGTTGCAAGGAAAAGTTTTTGGAAAAACACACGTTGTTGCACACTTGCAAATCGATCAGGACAGGATTGAGCATTCTGAATGGAAATCCTTCATTTTGTATTCGGAGAAAACTTTTGCTTGTTGCTAGTCATAGTCATAGTCGTAGTGCTGCCAAAAGTTATTTACGCTCGCAGCTGTCAGAAGTTGCACATTTGCTAAGCAACTTTGATATTCGTCCTCTCAAAATACGAGCAATGTTTTTGAATATATTTGAAGTATTTTCGTCCTGGCGGTAGTTGATGTAAGTGCAGCTCGTAAGACATGTTATACCCGTACAAATCCGGAGTACCACATGCACAAGCAAACACAAAACGCAATACAACTGAAGTAATTAAGAATTCAGGCAAATTGCAGCAACGTGCAGAGAGAGATCCAAGGCGGAGCGTATTGCCTGCAGAATGTTTTATTTAAATTTTACAACTTGGTGTTTGAAGTCCTCGTGCCAATTTCGTGTATGCGGGCTCCTTGTGTGTCCCACAGGACCCGAAGACAGGATTATCATTGCCTTGACAGCTTGCGAACGGTGATAATAATAATAATTCATCTGTGGAAGAGGGATTGGGTAGGGGAGGAGTTGGTTGGGGTTGTAAGGACAATGCAAACAACTAACTATTCCCTTAACACCTAAGAACAAGCAGGGGGGTTGGGAGGCGGCTATGGTTTCTGGGGCAATTTATTAAGTGCTGCAACGAATGGGTTTCGCTTTTCGCCGTTTCCATGAAGCCTTGAGCAAAGCGGAAAATAGTTTATCCTTAAGCACTTTTCCTCAGCCTAGGTATACCCACTACCCATTTTCATGTACAGCAGCTCTAAGCTATCATACAACACTGCACAGTTCATACACATACAGCAGGTAATGTTAGTGAGCAGTGTTGCCAAACTAAGCTATTTCCAGAATGTAAAATAAAATTGATATTTTAGATTGTGTTTCGAGGGTTCATTTCAAAGAGTATTTCAAATATTTTCCCAAAGGTGCATGTTCAACCACGGAAGTCCAATTTTTAAAGAACGTGTTAACTTGAGCGTAAGCTTGGGATGGGCTGATTCGAATTGTTTAAAAATAATTTGAGTATACCTTGCAACTCGAGGAACCAAACAGAAAGGTGTAACAGAATCATGGAAACACTTCATTCTTCACTGCCGTATCAGTATCAGTCAGTGTCAATCTAAAGCTTACCGGGCGGGCGACGGGGACGGTTGCTTGTGGTCGTGGTGTGCGCACGACTGCATCGCACTTACTTGCTCATAAATGCAGTCACATTGTAGAATACAATTTACACCAACACCCAAGCATTTATTCGATTTTTGTGACTTTTGATTGTTTGAATAAAGTACGTTAAATTGGATTGGGAGAAATAATTTAAACGCCATTTTATTTCTTAAAGCAATGTAAAAAGTGTGATTTTTTTTTCAAAATCGTAGGAGTGGTTTTTACCCGTTTTCAAAATATTGATTTTTCAAATTTTTTTTTAAAATTATTAAATATACAAAAAAAAAGGTTTGGATACAAAATTAATGCGAAATTACTTAGGCTACCTACATCTTTCTTTAATAGCAATTTTAAAAGTAATCGGACAGGCAGTTTTTGAGAAAGTCTACGAAAAAAAGCTCCTATGGGAGGTACCGTTTTTAGCCCATCGCATATTAAATTTTTTTTTCACCAAAATACAATGCTTACCTACAGCAGTGCACTGATTTTTTCATAAAAATTCTTGGAGCCGTTTTCGAGAAAAATAAGCTTTTACATAACGGTTATATGACAGGTGCCGTTAATTTTTAAAAAACTGAAAAAACTCCTCTTTAGAATGTCAAACTAACCTTAAGTACTAAATTTGAAGACGATTGTCCCAACCGTTTAGGCTGCAGTCCAAAATACATCCGTACAGACAGACAGACAGACAGACAGACAAAAAGACAGACAGACAGACGGACAGAATTTTGCTAGTGACTCAAATATGTTTCTCTATCATCGTAATGTCATGTTTGATTGTTATCTCAACATTTTTAATCTGCACGAATGCATAACTTGCATTATAGTACCTATAATCGCAAGTAAAAATAATATCACGAAGATAAACTGTTGCCCTGGCGTGTGATAAAATAAAATGATTGCCTGCTTCCTTCATCCATATCACCTTGTGTCACTTGATACACACTCACACTGCAAGTATCGTATGTTTATCATTTGTAGTGCATAGCTGATTGTCATCTGATTTTTCCTCTTAGGGGCCAGTTATAGCTATCATTGAAAAGCATCATTGAAACAAATCAATGGAATTTTTTTGAGAGACCAGTTATAGCAATCATTGAAATTTTCTGTCATTGGAAAAATTTTCCTGGTTGAAATACACACGAACATTTTTTTCGGATACAAATCTGTCATTGGAACTGAAAGAAATTGGTACTCAAATCAGTGGAACGAGTTGTTCCATATTCTGTCAAAAAACAATCACGTGACACGAAAAACGAATTTGCATCAGGAAAACAGATAAATACATTTTTAGTAAAAAATATGTGTGCAAATTGATTTGTTCTTATTGAAAAAAATTCTTCGTATCATTTGCTATCTATTGGTATATCATTTGTGTTACTTATCAAAGAAAAACATATAAAGAAATCGGTTTAAAGTTTTTCAATGATGCATTTCAATGATAGCTATAACTGGCCCCTTATTGTGTTGTGTATTTGAATTAACATTATGTCTGATTCCATTTCAAAAATTGTTTCCCATTATCCTCGCACTGTAATCGTTATTGCGGGCGATTTTAATGTACATAGTTCTAGGTGGATCTGTTATCCTGGTCAAGCCACAACCAAAAGAAGGTATGTTGAGAGTGAAACCTGCACTGATTTACGCCACCTTACTCACCTATGTAAGCCGCCCTTACTCTTGACTTATTTCTTACATATCTTCCTGATAAGTATACCATTTGTGTAACTTCTTCATTTGGCCCTTAGGACAATTGCGTCATTTAGGCAAATTTCACATTCTTCATTCATCCAGTTAAAGAAAAACTTCCCACCAGAACCATTTGGCAGTACGAGAAAGCCACGGCGGAAGGTCTGAATAATTTCTACCATAACCTGTTCACTTTTCTTCCTCCATTGTAACATTGATGCTAGTGCTGAAATGATCACAAATGTGATTTTTCTAGAGAGTAAAAAGTATCAAACCCAAAGAAAAGTCTTGGTTTTACTCTGAATGTAAAGATGCTAAGGCTCAAAGAAGTAAGTTTCCGACTTAAGAATGAAAACAAAAGAGTACCCTAAATAGGAAAAATGGAAAAAGCACATAAAAAGTCAAAAACTCACCCCGTTATTAATAGAATAAAATTTTTGCATGAACGAAAATTGGACAAACATTCTGCGATATCCTAAAGGTAGTACATTTCTTTTTGTTATTTGTAAGAATATTAAGAACTATTCAACATCTTCTGTTCCAACGCTATCGCAAATAGCAAACTAATTTGATTGTACTTCAGAGAAGGTAACATTGCTCGCCGCCCATTTTCCTATCAGCTTTACGCTGCTTCACAGCAACGTTGCCCCTCCTGTACTCCTGTTCTCCCATAGGAACCGTGCATTTTTGTCAGCATAAAAGTAGCTTGTGTTTTGTAGTAGCAAAATTAATTCTGTAACTTTGCTATCCAATCCATCACATATTCGTTTAGTCGTTCAGGCATTGAAGATAGAAACGTAACAAGTAAACCTCCACCCATACATCATTTCACATATAAGCGTCTCCCACAGGAACTGTGCATTTTCCCAAGATAGAATGTAGCCTATTTGTCAATTCAGCACCTCACCCCTCTACCTACTTAATTTCGTCCAAATCCGTTAAACTGTTGAGGCGTGATTGCGGAACAAACATCGAAACATAAAAACATTCACATTTTTTTAATTTTAGTAGGATGAATTCACAAGCAAAAGAAAACTTGCAGTAAAATGTACCAACTCTCAAACAAAAAGCTAACTACATCTGGCAATGCCTTACTCCGCGACAATGAAAGTCCCTGCGGTACCACGACATGGTATGCCTTGAAGCGAGGATAATCCTTTTACGGTTCAGTGAAGCATAGGTTTTGCGACATTTAATATATGAGAACCTGTTGTCGGGAGAAACGCGGCACCAGCACTCCAGCCGTCATCGTCGTCGAGTCGGTCGTCGGCCGTAACGATGTCGATGGGTGTGGTTGCAAGACTCAAAACTAAAAAGTGTGGGTGTTTTTCCAACCTCCCCCCCCCCCCCCCATTCTACACATTTTGATGGGCGATAGAATGAAAGTGTCGGTTATGGCACCGTTATATGAATTTGTGAATCCGCTAGGAAATATTATTCACTTCTAGTTGCCTGCCCGCTTTCCTGTCAAACCTATGCATTCGCTGGTTTCCGCTTTGCATGGTGAGAATAATTTCTAGGTTCGCCTTTTGATTAATATATTTAGATTTCTTGTGGCTCTTTAGGTAGAAGGTTTCTCAAGGACGAAAAGGAGAATCTTAGGAATAAAAATAAAAAAAAAACTAGTGTTGGTGATGGAGGGCTGGCAGCTCTGAAACTCTTCCATGCAAAGTGTTACTAAGTAATAAATATTCCACTCACAGGTCCTTTATTATAAACGAGAATTATGTGCAACTGTCTCAAGGACACTACACTGAAAAGAAGATTAAATCTATTTAGAATTAGAGTGATGTCTTCAATGCAAGTTTATGTTCAGGAAGGCGCGTGTATAGAATTTTATTATGTCCTTTTGAGTTAAATGGAAATATTCAGTTTAATTTCATTAGTTTGTATATTATCCTTCAAACTATCATACATATCATCTTATCTGATGTGAAGTGCTATATTGACCGATTTTTTTGCAGCTCAATTAATAAAAAAAGTCCATCAAAAACGTTATAAAATCAAAAAAAAATAAATATTGTAATAAACAGAAAGAAATATTGCTGACAGCAATGACAGGTAATTTACGTCAAAAGGATGCATCCGATAACTGTTAATTGCACTTGCAAAGAGTCAACAAAAAATGCAGGTACAATATCCATTGGATATATTCCACTATTTGGGTTGGATTTTCACCATTATTTTGGAACAAAATTTATTTATTTTTCCCCCCACCCCCCATTTGACCATTTGACCAGATGTGTGTATTTGCCTCGAGTTCGTAATGGCGTGAAATATAAATAAAAAAACAAGTTAAATTTTATATTTTATATTTCACAGTTGGATTTAATATTTGAGATTCGAATAAATTTAAAAACCAGAACTACATGTGGCAGTTTGAATTTGTATATTCTATGATAGTAATTGATTATTTTGCATTTAGAGTCCAAAACACAATAATCCTTAACAAGACGAAAACACTTCTATTTTATTTTTTGGGTTTGCATATGGTATTTGTTGCCAATAACTTAAAAACAACTAATGCGCATCCTTAACCGTCAGATCGACATCGCTGAGAATATTAATGAAGTTTCGAAAAAATGAAGAAGTCATACGGAAGCTTAAATTTTAAATAAAACACTTAAATACGTAAACAAGCTACAGTCATTTTTAGATCATCTGTATCTGATTCTTTTCATGCAACATCCGAAGTCCCGCAGGGTAGTCTCATTGCTCCATTTATTTGTATTGTCACCATTAATGATGTCTCCATCTCAGAATATGCGGATGATAAAAAAAAATTCTTCTCTAGATGACTCTAAGTTCTTCCAAGGCGACCTTTCTAGATTTTCCACCTGGTGCTTAAAAAAATTCCTGGATTTTATTATCTCTATCACCTAGCTTTATTTTAATATATTTAACTGAAACTAGTTTAACCGAAACTAGAAACTAGTTTATACAGCGATGGTGACATTTCAGCATATGCAATCACTGCATATCCCTACTGATTAGAAGTTAATTTATCAGTGCCTTTAATAGAAGAGAGAAAGGAGACAACCTTGCTGTGTACATCCATTCGATATCGAGGATTATGACATGGGGGTACTCTTTATGGTGCAGACAGATTCAGCTGCATTTATCACCCATAAAAAAACACTTTCGCGCATGTACACTTTAAAAATGTACAGAGTGGCGCAAAATAAATCATCCTATTGAATGACGCTATAGCTGTTGCAAATGGCGGCATTGTAAAGTAAAAGTCAATAAGCCATGGAGCGCTATACACTTAAAGAACGCTCGATATTAAAAGAAGCATTTCCGCGTTGTCAAATATCTCGCTTTGGCGATTTTAACTGGCCGGCCAGATCACCCGATTTGATAGATTTGATATAGAGATATAGAGATATAGAGATATAAAAATATAGAGATATAGATATATAGATATATATAGAGATATAGAGATATAGAATATAGAGATATAGAGATATAGAAATACAGATATAGAAACATAGATATACAGCGATATGGAGATAAAGAGATAGAGATAAAGTAATAGACATAAAGAGATAGAGATATAAAGATATAGAGATAAAGATATATGGAGATATAGAGATATAGCGATACAGAGATATAGAGATATGGAAATATAGAGATATAGAGATATGGAGATATATAGATATAGGGATATATAGATATAGAAATGTAAAGATATAGATATGTAGAGATATATAGAAAAAGATATATATAGATATAGAGAAAAACTACGGTCCATTAAAGGATTTGAAAGGGCTAGAGCTAAAATAAATATAACTGAAATGACAAAGCTAAATTTCTAGTGTTACTACCGATTAGAACGATACATAAGAAGATTTCTGTTAGAAGCCCGGTTGCTCATATGTACGATACGGCCCTGAACATGATTTAAAACACAAACTTTTTTATAAAGCATGTTGTAAAACTTATGTGAAAGATTTCACTTATGTCAACTCTGCTCCAAATCACCGAACAGTTTCAAAAGTTTTTTTTTAAATCTGAAAGGACTGGCAACCGAACAAGGTTGATTCTTAACCATGTTCCATTAAAGATTTTAGAGGATAAGTTTGGACGTTATCAAGCCTGCTTTACAGGTGAACTATATGTCTTCAATTATATTAGTGTATATAAGAACTTTTATCAAGACTTTGCTGATAATCGGAAAAAGACGTTCAGACGACAGTTCATTTGTTCCAGAATTCTTCGTACTGAAAATACTTTCGTTGAAAACTTCAACTATACATTATACTGATAAGTTCATAACAACAAAACACTCATGTCCATATCCGAACAAATTTCCGAAGTGAAGTTCCATTGAAGTCAGCAACAAAATCAACGCTGGCCATCCAAACACCGATTTTTATTAAATTTTAAAGCAATCCACCTGGCTAAGTGCCATGTGTGTCTACTTAAAACCCCTTCTCTTCCACCTACAAAGAAGCGAATTGTACAAAAAGTTTTTAATGGGAAAAATGTTGGTTTCAGAAAAAAAACACAAAAAACAAAAACCGGAAACTCAAAAATTTTATGAATCACCATTTCAAAAAAGAGACTAAATAAAATTTTACTTCCGTTTTATTGCACCTCGTCGTACAGACGCCACCACCTTTCCCATGGAATTACGGACACCCACATTAGCCGAAGGCTACATTTGGCGCCATCTTTATCTGTTTGTGCCTAACAGTCTGTGGGTGTGTGCAATTGGAATAATTGGATGCACGTTCCTTTGCAAAATGGATGTTTTTTAGATTCCTAGAATACGGATGAAAAAAAAAATCAATTTGAAACAAAAGAGAAACAAAAATCAAAATCTCCGATGATATTTGTTTGCGATTCAATTGAAAATGGAAACACATCAGTGCAGTCATAAATTTTAGAGCTCCTAAACCAATAAAGAATTTTTTTGGCCAAAACGCCTGCTACCACAACCAGTGTTTTGTTTTTATTCTCATCAATTGTGTTTAAGTGGTTTTCAATTTTTAAGAGAAAATAATTTCATTCGACGATGAAATAAAAACGCACTAAAATTAATTTCTTTCGACCAACGTGCAACGTCAGAATAGTCCTTGAAGGGAGGAAGCATTGTTTTCCGGTGGGGTTTAAGTATTTTTAAACAGTTATGTTACTTTAATTGTTCCAGTTGATGCACACGAGAATTCTGTAGTTTCGGTTTAATTAAAATGAATTTTATTGGCCTCATAAACATTTTATGGGAGCTACGGTTTTGAGGAAACCGTCGCAAGTGGGATTGTTAACTTGGACATTTCTAAATTGCAAGCAAGAATCTTATGGGTTTTAAATGCCTAAAACCGCTTCAAAAGTCTTAAAAAAGTATTAAGTGGAAAACGCTTCCTTATTCCGTATTGATGTATGTCTGAAGTTTTCCAAGCTTACAAAAACGTATTTCTGAGAAAATTTTTGAAAATGTTTTCGTAAAATGATGAATGTTCCAAAAATTTCTAAGGCTGCGCTTCACTCCTATTTTCACCCACTTAAATTCTTATTTATAAAACCTCAAGCCATGCGATTTAAGATTGATAAGATCTTCGGATTTGGAATTCTTCGAGAATTCACAATTTCTACTGAGGTAAGCTGTGAAGGACAGAATTTGATGAGGCTATCTTCATAACTAAGCCGTAAGGTGGTGGACCAACGGTACCTCCCATAGGACCGGTTCTTCTTTCTTCGACTTTCTCGAAAACTGGTTATCTGATTACAATCAAAATTGATATTTAGGAAGATGGAAGTAGCTTTAGTAATTTTACATTAAAATATTTTCTAAAACTTTTATTTATATTTTAAATAATTTATATAATTTCTTTTTTTTAAATATTGATAAAACTGGTAGGTGATTTTTTTTAATTTTTGTATAAATGTAGGTTATTTTTGTGATTAAGTTAGCATTCTTGAATTGTTTTTTTTTTATTTTATTTAAAAACCGTTCCTACGATTTTGGAAAAATATGACACTTTTTTTCATATTTCTTAAAGAAATAAAATGGTGTTTAAATTATTTCGCTGAAAACTATTTTACGTTTTTTGTTTGAACATAAGAGCAAGTCCATGCGATCCAGTCGTGTAATTAATTATTAACTAGCCGATCGGGCCACTCGTTGCTGTGGCTCATTTAATTTGCAATACATAAATATTGAGTTCATTAAGCGAGATAAAAGACAATCCTATGCCTCAATTTAGACCATTTAAACACAGAATAGAAAATTTAATGAAGCAAATTTAATGAACAATTTAATTGAAGATGAACAAATTTTGCTAAGGCTTTTAAATTTTTATTTGAATTAAAAAAAGGTTACCCCAACGCCACCTAAGGGTAGTGGTCTTAGTTACTACTTACAACATCAGCTATATGCCTGTGAAAGTCCTTTTAAAATGTATGTAAAAATAATTTTTTTCAAAAAAATGACCTCAGCGCCACCTATGGATAATTAAAATGGTCTAAGTTATTCCTTATAACATCAGCTATATACGTGTAAGAGTCCCTCAAATTTGAAGCAGGCGTTCTCGAGAACATCTCCTTTTAATGGATAAAGAATTTTTTTTTTTTTTTTTTGAAAATTTGTAATAAAGTAAGTAAATCTTTGAAATTCATTTCAATGAAAACGAAAACCTTAACAAAAATCAGGTTGTAAAATTGGCTAAAAACACTTCGACATCCGCAGGACGGATTTTATTTTTTTTGCTTCTAAACCATTTACAAATGGGGCCCTTTCATTAAAAAAAATTATAGAAATCCACCCAGCCGGAGCCTAGATACACACAAAATTGAAACTTATTTTTATATAGAGAGATTTTAGCAAAAAAAGCTATTATTATAACAATTAAGCAAAAACAAAATTGTTTTCCTTTGCTACATAAATAAATAAATATATAGCAACAACTTGCATTTACTTACATTTAAAACCAAATTTAAAAAAAATCACTTACCCGTTTTCACAATATTGATTTTTCAAAAAAAAAAAAGTATATTATTAAAAATACAAAAAAAAAAGTTTTAGAAAAAAAATTATTGCAAAATTACTCAGGCTACCTACATCTTCTTGAATATCAATTTTGATTGTAATCGGATCGCCAGTTTCCGAGAAAGTCGAAGAAAAATACCGGTCCTATGGGCGGTACAATTTTTAGCCCACCATATTAAATTTTTGTTTCACTAAAATATAATGCATACCTACAGTAGTACACGGATTTTTTTGTATAAAAATTCTTTGAGCCGTTTTCGAGAAAAATAAACTTTTACATAACTCTTATATGACAGGTACCATTAATTTTTGAGCTAAAAAAAATTTAAAAATCTCCTCTGTAGAATGTCAAAATAACCTTAAGTTCTAAATTTGAAGACGATTGGGCCAACCGTTTAGGCTACATTCCAAAAAACATCCGTAATCTGCACGAATGCATAACTTGCATTATAGTACCTATAATCGCAAGTAAAAAAATGGGCACGACTTGGTCGCACGTACTTGCTCTTATGTGCCTAATTACATTGGAAGGCAAGATCTTGGACAAAAACAAATAACATTTACGTTGAATGTAACACAGTTTAAACTTATAAAACCTATCGGTTTTTAGTAAAAATGAAGTACGCCATACGTCTTGATTAACAAAGAATTTATGAAAAAAGTATTTCGAAAATTGTGGAACGGATTTTGATAAAATCCAGTTTTTTATTTTTAGTTTTATGAAAAAAAAAATATTTTTAAATTTTGGTATGCAGTTTCTTAAAGTTTATTAATATACATGTGAATATAAAATTTAAAATAATGATTAGTTCTAAAAATATTGATTTTTCAAAAAAAAATTCTAAAATTAATTAAAATTTTTTTTAAATTAATTTTAATTAGAAAAAAAGCTATTCAAAATTTTGATATGCAGAATGAATTTGGAAATTTAGATCTTTTTAAATATAAAATTTGACAAAAATCCATGGAGCCGTTACGAAGAAATCCAAAAATTAAAAAAAAACGTTATATGAAAACCGTTACTTGACGGACTCGACGGATGCGGTTTAAAAAGAAAAAAAAATGAGAATACGGGAGGAAAAACGAATATTTCATTTAGCCACCTAGTAGCAATTTCTTAAATCGATATATCTATGAATGCGTGATTTTGAATATTTTTTATCGTAAAAATGCAAAAAAAATACAAATCAAAAGAAACTGTAAATAAAATAACTATTTTTTTTTGTCTTCAGTAGCTTTGCAAATAAGTTTTTTTTTATTTTCAATACTTTTTATATTTTAGAAGTTATATCTATCGTGTTTTCTCGACCACGCAATGTTTCACGTCTTTCTCTATTTTATTTAAGCCAACTGTATTTCTCCTTTTTAAAATTTCAACAGCAACTCGTTTCGCTCGGAACGCTCATCACTTCACGCTTGAGCCCAATTTCGGACGTATGTACCTGGAAATGCGGAGACTCTTTTTTTAGATGAACAACACGAATTTGAAATAGTTTACCCGGCGAGATTTTTGAAAGCCATCGTCATCTTCTGGGCCAATGCGCCCGCTAATTCGTGACGAATGTGAGTAGTTGGGCTGGTTAAGGAAATAAAATTCCTCCTCATTCTTGTAAATATAATAAGCCACATTCAAAGGAGTCATGTAACATTGCATATTTATTTTGTGGTGGACTAATTTCAAAAAACTTTTGGTAACGACTGGTGCAACGATCTCCTATAACTGATTCCTCTCGACATCTTTAAATAAAGGTATTTGAATGATGCAGTAAATAACAGCATATTAATAACAACCTTGATGATTTCGGACAGGATTCGAAACGGTATTGCTGAAATAAGTTGTCTTTGTTCCAGTTTTAAAAGCAGTTTCTTGACCAATTCTTTTTGATCTGCGAGGAGGGTGAAGGCACCGTGAAGACTGAGAACAGAAGAAGAAAACAAAGGTGATCCATGTGATCACAATTCTTTTAAAACCTGAAAGCTGGTAATTAAATAAAAACCGTCCAGACACTAGCGATTCAATTCAATTCAATTTATTTATTTATTTATTTATTAATTTATATATTCAACAATGGATATTTATCTGTTGATTACTTTAACAAAGTTTTATATACAATTAAAATTATTCATTAACATTAAAAATTCTCAAAACATATAGTTTAAAAACATTTCTATTCATTTTAAGGCCGACTTCACAATTAATAGAATTAAATTACGTTAACGAACGAGTTAAAGGTTCATTCAGTCCATAGTTTGTCCTGTGACTGGGGACGAGAAAGAGAACGTCTATGTTTCTTAGATTTCTTTCTGGAACATAAAAAGCTATAAGATTTAATAACTCTGGTGAATTTATTCTTCCAATAGCAACATCTTTAACAAAAAGTGTACATAGTGTTTCCCTACAGCTTTTCAAAGATTTAAGATCTATTAAGGCGCACCTTGATTTATAAGAGGGTTAACCTTCTGCCCAACATAAATTTCTTAATTCAAACCTTGTAAATCTTTTTGGTATGGTTTTCGATCCTATCAGAAGAATTTTTATAAAAGGGAGGCCATATAACACAGCAATATTCAAGTTTAGGTACAATTAAAGAATATAAATAGCTTTTAAGGTATAACTATCAGTGGATAAAGTTTCGTTGCCAAGTCTATAATTATAAATGACTCTTGGTGTTGAGCGAAAGGCTCTAAAAATTTTGCATTTCGAGATATTTAAATCAAGATGATTATATTTACACCACTGAAATAATTTGTCAATTTCTTTTTGAAAATTCACACAATCTTCATTTGTGGATATTTGATGGTATATCTTTATATCGTCTGCAAACATTAGACAATTTGTTAAATCTAAGATCTCCGGAATGTCATTAACGAAAAGGTTAAAAAGTAGTGGCCCCTGATGACTCCCTTGCGGAAGACCTGACAATGCATCAGTAAAAAAAGACTGATCATTTCCAATTTTCCCGATCTTTTTTCGATTCGATAAATAAGATTCCAGCCATTTAAGAAAACTAATTTTGAAACCCAATTTCTCAAGTTTTCTAACAAGAAGCCTGTGATGAACTCTATCGAATGCTTTTATAAAATCTGTATACAAAACGTCAACCTGCATTTTACGCTCCAAGGAGTTCTGGCAAAAATTTGTAAAAAGACATAAATTTGTAGTGGTAGTAGTAGTACCACTGCAGAAACCATGCTGCCTTGTTGTTATTATGCTTTTGACTGCGAAATTAAGCCTATCATAAACTTATTTTTTAAACAGTTTTGGTATCGTTGAAAGCTTAGATACTGGTCTATAATTCTTAATTAAATGTTTAAGGCCACTTTTGAAGATAGGACTAATCGAAGATAATTTCCATTCTTGAAGGAAAACACCGGTATGAAGCGAATTATTGAAAATTGTTTTCAATTTTTTTAAAAGCGAAAAAGCACATTTGGAAAGTAAAAGTGGAGGAATCGAATCCACACCAGCTTTTTTTTTTGTTTAAATCAAGATGAATCAAACCATCTAAAACTTCTTGATCTGTGAAGGAAAAGCAACCAAAAACAACTTGGCAGTTGATTTCATTATACATATTTTCCCAATTGTCTATAATGGCTAGATTATAATTTAATTTACAATAATTTCCAAAAAGATCACAAGTAGATTTATTATGGTAAGAGCATGCTTTGTCCAGTTCCATAGAAACTGGAAATTCAGAAACTTGACGTTTCGAATTTAAAAAAACCCAAAAAGATTTTGAGTTATATTTAATATTTCTTTCCACCGAACCTACATACTGATAATAAAGAAATCTGCTTAAGAAATCAAATTCTCTTCTCAACTGCATAAAATGAATTCTATCTTCAGAATTCCCCGATGACATACATACTTTTTAAAAGCCTTGTTTTTAACATTTTCTAAATTCTTAAGCCTTTTATTCAACCAAGGTGATTTGAAGGACGCTCTCTTTCGAACCATAAGGACAAACTTTTGAACACCCTCAAATAAATAGCTTTTAAAAATTGAATACATTTGATTCAAAGACAGATCGGCTATAACCAATTCCCAATTAATAGAATTATAATAATTGTTCAAAGAAATGAAGTCGGCCTTCTTATAATTGAAAAAATAATTGTTGTTATCTATGTTAACATTTTGAAAGGTATAAAATTCAAGAATAACAAGAATTGCTTTATGATGAATTTGATTTTTAACCAAGGGAAAGTTTGATTCAAAAACTTTAAATTTAATATCATTTAAGATAAAAACAAGATCAAGAAATCTATTTAAACTCTTTTTGACTTGGTTAATTTGAATTAACCCTAAGGAGAAAAAATTGTCAATCAATTCAATGTCCACATCCTTTGTGACACCAAACGGTATAAGCTATTAATTGCTCATCTTCCTGATAACGCCAGTCAATGTCACCAAGATTCAAATCGCCAAAAATGACAAATTTTTCAATAAAGTATTTACATTTGACATCATTTCAATATACAAATCTAAACTACTCTTAGGTCTTATGTAATTAACTATGAAAAAATATTCAAATCTATTTAATTTGTTAGTGATATTATTTGAATAAACTTGAACACATAATTGTTCAAAATGAACTGAGATCGACTGAAAATTTATTTGTTTACTATTAAATGAACTACGGACTGCAATTAATACTCCTCCTCCTCTAACCATTTCAGACTCAATAGTACGATCCATTCGGTAAACTGCATACGATGAATCAAACAACTCAGAAGAGAAGATATCTTGCTGCAACCAGGTCATAGAGTAACTATAACTATACTATAAAGAGGGAAATCTACTGCCTTCTTTTGACAATGCTTGCCTACAAGCTGGTCAAATAAGTATTGGTGTAGAACTGTCAAAAAATTGACGCCGATTGAGAGTTGAGTAAAGCTGAACTGTCAAAAACTTTACGCCAATTGAGAGTGTATTAGTGCTGAACTGTCAAATAATTGACGCCGATTGAGAGTGTAGTAGTCAAATAATTGACCTCTTCTTTTCAGTTCCCTTTTCTTTTTCACCACGAAATTGGGCATGTTGGAAGATACTTGATAATAAAAAGCGCCATCCTGAAATTTGACGTCATCAGTGACTCAAACTGACTTAATTAAATTACCATTTTTAAAAAGAATCTGAAGTGTTACTGGACTTAAAATGTCAATCAGATAAGACATTGGACCAAACCTGCATCAATTAAAACTTATTTTTCCGTGTTTTTTTTCTAAAACGAAAATAAATTTTTTCAACAAGGGTCACACTGATGACGTAAAAATACGAAAATCGCTATCTTGTTTTCTTGTATCATGAGGAGACACTAGCAAGTTACTCGAATGCAAGTTGTTATACTTTATTATTTTTTTCCCTGCCTTTTACATATTGTGTGCTTGAAAACTCTATATAAACGTTTAAAACTGGCTAAACAATATTCAACAGTTCAGCCATTTTACCTGATACCTAAAGTCATGATAGTGTATTGATTGTTCTAAGAATGAATTTAAACAAGCATTCGGTCAGAAGGTCTAGATTGCAAGATTGTATTATACAAAGTAGCGATAAAAGTGTACTTTTTAAAGTTAAACTATCTTTCTTCACACCCTATTTTATTCAATTACACAGGAGTAGAAGGCTAGTCAAACAGAGCGCGTTCTGACGCTGCGTTGTAATATACAGTAAAACAAACATATCCCATGTCAAAAACAATTTACTGACAGTTGTTGTCAACAACAACAAAATGAAATGTCAAAAAGAACAAAACTCACCACATCGTTTTTTCTTTTTTTTTTACGCGGACAATAATGATATGCAAAAGAGAACACGACACACAATGAATGATATACCAAAGAAACAACGAAAATTGAGGGGGTTGAGGCGTGGAACGTACGAAAGATTTTCCTCTATATTGTAATATTTTCGCCTGGGTTTCGACCAATAAAACTCAATCAAAATTCCACAATAATAAAACAAATCTCTTTATTTTATAAAACACAACGTCTTTCAGTTTAAATAACACCAATTTAACTTATTTCACTTATTCACAATTCAAATACGTTTTAATAATTCAACACTTTTTATTTAATCTCAATTCAATCACTTTTTACTAATACTTCCAGTTGTTAACAATTCCACTTTCGAAAATAAACTGAACTTTCAATGTAATCTACTCTTGTATTTATACAAGTTTACAAGCTTCTGGAAGCTTCTGTCTGGTTCTGGCACAATCTAAGCTTTCGGTACTAATTCGAGTCTCGAATTAGTACTTCAAGTTCGATTTAGTACTCAGTTAAAACATATTGCAAATATGTAGCATACTTTTAGGCGCATGGTCGTTGTACACAATGAATGTTGGTTGTTGTACACAATGAATCCAACAGATGGCGTTAATTTACAAAATGTATCCTCCGAATATCTAAACTTGTTGCCACATCACATTGTCCCCCTCTTAGTTTTGTTCGTCCCGAACAAGCACATCATCATTGTTTCCGTGGTAACGATGCAGTCGATCCACATGGACAATTTTCATTTTTGCTCTTGGTCCTCGTTGGATTCGGAAAACGACGTCATTAATGCGCGTAACTATTTGGTAGGGACCTTCCCAGTCCTGCTGAAGCTTGGGCGATTTTCCCTTTCTGCGATGTGGGTTATAAAGCCATACCAGATCTCCCTCTTTGAATTCAGGTGCTGTTGCTCTCGCATCGTATCTGGTCTTCATGGGGTCACTCGCAATGTTTATATTGCTTTGGGTTCTTTGGTGTGTGTCGTTGATCCTTTTAATCGGGGCGCTCACTTTGTTCTGGTGCATCTTAGCGCTTGCCTTGACTTTGGGTCCTTTACTAGCTTTGCACGTGGTGCACTCTCGACACCATCTCTCGACATCTTTTCTTACAGTTAACCAATAAAAACGTACCCGTACCTTTTTCCGTGTCTTGTTGATTCCTAAGTGCCCACCGGATTCTTCATCGTGGATTTCCCTTAAAATCTCCTGCACTTTCGACCGTGGCACCACAAGCTGCATCTTAAAGGATCTTCCATTCGGCATTTCCCATTTTCTCCACAAAACACCATCTTCTACATGGAGAGAGTCCCACTGCGCCCAGTATGCCTTTAAAGTAGGACTTCTGTCGGAGATGTCTCTTGCATTCGGCTTATCCATAGATTCCTTTGATACAAGAATCGGCTCGATGTCAGGATCTTCCTTTTCTGCATTACGAAGTTCTTCCGCAGTCCAACCCTTTACAGGTTCAGCCCTTAGTCTCTGAAGAGAAATACTTTCGTCCTTCTTACCGTTCAAACACCTAGGATGCGCTCTTTCTGAAGATGGCCGGAGAATTTCATCACTGCTTATGATCGTCCGAAGATTTACAGCATTCTCGTTTCCGTACACCATTGGAATCTCGACGACTGAATACCTTAACACCTGCATTCGAAAGTCTAGGACTACTTCATGCGCCTTCATAAAATCCACACCTAGTATGCAGTCGTCGCATATGTCAGCTACCAAGAATGCATGTGCGAAGGTCAGCCCTGCCAGTTCTATCTTCAGAAGTACCTCTCCGTATACTTTTGCTACTTCTCCCGTAGCTGCCTTCAGACTGTTCCAGCTGGTGTTGTGTAGCCAGGACGTCTGGACAAGGCCTCTTCTAATTATGGAGGCCGTGGCACCCGTATCGATAGTGGCCACACATTTTCTGTTGGCGATGACGGTCTCCACCGTCAAACTCTGGTTGCAGCGTTTCGTTTGCGCAACTTGGATAATGGTCCGTTCATTTCATCAACCGACTTCTGCTCTGCAAAGTTGGTTCTTACGCGCTTTCCACACTGATGTATCCCCAAATCATGCCCGGTGGGGTAAGCGATATCCCTGTCAGTAGGCCTTTTTCTCTCGCTATGTGGGCAGCTTACCTGTGGAGATCTGCATTGTCGCTGTAGGTGTCCTAGCTTGTTGCAATTTCAGCATCTCATTTGACCTCGAGCAGTGTTCAGGTTTTGTCTTTCAATGTCGACACGTTGACATGAGCACTCTAGCGTAGCCATTTCCCTGACGCGATGGCTACCTTGCGAAGCTTGGTCTGCTGCTTCCATTGTCAGGGCAAATGCTAAAGCCTCAGCGAGCGTTTTCTTACCTGCCATTCTCACAGCCATTTGTAGTTTTCCATCTGCAATGGCATTAGTGAACGCATCGGTTGCCAGTTCGTTTATGATTTCCCTGCTGGTATTGGGATAAGACAAATTGGCCAAGCGCTCGATGTCAGCTTGCAATTGTTGTAGCGTTTCACCTCTTGTCTGGACCCTTCGGCGCAACTGGACTCGGTAAACTTGCTGCATGTGGTCGTCGCCAAACCTCATCTCGATTGCCTTGACCATGGCATCATAATCATGATGTTTGTCTTCAGAAATGGTCTGCAGCAATTCGGCAGCTGTTCCTCTGAGCGCAAGCGTAAGAGCAATTGATTTGTCTTCGTTGTCCCAGTTGTTCGTCAAGGCGGCAGCTTCGAACTGCCTCTTATAAATTGGCCATGATGTTTGACCATCGAAGACAGGGGGCTGCATTTCCTTTCTTCGTGGACCATCGCTCGAATATTCCCGAACCTTCTTCTTCTTCAAAGAATCAAACTCCTTAGCCAGATGTTCGTACTGTTACTCTACACTTCCGAACTTTTCTTCCAAGTTTTCTATTTTGGCTTCGAATTTCTGATCGATTGTTTGAAGTCTTTTGTCAAAGAGAACATTCTGTGCATCAAGTTTGTTTTCGAGACCATCAAATTTGCTCTCGAGAACGTTCTGCTGTTCACTTAGTTGCTTCTGCAGCATTTCTGACGAATTCTTTTGTTCTTTCAAGGAACTTTCCAGAGCATCGAATTTCGACAGAAGCAACTTCATGAAAGCAGGCATTTCATCGGCTGTACTTACTGTGCATTCTCTCCCTTGTTCTTCAACATCGAACAACATGGTATCCGGGTCTCTACCATCCTGAGTGATAGCATTCTGAAGTCGGAGCAATAGTTGTTGCCACATCACAATATAATAACTGGTGATTTTTTTGAGGTTAGGATTTTCATGCATTAGTATTTGACAGATCACGCGGGATTTCAGACATGGTGTTAAAGAGAAAAATGCTCAGTATGCTTTGACATTTCATCATGAATAGACTTACTAACGAGCAACGCTTGCAAATCATTGAATTTTATTACCAAAATCAGTGTTCGGTTCGGTTGGCAGAAAATCCGCTTTTTTATCGACAAATTTTGTTCAGCGATGAGGCTCATTTCTGGTTGAATGGCTACGTAAATAAGCAAAATTGCCGCATTTGGAGTGAAGAGCAACCAGAAGCCGTTCAAGAACTGCCCATGCATCCCGAAAAATGCACTGTTGTTGTAATCGCACTAATTGTTTGCTCACTTGGTCGATTATGTAGACCATAAATCGGACGTAAAGCGCGAAACACATTTCGAACCGAACACTGATTTTGGTAATAAAATTCAATGATTTGCAATTGAAATTGTAAAATTTTTTATTCGTATACCCAAAGGCCAAAAAGAAGCGAAGCGTTAAATACTTCTTCGAATAAAAACTCCGGAACACCGAGTTTAAAATTTATAAAATGAAGAGTAGAGACTTCAACATCCTTCTTAGTCAATCTCTTACAAAACAGCACATTTTCAGATACTTTGAGCCTATGTGTTACGAAAGAAATTACGTTTTCCTCTGAAACTTTTGTTTGGAAACGAGAGAATTGTAAGAATTTTATTTTAGGCACAGATGATAGAGACAATGTACTTGTGCTATCAAGAGCAGTGCAGTTTCCAGTCAGGGTTCGTTGGCACCTCGTTTGCATGCAATTTCGTGGAAACATAAAGCTCACCTGTTGGCAAAAATGGTAAAGGCGGGGATTCTGATTCTGCGAGAGTTGAAAAACCAGTTTTGACACTGGGCTGGCAAATAATTGAATCGATTGCTTTTGTTGTTTGAGATGATGAAGATGATGATGATGATGATGATGATGATGATGATGATGATGTTGTTGTTGTTGTTGATCACGTTGGCTCAGTAGTTGGAATTGGAATAATTGACTGAACATTTGTTGTTGTTGTTTGTACATTTTGCAAATCGGGTTTATTTTTAGATATACTGCCGTATCCATTTTCGACTCCAAATTTATTTTAGAGGACCCATCGGCGCATAGTTTGGAATTTATGACCGCCACGTCATTTTTAAGTTGGACAACTAGCGACAAGAGAGAGGAACTAACACTAAAGCAGGTTTTACCCCGCCATACAAGATTGGAGAATTTTAATTGTTTCATCACTGATCTTCGCACATTTTTTATGAAAAATTAAGCCACAAAAGCCTTCACATTCAATTAATTTGTCACCAAGAATTCTTAAGCCTCATATAGCACAATTGTTTGGCATTCTAAAAAGTTTAAATTATAAACTTGAATGAAAATAAAAAAAGAATTAAGAGCAAAAGGTAAACACAACTGTACAGCTTGAAGCTCAAACATATGTCCTGATATACTGAATATTGTTAATATTTTGCGAAATTTTTATATTATTTTCAATTTTCTCTAATTGTCGACCCTATTTATATGAATTTAGTTACACTTTTTGATGAGAATCAACAAGAGCAACAAATTACTATTTTTTTTAATGTTAGAAGACAGCGCTTCAATTCAATTTCATGTATTGAACACACATCCATTCATATTTTTCACTTCCAGTGGGAGCGTCCTTTTTTGTGGTTTTGAATTGGTTCCTAAATCGCTTGTATCAAGAATAATAAACAAATGATACTGGTCATTAACCCAGCATTCAAGAGTTCCTTCCTTCCAAATAATTTGAAACCAAAAAATTCATTCCAGAATTCCATGGCATTTGGTTGTTGTTCCTTTAAATTTTAAATCCCAAAATGTAAACTATGTTCATGTTCAGTTCATACATCCTTTGATTTTGAAAAATCCCCACCAACAGAATTTATTTAAAAATGCCCTTGCCTCATCCAAAAGTCATCTGCGGCTCTTCCCCTCAGAATGTTTCCAACTTTCTGAACGGAAGTTAGATGGTTATCTTTTTTTTACACATTTTTTAGAGAAGAATTTAAACCCTTCTGGCATCGCAACCCCGACCAAAAATGACGAAATGAAAGGATTATTTTTGTTCGCGTACAACACCATGAAATGGGTCTTATCCTTTGAAATAATATATTGCTGTGCTGAGATTTGATAAAAAAAAGGATTTTCGTTAAATCCGGAATCACAAACACACACATAGGAACCCTCTACTGCCTCTACCCTAAATAGCGAAAAGAACCGAACGGAAACAAAAGGAGCAACAAAACGACGTATTGTATAATATTTTAATCCTAGCAAAAATTTGAAGATAGAAAAGAAGATAGGTATCTAAACAGGTGCATAGGTAAATATTCATTTCACAGAAATGCCCCACTTGGAACTGAATTTTCCTTTTTTTTTTTGAATTTATTTAAATTTTCCCTCCATAATAACGTTTGTAGTTACGGCTGAAATAAAGATGCTGGTAACGGTGCGGTGGCGGCAAAAGCTAAATAAGCAAAGGCAACACATTTTGGGCGAAACAGAAGTGAACAGGATGGAAAAGCACAGCAATACAATCTGGCAGGATATACCAGACGAAGCATACAAATTTGTGAAATTAAATATGAAAATGTGTATTAAAAAAATACACTCAAATGTTGGAGAAAATAAAAATAAAATGAAAGGCCAAAGTGGAAACATAAGAGACGAAAGATTTAATTAGGAACGTGTTTTTTTTTAAAGATTTTTGTCAGCGGGTATGTCTACGTCTGTTTATTCCATATGCTGAAAGCAACTGCAAATATTTAAAAGGAGGAATGTTTGACATAATTAAAAATGGAGGCATTCTTCCAGTCTTGTATCTTCCGGGTTTGTATCGTCTTGACGTTTCTTACATGGGTTAGACGCTAATCTACAAGACACAACAACGACGAAGAATAGCGTTTCGAAATGAAACAACGGCCGCAGGGACATAAGTCCCCGGGACAAGTCCCAGTTTTAAGTTTTTTTTCGAAATCAATTGGTAAGCCTAACGCAGCAAAGATTCTGTGAAAAAATTGGAACAGTAACGTCTAAAACATGGAGACTAGGTTGCAACTGGTCCCTCCGAGCATAGAGTTCGTACTACTTTATTGGTGTTGTTAGTTAGTACACAAAGAGTAACCGTTCCTCTGTCACAAAAAAGCTGCAAGCATTTGTGAAGAGATGCCATCAAAACGTACTAAGAATTTTTCGACTAGATTGTATGTTCACTCAAAAACTGCTTTGCAGAACTAGTAAGAATCCTTTTGAAACCATTATTCGCAAAGAAGTTGTAGAACACTCTATCTAGAGCGGTAACTTTCACTAATTAACTAAGCAAGAGCTATTTTGATAGAAACTTTAATCGTGTGATTTCGTTAGCCATTTTTTTTTATAACCCTATCGTGTTTTAACACAGTGCGAGCGTTTAGAAAAATTGGTTTTGAACGTTTGCAAATCGTAATGGAAAAGAAAAATCCACTCGGGTGAAGCGTTCCACATTCGTGTAGTGCGGCTAAAGAATGATGAAAGAAAACCTAAACATTTCGCAGCATTTTAGGCGATGTCATATATGTGTTCATTCCACAGAAGGTGGTCCGTGATACACATACCTAGAACGCAAAGCTGTTCAGTTTCCTCGATGGAATTACCACTCATGGATAGTGGCATGGTTATGTGGTGTGGGTAGGTTATGTTTTAACGACGGCAGAATTGAAATTTTGAATAATTAAATTACACACGATTAATATTTCCCCATTGAACAATGCCGGCCAGATCGGAATTTAATGAACTAATCATACGTTGCCGTTGCAGTGCCACATCCAAAGAACAGGGAAGTGATTGTGGAAACGAGTATGAGAAGCTTAGGGTACTGTCATCAGTAAAACAATTTAATGAATTAAAAGTCTTAGACAAGAGATCATTGATAAAAATAAGGAAGAGTGTCGGAGAGAGAATGGAGCCTTGGGGCACACCATCATTTATTTTGTGACTATCAGACAGGAAGCCATCCACAACGCGAATTGAACGTTCCGTAAGGTAATTTCTATTCCATCGAATAAGAGGTTCGCCGACTCCAAATGCACGCATTTTCGATAAAAGAGCTTCATGCCAAACTCTATCAAATGCTTTTGAAATATCAAGTGCAATAATCTCACATTCTCCAAAACTATGTAAAGATTGATTCCACTGTTCGGTGAGATATACAACCATATCACCAGTGGACCTATTGCTACGAAAACCGTATTGCCGGTCATTAAGAAGTTTCCGTGTCTCAAGATATTTCTTAATCTGTAAGTTTATCAGGGTTTCCATGACCTTGGAAAGAAGGGATGTAAGTGCAATTGGTCGATAGTTAGAGGGAGATGAAGATATGCATTTCTTAGGTATGGGCTGGACAAATGCAGTTTTCCATTCTCTTGGATAGAGGCATGTAGAATACGACAGATGGAAAAGTTTACGCATTGGTTTTGCCAGCGTAGAAGCACACCTCTTCAGAACTATAGGGGAAATACTATCCGGGCCAGCGGATTTGTGTATATCGAGATCCTTATACTTTGGTTAAGGCTAGTGTTATAATAAAGGGTGTTTTTTTTTAAAGAAGTATAGAACTTTGAAATGGAATAAAATGAAGATGATTATTTTTAAATTGACATCAAATTTAATTTATTCGAAAGATAATCTTTTGGCATTATAACTTAAATATGATTTCTGGCATATAATTGCCACGGCTGGCTTAGACGAAGTCTAATCTGGAGGTTCAATTTTCGTTGACTTTTTCCAACATTTGTGGCCGTATATCGCGGCGAATGTTGTCCTCCAAGTTGTCAATCGTTTCGAGCTTATCGGCGTAGACTATTGAATTCACATATCCCCACAGAAAATAGTCAAGCGGCGATAAATCGCACGACTTGGAGGCCAATTCACGGGTCCGTAATGTGAAACTATGCGGTTACCAAACGTTTCCTTCAATAAATCAAATGTGGCACGAACTGTATGATATGTTGCACCGTCTTCTTGAAACCACAGCTTCCAATCATGGTTGTTCAATTGATGAAAGGAAAAGTCAGTAATCATGGCTCTATAGCGGTCACCATTAATTGTAACATTCTGGCCAGCATCGTTTTTAAAGAAGTAAGGACCAATTATTCCACCAACCCATAAAGCGCACCAGTCAGTTTTTGCGGATGTAACGTTGTCTTAACATACACTTGAGGATTATCATCAATCCTTAATTCTTGCACGAGTTGGATTTTGTAAGTACGCAAACCAAGATCGCTCCCCAAAATCTTCCATAAAGTGGATGGACACATATCCATTTCCTATGAACGATGGCGGATAGACTGATTCGGGTCTTCCTCTACGCTTCGTTCTACAGCAGAAATGACTTCATAGTTAATCGAATTAATTGCTCTGATGGACGATTATGTTGACCGTAAAATTGACGTATTTCGAACAGAACCATAATTTTCAAAATAAATTTTCACAATTTGGAAGCGTTGTTCAGGCGTCAGTCTATTCATGTTAAAATGCCAAAACAAACTAAAAATAAATCACTCAACACTTGAAAAAATGGCCGACAGTTACAATAGTGTTCCAAACTATACCTCTAAAAAAAAACCCTTTTACAAGCTGAACAGAGGAAAAGAGCATACCCATACATTTGGAGCGAATAAAATAAATGCTTTGCTTTGCAGAGTTTTCGGTTTCAGAGAATCGACACAGTCCAGGGACTTGTTCATTTTGAAACTCAATTTTGGGCCAAACTAACTGCAACGCTGGATAAGTACGTAAGTGTGTAAATGTAAAACAGCCATTTGCGGTTATTATGAAATACAAGATGCATCTATTCTCAATTGTGTGTACTAGGGAAGCATCTAAGCCATAAGAAATTTGCTTGATTTTTACTTTCTGCCAGAGGCTAATCTAGGATGGTTAAGAAAAAACAATGATCTTCTCTCAGGGCCTTTTAAACTACATGACTACATTCGGCTTCATAAACACACTTTATCCTACTAATTTTTCACAAAGCTACCAGGAATCGTCTTTCTGTACATTTTGTGAGTGACTCCAGCAAAATGTTTCTCTTTGGTCAACTTTAAGCTCTTGCTTTCCGTCTCTGCAGGCCAATATCCACAAAAAAAGTACCAACATTGAATTTCGTCCAATTGCTACTTTTCGTATCAAGAGTAAAAAAAAAAAAACTGATGTAGAAGCAACTAAGACCTTACCTTAAGGGCAATAATGTTTTAGGATAGGAGCCACAAAATCAGGTTTGGCCATAAGTGTACTATTTTACACGACACCAATCAACACGAAGTTCACCAGGTGACAATGCATCCTCAACCGGAAACCTTTGTCCGTTGGTGAGTTAGTTACCGACAAATAGCGAGCACATTTTGTTGGGCTCAGATATAAAATGAAAAAAATCCAAAACTGAGGGGCCTGCTAACACGTTTTCTCAAAACATTTAATAAAGTTGGAGTTCTCGTTCTAACTGAGATCATATTGTGATGTGGCAACAAAATGTTTAGATATTCGGAGGATACATTTTGTTTGTAAATTAACCACATCTGTGGGATTCATTGTGTACAACAACCACTCTCCATATTTGCATATATATGTTTTGACTGAGTACTAATTCGAACTCAAAGTACTCATTCGAACTCGAATTAGTACCGAAAGCTTAGATTGTGCCAGAACCAGACGCAAGCTTCCAGAAGTTTGTAAATTTGTATAAATACAAGAGTAGATAGCATTGAGAATTTAGTTCATTTTCAAAAGTGGAATTGTTAACAACTAGAAACGTCAGTAAAAAGTGAATGAATTGAGATTAAATAAAAAGTGTTGAATTATAAAAACGTATTTGAATTGTGAATAAGTGGAATAAGTTAAATTTGGTGTTATTAAAACTGAAAGACGTTGTGTTTCATAAAATAAAAATAAATTATTGTATTATTTTGAAATTTTGGTTGAGTTTTGTTTGTCGAACCCGAGGCCAAAACTTCACAATATCAACGGTCCTATCGGTGGAAGGCAAAAATGAATACTTAATTCCACAAACATTTAAGCTGAAAATGTGATAAGCTTATAGGACCAAATGCATCTGATCCAGTTCTGCTTTCTGTAGAAGTGCTTGAATCCTTGTACATATTTTTTAGTTACTTTTTTTTTTAATAATATGTATGTAAGCTTCCGTTTTTCAGTTTTCGCTCGTTTTACTTACGTTTTTTTTTTCTTTTAATATTTAACCGTTTACCGTTCTCAAATAAAATATAAAATCAAAAGCTGTATTAACACATACGTCTTTATTTCGTGGACTACAACTTACAATACAACTGAACTAATTTGATGAATCTACATAAAGGCTTTAAATATTTTAAACAAAATGAAGCCTTCCAATACAAAACCTGTCTTCACATGCAGCTCTTACATTTTTTTTCTTTTTAAGCTTATAAATAGTTTTTTTTTTTTATTTAGTTTACTTTAGTTTCGTGTTTTTGGTCTGAAGCCTTAAATATTTTCTACAAAGAAAAGAACATCAAAAGGCCTTAAACTCTTAAAAGAAACTAAAGCAATCATGGTATGGTAGTGTGCGTCTTAAAACTTCGATCAAATGCCTCATTACCTCATGGAAGGGTATTGCCATGGAAAATGAACACTAATTAGCTCATACCTATCTAAATATTAATTTTATCATAACATCTAATTTTATAATAATTTAGCCCGATATTCATCATCCTTATTGACATTTCACTGATTGTCCTGCGATACAACTGACAATTCTGTCAAACTCAATTTCATTCCAATGCAAGTACTCATTACGACACTAAAAGCTACTATCACGTATAATTACGCCTCATTTACCAATCCAACCACCTTTTAAAATGCTATACCCTTTTAACCCTAATTTTATATTCATTCACCCATTCATCCCCTGAACACCTAAGTTTATCGTGTTATAATCTACGCAATCTCCCACACACTCACAAAAACAAAGATAGCATCCAAAATGGCTAACAATACCATCATTCCCGGAACACTCATAAATTCAAAATTACCTTATTTCCCTTCGTTTGCGATACCATGCGAGGACTTCACCCAACCAAGCAACCAACCTACCAAAACCCCCGAAGCCAAAACGCAGTGTTCCTAATTTCATTGAGCTTCAATTCAAGGCGGTGGGTGAGGGAGGGCATGCTTAAAAGTTACTTAGTTCGAACCGCAACACACGAATACATATGCACGCAGACAGCAATTATTCCCTTTATGAGCTCGCATGTGTTTTATTTAATTTAGCTTTGAGAGCAGATCGTACGTTTAGCTGCGTTAGCATCCCCACACCAGCGAGACTTCCGAATCCTTAATGGGTATCCATTAAGGATGGCGTGCTATGAGCAATACCATCTCCATCTGCCATCAATAAGGACACTTTTTTCCTGCCAAACCATCAAAACCCTTAAGAAGAACTTCACCTAAGATTATAATGTACTTCGCATGGAATGCAAACGAGATCCTGATGAGCACAAGGATGGCTTGTGAATGGGGTTGGTTCCATGGAGTGCGGTAACCGACAAGAGGGAACAACACTTTAAAAATTATTGTCACCAAAACACAGTCTTGGCAATAACCAAAACCAAACCACACCAAACAACATAGCTCACATAAAACAGTCGGCCTCGGCATTGCTGGAAAATCCCCGGAGGATACTAAAGAAAACGGAACAAGCAAAAAGAATGTTCATTCAATTCATCCCTGACAAGGACACACTACCTACACTATTCTAGCTCCATACTTACAGCTATAAGCGGTATACCGCTCGTTGGATATCATATCGGCTTTTATGGTGGTAACAACTTTTCCTCGAGGCGGATCCTAGAAATCCGATTTAAGGGGAAGAGGCATGTAGATCGCTACGGAAAGAAGGAAGGGTAGGCGGGCGGTATCGTGTCACACATGTCCCAAATTCACTTTAGAGATACATCGCTATCTGTTTGCCCTTGAGATAGAGTAAACCAATTTTCATCCTGTACATCGGTTGAAGGTGGGGATGGGTTGGATGCCAGTGCCAATGCTAACCAACCAGCATTAGCTTAAGCGGGTCGGGGCGCGAATTTCAAACATCCCTAGGGACATCTCTTTTACATTCTTTTTTATGATTCCTGCTTTTGATGTAGTTTCGTATTTAGTCCTGGTGACGCGACGGTCGGAGACGGGAAGACCTAGTGTGGTAACATTACAACCTGGCACATGGAATAGCTCGTAAAGTGACAATAAAACCTTATCCAGTCTCTACGGTCCTGCCCTCTGTATCGTGTAGATATAGTGGCACTGACACTTGGATTGTATGTGCGTTACGCTTTTGTTTCTGCCTCTTTGCCCCGTCGCGCTTTGTGAGCTCCAGGTTCAAGGCATTTTTTGTCTATGAGTTTGCAGCACAACATATGTTTTCATGGCTGTGACAGGATGTTTGAGGCTTCGATCCTTCATAAATATTAAAATCGTTCGTTTTTTAGGAGTTTTATTCTTGGAAAATTTGAAACATAAATTCATGGTTAAAATATTAAACATGTGTGACGGAGGACATAGAACACTTGAGGCAAGGCTTAAGTAGCTAAAACAAGTGTTTTTTGTAGAAAGGTTTGTGGGTAAAATATATAGTTAAACATGTAGACAGTTTAAGAGGATGAGTAGTGAGCACTTGATCCATAGGAGACAAGAAAACTATCAGTTAATAAAAGCATACAAAGCCTATTAGTCGTCGATTACCTAGAGCGGTATTAAGTTTCAAAATTAAGGAAATTGACGAAAGTAAATAGTTTAGGAGTTAGAATATATTTTTTATTATATTTTCTCCTATGTACGAACATGGTCAAGCTTTCAAAGTGAATAAAAGTAAAAAAAAAAAAAAAAAACAAATACAATCAAAAACATCGAAACAACACTGAGCTTTAATCTGAGCTGAATATTTGTTTGTTTACTTTTGTTCACTTTGAAAGCTTGAGCATGTTTAAGCTTTTATACACGCTGCCTTAAAGAACAGTTGGAAGGCCTCAAGTCTGATATTCACAGAATAAATGCTGGTGTACCCCAGGGCTCTATTTTGTCATCAATACTCTTTCTAATATTCGTTAACTAGCCTAAAAATCTACTTTGCTGACGAGTTTTAAAAAATCCATTTCCAAATTCAAAACCATATTCTTCTGTTGTAGATCAGCAGCCTAAGATACTTTTT
Source organism: Platycheirus rosarum (assembly GCA_963971375.1). Classification (NCBI taxonomy): domain Eukaryota; kingdom Metazoa; phylum Arthropoda; class Insecta; order Diptera; family Syrphidae; genus Platycheirus; species Platycheirus rosarum. Next base: position 41,841,310 of record OZ020508.1, on the reverse strand, counting down.
ATTAATTTCTGATCTCGATAGCATTGTTTTGTCGTTGAAGCGAATGGAATATGATGGAATATTGAATATGAATGATCCACCCATAATACTGAAATTTAGCTCTCCACAAGATAAAAACATCATTCCGAAGTCGGTAGCTGAGTTCCAGAAAAAAGTGGCAAAACCAGTTTCTCTGCGCGACATTGGCATAGATTCAGACAGAAGCATTTACTTGAATGAGAGCCTGACGAAAAAAAAACCGTTCTCTTCTAAATCATGCTGTGAAACTGAAGCGCCAAAAGAAAATTTTCTCTGTATTTACAAGGAATGGAACCTATTTTGTCAAAGAGCGAAAAAATGAAAATAACATCATGATAGACGACGAAGAAGCTTTGAATGCGATTGCACTGAAATGTCAAGCAGCAGACGAAGTGAATGGAATTGGAGATGGAGTTCAGAACACAAATGATTAAAGTAACGGGTGAATTTTTAAGAGCTTGAGAACTTTTTTTTTAAAAAAAAACGCATAAAATTTGCAAAATCTCATCGGTTCTTTATTTGAAACGTTAGATTGGTCCATGACATTTACTTTTTGAAGATAATTTCATTTAAATGTTGACGGCGGCTGCGTCTTAGGTGGTCCATTCGGAAAGTCCAATTTTGGGCCCGAATTTCTTCGGAAATGTTGTCTTCCAAAGCTGGAATAGTTGCTGGCTTATTTCTGTAGACTTTAGACTTGACGTAGCCCCACAAAAAATAATCTAAAGGCGTCAAATCGCATGATCTTGGTGGCCAACTTACCGGTCCATTTCTTGAGATGAATTGTTCTCCGAAGTTTTCCCTCAAAATGGCCATAGAATCGCGAGCTGTGTGGCGTGTAGCGCCATCTTGTTGAAACCACATGTCAACCAAGTTCAGTTCTTCCATTTTTGGCAACAAAAAGTTTGTTAGCATCGAACGATAGCGATCGCCTTTCACCGTAACGTTGCGTCCAACAGCATCTTTGAAAAAATACGGTCCAATGATTCCACCAGCGTACAAACCACACCAAACAGTGCATTTTTCGGGATGCATGGGCAGTTCTTGAACGGCTTCTGGTTGCTCTTCACTCCAAATGCGGCAATTTTGCTTATTTACGTAGCCATTCAACCAGAAATGAGCCTCATCGCTGAACAAAATTTGTCGATAAAAAAGCGCGAAACACATTTCGAACCGAACACTGATTTTGGTAATAAAATTCAATGATTTGCAAGCGTTGCTCGTTAGTAAGTCTATTCATGATGAAATGTCAAAGCATACTGAGCATCTTTCTCTTTAACACCATGTCTGAAATCCCGCGTGATCTGTCAAATACTAATGCATGAAAATCCTAACCTCAAAAAAATCACCCGTTAAATTTTAATATCTCTCTCTTAACTAAATCTTTCTTATATTCTTTTTATTATTTTAAATTTCTTTTTATATCTTTATTCAACTTTGAATTTTCTTCTTTTTCTAAACTTTTTGAAAGTGCTTGTGTGGGTTTTGTTGCCTTGCTGGCTCTAGCGTTAGGGGGGGTTTCGTAGTTGAATGCAAAGTCTAAATAGCATAAAAATAAACTAGGTGTAGCTATTTTCATAAGAAATTCATATAAATTTCATTTAGTAAAAAAATCCTTACACTATTCAATAGAATACTTATTCATTGAAATAGATAGTGAATGTGGAAAATTTTTAGTTGTTTGCATATACACAGCTGGTCAAAAAAATAGGTGTGACTATTTATTTTTTTATTAGTTAATTTTTTTTTTACATTTTTTCAGTTGCATTATAATTTTGTATGTTTTTAATAAAACTTCAATAACAAAGAAAATAAAAGACTTTAATAGGATCTTGAATTATTAGAACATTTTCATAATAAGTGGCCGAAACTGTCGATTGACGCATTTTAGCTTGGTCTTCCTAAAGTATTAAAAATATTGATTTTATTAACATTTAATGTTGGTTACCTAAATTTTCGATTACCTAACTCTAATAACCAGAGTATCCTCCATTGTTAGCTTCAACTTTTTGGAGTCGGCGTGGCATTGATTCCACCAATTTTTGGCATGTCTGGTTGGGTATAGAATACCATTCTCTTTGAACGGCTTCCACAATTGGTTTCCATTTGTGAAATATTGCCCGCCTAACTTTCGCTTGAGTGTATTCCACAAGTTCTCAATGGGATTGTGGTCAGGGGATTGACTTGGCCAGGGGATAAGAGATACTTATTTCTCTTGGAACCAATCTTTTACGAAACCCGCCGTGTGTTTTGGATCGTTATCCTGTTGAAAATGCCATCGGAGGGGCATGTTTCCTTCAGAAAATGGAAGCATGACATTTTCCAAGATATCCCTTTACCCATATTTTGTTAATATGGTTTTAATGAGAAATATAGGACCGACACCGTACCAGGAAAAACATCCCCACACCATAATATTGCCACCTCCGTGTTTGATTGTTTTTTGTGTATAGCGGGGATGGTATTCTTTTCCTTTTGGGCGTCTTACATTACGCCCGGAGTCCGAAGAAAACAAATTTATTTTAGTCTCGTCGCTCCACAGGATATTACGCCATTTTTTAAAGTCCTTCAGGTCCATTCCAGTTCGCGTATCTAAGAGCAAATTCTTTCTTCACATATTTTCGACCAGCTGTGTACTGGCACCTGATGTAGCGCACTTTACCTTAGTAAGAAGTCTTCTAGAGGAGTTAGTGCCTATGTACACAGACATTTTGATCTGCGAAGATCTTAATCCCAATTTGTTAGATAAAATAAATAAAAATTTTATCGAGATGGTTGATTCCTTTAGCTTAATTTTTATTAACACTAAACAGCCCACGCAATTTAAACCAAATTGTGTACCTTCTTTGCTTGACGTTTTTTTTAGTATCAAATCCAAATTTAATTTTGCATTATGATCAACTGGCATCCGCTTTCTCACATCATGGCTTAATTTTTATGACATGTAATGCGCTTTTTACACATGACTTGGAGACATCTACAGTATATTATGACTATTTAGGTATAAATTTAGAACATCTATTTAATGACAGCCTAAGCGTTGACTGGTCACCTATTTATGCCACATGTGATGTAAATAAACAGATTTAATGTTTCAACAATAATATCCATAACCTTTTTGACAATCATATAAATGTTCTGTTATATATGATGAATTCAAGATTGCCCGCAATACAGTAACTAATCTTATTAGGAGAAGCAAAAAGAATATTTTTAAAAACCAATTCAACCCAAAGGGATTCTAGTTCAACATTTTGGAAGAATGTTCGTCAGGCTGGATTGGGTCGTGGTAAGCAATTTGTTTCAGATAAAATAAATATAGAAGAATTGAATAGAAAATTCGTCCAAGCGCAATCTAATATATCATCTATTTTTCACGTTTCAAATTCTCTAAACAACCAAAGCCATACTTTTTCACTCAAGTGTTGACACTTCGACGGTTGGCCTTGAAATCCTTAAAAATTAAGTCAAAGGCTCTATTAATATCCAACCAGAATTCATAAAGATTCTTCTACCGGTTTTGCTCCAACAAATAACGTACATTTTCAATGCGATTTTGACCACTTCTGTGTTTCCTGATCTTTGGAAAGTTGCCCAATCGCTATATTACCATTTCTGAGCAAGGTTTTTGAAAAAGTAATGAGTGATCAGATAAAAGTTTTTTCTAAATCATACAAAATTAATTGCTGAACACCAATCTGGCTTCCGAGCTAGACATAACTGCACAACGTCTCTGATCAAGGTTTCTGAAGATATACGGGCCGGGTTCGACAGACAGATTTCTCTAAAGCATTTGACAGCGTTAATCATAACATATTGTTGAATAAACTTCAGACAAAATTTTCTTTTGAGAACTCCTTGTGCAATATTATCTCATCATACCTTTCTAATAGCTCGCAATATGTGCTTTACAACAACAATTGCTCCAGTAGATTAAATGTTCCTATGGGTGTTCCACAAGGCTCTGTGTTAGGACCGCTTTTATTTTCCTGCTTTATAAAAATAAATAAATAAATTTATTGGCGCGACAGCTCTTTAAGGAGCCAAGGCCTAGTGACTTATACTCTCAACCATTCCTGTGTGTGTGTGTTGTTACTCTGCAAGAATGGAAGGGCCCTACAGTTTACCGCCGAGTCCGAACGGCTACATGAGATGCACTTTTTCGAGACAAATTTTACTCTTGGAGGTTTTGTCAGTTCCTCGCAAGAGGCAGTACCCCAGAAAAAAAGGTGGCTATGAGCTGGATTTGAACCCAGGTTCTTTCGCTTAGCAGTCCGACACACTAACCACTAAGCCACGGGGCACTGCTTTATAAACGACATAATTGAATGCTTTTCAGATTGTCAATATAATGTATACGCCGACGATGTTCAAATTTATAAGATGTTTTCAAATTCAAATATAATACTGAACACCAGTCTCATGAATCAGAAATAATGTAAAATCTCAAACTGGACAGTTGAAAATCAGCTGATCCTTAATCCAATCAAAACAAAAGCGATGGTTTTAAGCAGAAATAGGTGTGAAGATCAGTTTCCGACTCTTTTCCTTAATTTGATCCCAATAGAATATGTGGAAATTATAAAGAATCTTGGAGTTTTCTTTATATATAATCTAGATTGGGATGTACATTATAATAGGACAGTTGCTAAAATATATGGGGAATTCGAGGTTTATGTCCTACAGCAAAATATTTACCAACCAATGTTAAGCTAAGGTTAGTTAAATCGTTCATTTTGCCCATTTTTACGTACAGCTGTGAGTTATTTTTCAATATGGATTATGAGTCCCTGACATATGTCGTTTATGGGGTCATTCTGAACCTGTCTATTTATTAAGATAACAATGAAACATAATATGACATTACGAATATAGAGAAGTCTAAAAAAATGATCGAGAAAAAATTTCTGTCTGTCTGTCAGTATGTATAACGAGCTACAGCCTAAACGGCTTAAGCGATTATCTTCACATTTGGTGTGTGTTATTCTTTTGACATTCCCCAGAGAGGGAAATTGAAATTTTATTTTTAGAGCCAAAAATAACGGTACTTGCCATACGACCGTTTAGAAAAAGCTTATTTTTCTCGATAACGGCTCCAACGATTTTGATGAAATTTTTTTAAAATGTTTTTTGTTGGTATTGGCTATCATGTGATTAGAACCACATATATGAGAAAAGTCTACTAACGGAACCTTTCATATAACGGTTTTTTTAATTTTTGGCATTCTCGGTAACGGCTCTATGCAGTTGTGTCAAATTTTATAATTGAGAAGATCTAGATAGTCAAATTAATTCTGCATATCAAAATTTTGAATAACTTTTTTTTCTATTTAAAATAATTTTCAAATAGTTTTTTTGAAAAATCAATATTTTTAAAACTAATTAGAAACAATTATTTTAAATTTTATAATCACATGTATATTTATAAACTCTAAGAACCTGCATACCAAAATTTCAAAAAAATATTTTTTTTTCAAAAAACTAAAAATAAAAAAACAGGATTTTATGAAAAGCGGTCCTACAATTTTTGAAATAAATTTTTCATAAATTTTTTGTTTCTTAAAACGTGTGATGGCGTACTTTTTTTAATACTAAAAACCGTTTAGTATTGTAGTTTTGATACTTTTTATAAGCTCAAACTTTGTTATTTTCAACGTTAATGTTACTTGTTTCTGTCAAAGATCTTGCCTTACAATGTAATTAGGCACATAAGGGCAATCACGTGCGACCCAGTCGTGTTTTTTTTTCTTTTCCGTTGAAAATTGATGATTTTAACTTTTCACGTTTACACATTATCCTCATTTAAAGACATAATTTCCGAAAATTTTAATATAAATTGTTGACACAGACCGCACAGCCTTGAAAGCTCACAGCTTTTTTAATAAAAAAAAAATGTGATCTCTTCCACAGGAGCTGAGTTTTTTTTTTTAATAAAAGGTAGAATCTAATAATTCCAGTAAATGATGCGTTTACCTAAACTTTACAAATTAATATTTTCCTTGATAATTATTAATAAGAGTGAACTATTGTTTTTAGTTTAAATAAATACTTTAAATGTATCTGTTTTATAAGCAAATATATAATTGGTGGTCCATATTCGCCGACCTTACTGCAATCTTTTAAACTGAAAAGTCGAATAACTGATATTATTTTTATACATCAACTTCTAAGGGGAAACATTCATTGTCCCTCCCTTCGTCATAAAACTAACTTACAAATCAATTCCAATAATATAAGTTCTCTTCAAAATCAATTTTCACCTCTCGAGTTATTTCATCGGGTGTTTACTGCAAAGGAGTCTTAATTAAAAATTCATATTAACATTTCAATTACATTAAAATGAAAACAAATTCGAAAAAGTTCTTAACGGTGCACTGTTCTTACTTATTGCTATATGAGAGCGAAATTAAATTGTTTTAATAACATATGTACATATGTCAAATTTCACTACTTTTCTCTCAGATGCAATAATAAAAAACAAATATTTAAATTGATTCATCTTGAAAATCTTAAAATTATGTACGTTCTTTGAGACACAGAAAAACACTTACCAATATTAAAATCGCACTCAAACATACTCAACGCAGGACCACAACGCAAATGCAATAACGCTATACAAAAAAAAAAACCTCAATTTGGTTTTGAAAATGACATTTAGCAACGTCGCGTGACAGTCGTCCTTCAATTTGATCAAGAGCATTTGCTTTTAATTGAATTTGTATACAAGAGTGTAAAGCGGATGGATTGCAAGGATAAATGTATGTAGATGTAGACACATTTTAAAGGATAAGACAGAATTATGATCCATCCCGTGACGCAGCGTTAAATGTGCTTATATGCGGCATTCGGAGTAAGTATTACGTTGATGACAGTAACGATGATGATTATGGTTTCCGGTTGTAACTTTGCGGAAGGAGATCTGTGTGGTTAAAGCATAAACGACATTTTGCAAATTATTTTAACATACACATAAGTGTAAGTGCTTTGCTTGCAAAGACTGCAGATGGGCCAGCGAAGGGGACTGCTTAGCTTGCTGGCATGTGTGGTTTGTGGTTTGAGTGTAAGGACAACAGTCCTCAATCTCAAGGCATAAGAGGATGAATTAAGTTTAATGCGAGGAATTTCTTCCAACAGTTTAATGGTGACAACGTGTCGAGAATGTTTTGGGAAAAGCTTAACCATGACCATAAAAAGAAAATTAAATGACTTGAAGTGCAGCTTTTTAATGAATTTAAATGGGTTTCTTGAGAATGTTGTTAAAGTTAACGATATTTATTGCTTAAGAGTCATAAATGTAAGTGATTGTGATTGTTATAATAATCGTTGGTTTTTTTTTCTAATAAAACTTTGAAATATGACTTTGGAGATTTGAGATAAGCATGGTTCATCAATCATGCTTTAAATTAGAATTTAGACATACAAGTGAGCCAAAGACTGTGAAATATTGAAGAAAGAATTACTGACTTGGGTTTGATTGATGATTTTGATTGAAATGTCTCAGTAAAACCAAATAAGGTCTTATGTAAAAACGTGTTGGACTTTTGCGCCAAACAGTGGAGCGTTCGCAATTGTTAGAAGATTTTAATTAAATATATAATTTGGTAATCGGTTAAAAATATGTTGAGTCAAGTATTGGTTTAGTTTAAGAAAAAAAATCTCTTTGTTCCTCATAACCGCTAAGCAAACGGAAAATTTATAAAATTTAGAAAAACGTTTGTTTTAACCATGTGAAATGGGTTAAATATAATTTTTTATTTGTTTTATATTTCTTGAGGCAATATATTGAATATATCTTTTGAAATACTGTCCGTTTTTGTTTTTTTTTATTATCTTATTATTTATTCCCAAAAAAAATTTCAAGATTTATGAAAAATGGAGAAAATTCATTAAAAGATATGGATGTAATATTTGATACAACTTCTTAGGTATAAAAGGTAACAAAGTCAAATACAAAAACAAACCTTATGTAGTCCAGGCAAACTTAACCTAAAAAACCACAAAAAATCCCCTTTTGATGATGTATTTTACCCCCATCCCCAACCCTCCCTTTAACAAAGCTCCATCGAAGGAGAAAACATAGGATATTCGTATTGGGCCACTAGCAAAGTTATTGCAACATGAAATTCTTTTGTCTGAATTATTTCCGATTTGTGTGATTTTCCTGTGTAACGCTATCGGCCTAAAAGGGAATTATAGCGAAATATAAGTTTTGTTATTCTATGACAAGGTTTTGACATTTACCGTGACATTTCAATTTGCTGTATCTTTTGAACTGTTAAAGAAAATTAGATTCTCTACAATGTATTGCTTCACAACTTTCTGATTAAAAAAATTAGTAAGAAGTTAGAACAACAAGTTTGGCAAAATATATTTTTTCTTGAACAAAATTTTCCATTTTTCAAAAACGGTTCTTTATTTTCAAATATAGTGCCAAAGTAAATTTTAGGAAATTTTATCAGCTTCATTTTTTTTCTACGACTTATTGTTTTTACGATATGCGGAGGAAACCGTGGGAAGGTCCCTTTAAATCAGCCGCCTCCCCGCGCGGCTCCCGCATTAACGGGGATTTTTTGGTAGAGGGGACCCATCCCTAACATTCCTGTCAAAATTTGAACTACATGAATTTTTTTTTTGTATTTAAATTACTTTGTCTGGACTAATATATTTTTTTGTTTGAATATTGTTTTCTGAAAGAATCATTATCATCATCGACGCAGCCACCATTTTATTTTATTTTGCCGATTTTGTTTATCAAACTATATTTTGTGCTGACAACGCGAACCAAAATTATTCGGTTTGACCTAAATATTTACGAAATAAAGTTTTCCAATTATGAATATAATTCCATCACTTTAACATACAATAAGTCAAACAAGCTCCGATAAACGAACACAAACGAAGCAAATTTATTATCCTCCTGCTGATAATACATATCCGTGTATCTACAACTACGGCTCTATCTGCCGGCGTCATCCTCGTCGTCATCGTTTATCTTAATTCAAACAAATCTGCAATAAAAGCCATTAACACAAACAAAACGACCCAATAAAATCAAAAACTATATCCCTTCGGACAAAATAAGGACACTCTACACATCGACATCCGCCAGATGGCATAGCTATGGTTCCTTAATTAAATTAAGATAATTACTTGCGATACGTTTTGACTTCGTGTGTCGACCATCGGGAGGAACTCACGGGGAGGCCAGGAACGAAAATTAAATTCGATGGAACCAGGCGATAAGCCTGCTGGCTTATAATTTCCGCTCCTTAATGGATTTTCTGTATTTCGCCGATGGCCAAAATGGTCTCATGTCGTGGTCAGTGCGATATACTGAAAGTACGACTTTAGGGATACACATTGCAAAGTTCCGTTGATTAACGTTGTTTTTTTTATGTTCACTGAGTTGCCTTTTAAAGTCCTTTTAAGTTTATTAAATGACCCGGGATAAGCAGAAAGGACGTGCATAACAACTACATGCAATTTTTTTTTTATAATCAGGTCCATTTTTATACGTTGGCAGGAAACTGGCAAAAGTGCTGAGCATTATAGTTTTCATTATTTAAATTAATGAATTAAAATAATTTGCCTCTCACTTAAGAGTACATTAACGGTAATTGCGCTAATTAATGGCGGCCGAAGCAATTAAAAAAGTGGTATAAGGCATTGCTGGTGTGTTAGTTAGTTTTTCACTCAATTTTGTATTTTTATAAAGCTCTTCATTATGGAAATTGCTGGAAAAAGGCTATTGTATTGTCTATTTGCTTAAATAATGCATTAGCATAGAAATTATTTTTCAAACTAATGCTTTGCGGGATTTTAATTGAAAAGAGTGATTATAACGAGGCGTAGGCTGCAATCAAAGTTTCATAAATTGGTTTTTAATTGGTGGTTGTTTTTTTAACATAAATTTGAATCAACTCCGGAGCAAGCAATATCTTAAAGCTTTATTAAATGAATATTTCTCTTATAAATTCCCACTAGCACAAGTTTAGATATTCGGAGGATACATTTTGTAAATTAACGACATCTGTTGGATTCATTGTGTACAACAACCAACATTCATTGTGTACAACAACCATGCGCCTAAAAGTATGCTTCATATTTCATATGTTTTAACTGAGTACTAAATCGAACTTGAAGTACTAATTCGAGTTAGTAAAAAGTGATTGAATTGAAATTAAATAAAAAGTGCTGAATTTTAAAAACGTATTTGAATTGTGAATAAGTAAAATAAGTTAAATTTGGTGTTATTAAAACTGAAAGACGTTGTGTTGTGTAAAAACTCGTGCTCTTCTTTTTTCTTCTTTCTTCTACATTGTTTTTTCTTTGACAGCAACAAAGATTTCCTTACATTTACAAGAACAAATATCGAAAAGAACTTGGCCTTTCTGTAAAAATTCATTCTTCTGTTCAATTGATAATATTTTTAAGGGTTTTATGATATTTTTGCATTTTAAATAATAAGCCTTTCTTAGCTGAAGTGTGTGTAACCGTAGGAAGGGATGCTTTTGCCCAAATATTTTCAACTTTTTGAGACACTCACTCGGCAATATCTTAAACTGATGGTTTCATGAAAGTAATTCAGATCATTTTCAGTTGATTTGATTAACAAATGCGGGACATCATATAAAAGGTTGCCCCCACGACAACAATAATTTGCGTTTGGTTTACAAAATTATTGCCTATAACAATAATTAAATTTAACAAGTTGGAATCAAAATAAAAAATCAATGCGCGGACTGTTAAACTGAAAATAAAACAATAATATTTTACTGGTTTGTAATTGAACCAATAACACAATATATTATAACTATTACAATTGAATTTGAGAAGAAACAAATTTCGACCCACCCTATTATACATGGGTATAGCTTGGTGCCATTACTCTTTTCCCATCATGGTCTCGTGGTCTATGTTAGAAATGATATTGCTTGCCAGAGCCTTCCCCAATATGGGCAATGTTCCAACACGGACTTTAACTTCTTATGGCTCAAATTCACTGTCCGCAAACATGTCATTCATTATTGTTTTATTTACAGGAGTCCAAATCTTGACAGTAAATCGACTTGTAACGAGTTTGTTTCCATTTGTCTTCGCACTGAAATTCCAATTGGCTCCGCTATTCTGATCAGACAACCCTCAAAGGAGGTATGTCGAGCTCTTTGCCGGGTTACATCACCTTACCCAACTGATCGATGTGCCAACGCGTATACCGGATGTTGCTGGGCAAGCCGCCCATACTCTTGACTTGTTTCTTACTTCTCACCTTGATAAATATACCATAAGTGTAACTTCTCCATTTGGCACTTCAGACCATTGTGCCATTTCAGCTAATTTCTCATCATCCACCCATCCAGTTAAAGAAAAACTTCCCAACAGGACCGTTTGGCAATACGAGAAAGCCAACTGGCCTGAATATTTTTTTCCGAAACTTTAACTGGTCACTATGCTTCCTCGATAGTGACATTGATGCCAGTGCTGAAATGATCACAAATGTGATTCTTCTAGGGATGCGTGCTTTTATTCCTAACAGAGTAAAAAGCATCAAACCTAAAGAAAAGTCTTGGTTTAATTCCGAGTGTAAAGAAGCTATCAGGCTCAAAGAAGTAAGTTTCCGTTCTTACAAAGCCTACTCTACAGAGGAAAATCGGAAAAAGCACAAACAAGCAAGAAACTCTTTGCAACTCAGTTATTGAAAGAACCAAATTTTTGCATGGCCAAAAATTACGGCAAAAAATTCTGCAGTGTCCCAAAGGCAGTAAAAATTTTTGGTCATTTGTAAAAAATATTAAAAACTCCTCAACATCTTCGGTTCCAACGTTCATCGACAGTAACAAACCAATTGTTAACTCTTCAGAGAAGGCAAACTTGCTCGCCGCCAATTTCGCTGCCAGCTCCACGCTGCCGCATAGCAACGTTGCCCCTCCTGTACTTGAGAATGTAAATTTTTCCATGGGACAGATTTTTTTCCGCACTCGTACAGTAGCAAGAGTTCTCTAAGATCTCGATATATACAAATCCGCTGGCCCGAATGGTATACCCCCGATTCTTCTGAAGAGGTGTTCTTCCACACTGGCAAAGCCACTGCGTAAGCTTTTCCATCGCTCCTACTCTTCTGGAATCTTTCCTAGAAGATGGAAAACAGCATTTGTCCAGCCTGACCCTAAGAAAGCTTCTCCATGACCGTCAGTATGGCTTCCGCAGCAACCGTTCCACTGGTGATCTGATGGCATATCTCACCGAACAGTGGAACAAATCTTTACATCGCTTTGGTGAAAGTAAGATTATTGCTCTTGATATCTCCAAGGCATTTGATAGAGTTTGGCATGAAGCTCTCTTATCGAAAATGCGTGCTTTTGGGATCGATAATACTCTTGTTCGTTGGATTAGAAGTTATCTTTTGGACCGTTCAATACAAGTTGTATTGGACAGATTCAAGTCTGATTCTCACAAAATAAATACTGGTGTGCCCCAGGGCTCTGTTCTGTCTCCGAATCTTTTCCTTATTTTTATAAATGATCTTCTGTCTGTTACTTCTTATCCACTTAACTGTTTGCTGACGACTCTACCCTCAGCTTTTCATATTCGTTCGATAATTCACGTCCTTTGCCTTCGGACGTACAATTGCAACGGTACCGTATGTCAAGCTCATTAAACTCTGATTTATACAGAAAGAAAGAATCGTGTGGAGTTTAATGCTTCGAAAACTCAATGCTGTCTTTTGTCGTTAAAGCTACACATACCCACAATGCCAATTCGAAGAAACCGAAAAGTTCTCAGTACTCGATACGTGTGTCAACGACGACCTCCGTTGGAATGACCATATATTTGAGATTGCTAAGAATGCTGCAAGGTGCTTAGGTATATCGGTGTAAGAAATATTTGTCCCCATCTGATCTGGCTACAATTTATAAAGCGTTTATACGCCCTACACTCGAGTATAGCTCCCACCTCTGGGCACGTGCTTCACAAACATCCATATATTTGAAATCGCTAAGAATGCTGCTAGGTGCTTAGGTTTTCTGTATCGGTGTAAGATGTATTTTTCCCCATCTGATCTGGCTTAAATTTATAAAGCGTTTATACGCCCTAAACTCGAGTATAACTCCCACCTCTGGGCAGGTGCTTCACAAACATAGCTTCACCTGCTTGATAGAATACAAAACAGAGTGTTAACATTAATAGGAAATAGAACTTAATGAATTGCCCCTCTCGAACACCGACGCAATGTTTCATGTCTTTCCTTATTTTATCGTTTCTTTTACAAAAAATATTCACTCGAAGTAGCCAGTTGCATTCCTCCCCTTAAAAGTTTCTCCCGTAATACTCGTCTCGCAATGAATGTTCATCAGCTTACCCTTGAGCCCAATTTCGGACGTACCGTGGAATATAGGGATTCTTTTTTTAGCCGAACAACACGAATTTGGAATTGTTTACCCGGCGAGATTTTCCCTTGCCATTTTGATCTGCAAACATTCCAAACCAATGTTAATCGACACCTCCTATCTCTCCCCTCCCTATCTTCTTAATGCCTGCGCAGTGTGTTCTAGATTAAAAGGGAAACAAATAGTCCCTTGTGCGCGCGTTAATTATAAAAAAAAACACCACTACTAACGACGACAAATAACTGACTTACATACCATACGCAAACACAGTTTCATAGAGCCAGACGCACGACGAATAGACTTAACGAAAATATCATCTACCCTTAGTCATTATCACTATATTTTGTTTGCTCTTCACTTTCACTTTTCATTCCAAAATGTTCACAGTTTTGTTCAGACCGTCATCTACATCGCATCGTTTTCCAACAACGTCACTACCATACAATATTCTCTTTTAAATAATAATAAGATCAGTTAGAATTGTAGCGAGTTCGGCAAGAGTTATTCATATTGAATTGTTCATTAAATAAAATTAATATGTAACGTTTTTTTTAAATTATATTAAAAGAAGTTTGTGTTTTTTAAGAATCAGTCAAACGAAATCTTGTGTGGCTTAATACGTAAAGAAAAAAAGTTTTGTGTTTTCTTAAACCTTTAGAGACGAAGCAAATTCTACAACCTATGTACATGTATGTTGTAAGTTGAAACAAAAGTCGTGTCTTGTGGATGAGACTTTAGCCACAACCTCGTTTTCTTATGCATCGTTTTGAAATTGCTGCAGCACTATAATAAAATAATAGAGTTAGACTTGATGGTTTAATTTTTTTCTAATTCGGCATTAACTCTAAACTTTCATTTTAAGTCATCCTTAAAGCAATGACCAAATTCTCAAGGTAAACATACTAAATAAAAAAATCGTTTCAGCGTGGGAGGGTTTAATTACCAAATTTCAAAACCATGGAGGCGGCTTAACAGGACAAAGTCCAATTTTCAATCGTTATACTTTTCAGAGTCTAGCCGAGTGAATAAATATTTGGGCTACATTTTTGCTGCTATACATATTATGCTCCCATGCCAGTGAGGTAATGGGTTAGTCGAAGTACCAAACTGCCGTCTTTATACTTTAGGGCCATTGAAGTGTAAGCTTTCTCATTTGGAAGAGCCTTATGCAGTCTATTTGTAACTGGAGTTGTGGTTATGATTTCACGAAAGCCCTAAAAACTTTTCCTTTTTGATTTCCTCAGCTCTTTGCTGTAGGCTGTGATCTCTTCATGGTAAGTTTGCAAATTACCATTACTTTTTGCACTGTTGAAGAGTCTTCTTACTTTCTTTCTTTGCAATTCTAGTATTTTGTTCCATCAGGGAGCATCAGTCTTGTTTTTTGTGGAAACTGTGGGGCAGCTTGATTCATATGCATCAATCAGAGCCACTGCGTTTTCAAGCTCAAGATGAATTTTTGGTTCCCTAGTGGATGGTTCATTTACTAAATTGTTTTTGAGACTAGCTCTATAAAGATGCCAGTTGGTTTATTTAGGGTTCCTTCTAGAAGGCCAGTTACTAGGATTACCGTCTATATTGAACTCTATGATCCTGTGATCAAACATGAGGGCTCACTTGATACCTTCCAGTTGTTTATTAGATAGCCTTAACTATTCGAACCGAAAGTGGTATCTAGGACTTCTTTCCTATTTTTAGTTACGAATGAAGGAGTATTTCCTATATTATAAATTTCTAGACATTTTTGTTAAATTAATTCTAAAAGGAACTCACCCTTTTGATTATTATTTGTGCTACCTCAGAACAGATTGTGAGTTTGTGTTGCAGGATACTAATACAAGCAGCCTCTTACTTTTTTCAGTAATCCGCTGGCGCCTCTTCTTCTTTAGGAGGGATTTTGGCGTCGTCTCCTGCAAAGTTACCTGATGCGATTACCACGGATCTGGTTTTGCCCTCAACCTTTAGTGAGTTTTGAATTGGAACCAGATCCGGCGTTGGTGCTGTGATGGGCGTAGGAGCTGGGATAGGCGAAGGTACTTGGATGGGTTTTGGAGGAATTTTCGGTGGTGACACAGATTTTTTCTGTGATGGGTTAGGGTTGATGGCTTGGTTTGGGATTTAAGGACAGGAGTTAGGATTTTGGAGGTGGTGGTTGTCACTTATCCTTTACCTTCCTTTTTGCTGGTTCAACCAGCGCTCGGTGAAGGATTTGTTTTCTTTTCTCTTATTTTCTGTTTGGTGTTCACCTTGATGATTCTCTTTCATTGGTCCCTTTAGACTTTCCCTCAGCATTTGTCCGGAAGACCTCCTAAGCTCACAGCTTCAACCAATCATACTTCAAAACGTTCTAACTCGCTACTCTTAAATTAATTTTTTTTTTTTGGAATCCGTATTAATTATCAATGGCATTCAAAGCAGTGATACTGCCTGAGAGAATAGCGCCAAGTACTTTCCTAACAAATTGTAACAAAATATTTTTTTTTTTTGAATATGCAACCACGAAAAAAAAATTAACAGCGGAGTATCTTCAATATGCAAACTTGCCTTAAACCATTTTTTGCTAGAACTGCAAGCATTTTACGCTGTAACTCCTGATGCAAGATTGCAACACACTCTCTGCTACCGGCAACCAGGAATATAACCCCAGGCTACACAACTTACAAACAAAATCAACTTACCACTATACCACCTTTTCCATAGTCACCACTTGCATCTACACTGCACTTACTTGTGCAGAAAAAATAAGGGAACAACTCCCAAAACCCAAACCCAGCAATAAATTCATGTCCTCGTAAGTCATAATTAAACCGAATTATAATTTCCAATTAGACAGATGAGGTGGTGTACATAGTCTCGGGCAAATACATATATAACAGATAAATAGTCCTGGTTGCCATACTTCTGGTCTACTATAGCATCCTCGATGGCTTATCGCCTGGCAAAAGTTTTCCCAATGTTTCACCCGAACTTCGTTGTTGAAAATAAATTTCCATGATACTAGATACAAATTTAGCTGCAAGCATTAAAAGATGCTGCAGATCCAGGAACGAGTCCTTGGTGCATGTATAGTGTAACCGCATGCAGGAAATTAATTATTTCAAATATCCTTTATTTTCCAAGGTACTTTATAAAAGGAAAAAATAGAAGAAAAAAAGCCAAGAGTAAACCACGGCTTGTTGCAAAAAGTGGAGTACGAACCCGCACTTTGCTCGAAAAAGGATTAGAGAACTGGAATATCCGCAGAAAGTCCTTGCAGCTGCAATAATTGAATCCGTTTTAACGAAGACGTGTTTAGTTTACTCAATTGAAAAATTGGCTCTGCTCTGTTAAATCCACCTGCAGGATCTGCTACTACAGCCGGGACCTGCCTCAAGGATACGAGAAAAAGTATTATCACCACTTTTATAGCTTTAGTTTAATAATACTGCATCCTGTGGTTGCATACACCCAGCACAGGTGGCATGGATGAATATGTCTCAAGATGCTAGTTTTGCGCTGAAATAATTTATAGCGGTGATGGTGTGATGAAGTGAAGTTGGATGGTGGAAAGTTTGTCGCAGTTAATCGGTAAAATAAAGTTGCAACAGTTCGCAAGGATGCGGCCGGAATAAATTATTTTGAAAAGTGAAGAACAAAGTGCATTAATTAGTTTTATTTCCATTTTTTTTGTTCTCGAAATGGGACTGAATTAATTGGAACTAATAATCCTTAGTATTTGTTGCAACTGAAAGTGGAAAAAAGCCCGGAAAATTGAATTTCACTCAAACACTTTGTCATGTACTCTTTGCTTCTGCAGTTTTTGAAAGATGGAGATGTAGGAACTAACTTGCTGACTACTAGGAAGGGAAAATTCACCTTCTGTTTAAAAAAAAGTTTGAGATTCTATGTAGTTATTTATAGTATATTATTACAACTCTTCAAAACTTTTAGCTTATCGCAATCTCAAAGTGAATTCCCATAGGTTTGAAAAACCTCTTCCCCAATACACAAAAAAGAATTCTAAGAGTGATGCCAAAAACTACCGTACCATTGCCAAACTGTCTCCGGGGTTCCCCAAGGCAGCCATATGGGTCCTCTCCTTTTTATACTTACAATGAACGATATTGGAATGGTCATCAAAGATCTCACCCTACTCTGATGTTACCTCGAGGATGAGGATGAGGATGAGGATGAGGATGAGGATGAGGATGAGGATGAGGATGAGGATGAGGATGAGGATGAGGATGAGGATGAGGATGAGGATGAGGATGAGGATGAGGATGAGGATGAGGATGAGGATGAGGATGAGGATGAGGATGAGGATGAGGATGAGGATGAGGATGAGGATGAGGATGAGGATGAGGATGAGGATGAGGATGAGGATGAGGATGAGGATGAGGATGAGGATGAGGATGAGGATGAGGATGAGGATGAGGATGAGGATGAGGATGAGGATGAGGATGAGGATGAGGATGAGGATGAGGATGAGGATGAGGATGAGGATGAGGATGAGGATGAGGATGAGGATGAGGATGAGGATGAGGATGAGGATGAGGATGAGGATGAGGATGAGGATGAGGATGAGGATGAGGATGAGGATGAGGATGAGGATGAGGATGAGGATGAGGATGAGGATGAGGATGAGGATGAGAATACGGACGAGGATAAGAATGAGAATAAATTTCGGAGCTGATCAGAGTTGTTGTGCCGATGCATATAACGGATATGTACGAGTACGTCAAAATATATAAGAGATGGTCCTGTGGAGTCAACCAACAGTTCTTAATTAAAGTTCGTGTTTACTCGGGAAGGTCTTTCTTACAGTCTTTGATTAAAACCAGAAATACCTAAACTGTTCTCAAAAAGCAGATTGTTCTACCAGTGGTTATATTTTCAAGTGATCTTTTATTAGAGAAAATTTTATGAAATTGTGACATCAAACTCTTTTTTATACTCTTAATCATTTCTATGTCTATTTAATAAATCAGTAGAAGTGAAAGAAACCTGCATTTTTCGAATTTAATTTAGGCTCTAATTTAAATTTTTTTTTCAAGACGTAGTTTTCGCTTCGAGGATTTGTTATACATGTTTGGTTCATTTTGATCATTACTCTTATCAATCGGCTATTAAAGCTAAAAGCTATTACAGCAAGTTCTGTCAAAAGATTAACCTTGCTTGTAAGTATCATCTATTTATTTTTTTTTTTATATTTTTCTTATCTTATCCTTCTTTTCGTTTTTCCCTTTCATTAAAATCTTCTATATTCTAAGCAGCACTTTTAATTTTCTATTAAATTTTCTTTTAAAATTTGGAAATTTGAATATTTTCTTGGAACATAAATACTTTAATTGTCTAATGAAAAACAAATTTTCGTAGTTCTTATTCGCGGTAGGGGTGTTCAAAGCGTTCCTTCTATTACCGCTATATGTTTCTTCCCAAACAACACAGTTTAAGATATTTAATTCAAATTCTAATTCTATATTTATAAAAAAAAAACTGTTTGGTCTCTGTTTTGACATATTTTTTTCAAAAAATTAAGACCTTCTGATGTCCAGCGAAAATGCACTGCTTTCTTAGGAGCCAAGGAGTATAGCTACTTTAAATTTAGCTTAGGCTTAAGAAATACCCTTGACTTGGTTTGGTATGCCTGGTTAGTTAAGTCTTAATTTTCAGTCCCCAACTTCTGAAAATAATTCAAAATATTCTTTGAAATAACACTCGTTCTATAATTTTGAATGTGAAATAATTTTTTTTTTTTTTTTTTTTTTTCTTCACATTTTTAACATGACTTTTTTATACAACGATACGTTGACACATTGACGTTGTTATATTATATTTTTTTTGACAATAAATGGAATATAAAAAATGTGGGGGAGGACATATGAATATTTTCGATGGGACATACAACATTAAACATGTTAACAAACAGAATTCCAAATAACCACTCACACTTTCCAAACGACAAACACTACTTCCTTCTACTTATACATAATACGCAAAACCAACGTTGTGACAAACGGGACAGGCAGGATAGATAAATGTGGAACTCTTTTTTTCTCGTTTTTGAGCAATCATTTTTGTATACCAAAGAGTGGAGTTAGTGGATGATTGTTTCTATTGAGAGCAAGGTGAAATTCAGCCCCGTCGTCATTTAATCCGAGAAGTCTTTAAAGTTGAAATATTAACAAAATACAATTTTAGTTATCAGAAATATAAAGGGTTTCAACCCACATAAACGTGAAATAAATGCTTATTCTTCATAAAACACTTCCAAAGTTTGAGTTAAAAAACATCAGTATCGGTCAATGTTTTGAAGAAAATTAATAAAAAAAATCATTATTCTTTCGCCGATTTCAATAATATTTAATACTAAAAAAGAACAAAAACTTTACATTTAATACTTTCAAACAAATAATTTAACGTTTTAAACGATTTTTTTTAATTTTATATCAAAAATTTGAAAATTGCTTCAGGATTTTTTTTACAACAGTGGCCATCAAAATTCCACGTGGTCAAAGTTTGGTGATCAAATTAATGACGACCAGTTGAGAAGAAACCAAATGAGCTGGGATTTTTGAGAAAAATAGTATGGGAAAAATCAAAAAATCACTTAAGGGAAAGTTAACTAAAAATGTCCTAAGTTTAATTTTACGTTCACTTGCTTAAGTTTTTACGTGCATTTCATGCAAGCCACAACCAATTGGACCAACGGTGGCGTCAACAGTCAACGAAGCAGACGCCCTAATGAACTACTTAGACGTATTTGGAGATAAGGTCATTGGGACAATTCAATGCAAGTCAGGGCATTGAAATAGAGATGGTGGCGGATGAACCCTTAATGGGCCAACGGCAACGCTCATATCCCCGAAGTGGGTTCCCGACTCCGGATTCTCCGGTTCCTTTTCTCCAAAGAATCCAACAAAGGACCTGGCCCTCCAGGTTGGGGGTTGTGCGTGGGGTTAACAATCCTACCACGAAAAAAAGAAAAAGTTGCGAAGCGACCAATAGCCTCGGAAAAGGACGGATTTACTGCCATCCAGGAAGTGCGATGGAATGGGCCGGGCAAAAGGAGGATGAAAACTGTGACGTGTACTACGGTGATTGTGCAAGAAGACCACAGCGTTTATTTGGGTGCGGGTTCGTCATAAGCGGTAGACTTAGGCAAGAAGTCTTGGGCTTTCGACACGTAAGTGAGCGACTTGTGATAATCCGTATCAAGGCTAAATCGCCAACATTAGCCTAATATGCGCTCATGCCCCCACAGAGGATAAAGATGACGCCACCAAGGATGACTTCTATGAGTTCCTCGACAAAACCTATGAGCAATGCCCTAAATACGACGTTAAGATCGTACTAGGCGATTTTAATGCCAAAATAGGTAAAGAGGAAATCTTTGGTAGGACTGTCGGAAAACATAGCCTACACGACACAACGTCTGAAAACGGACTTAGGCGAATTGACTTCGCAGCGGCACATAACTTCACCATTACAAGCACATGGTTTCCTCATCTCGATACACACAAAGGGACTTGGCGACACCCAGATCAAAAAACTGTCAATCAGATTGATCACGTTACGATCGATGCTAGACACGCCTCCAGTATCTTGGATGTTCTCACCTTCCGAGCAGCTAAGATCGACTCGGATTACTTCCTTGTTGCAGCAAAGGTAAGAATGCGAATAACCCGAACTCCACAACAACGGAGTAATACTTTGAGGAAGTATGACGTCGGAAAGCTGCAATCGCAAGAAACCGTCAGAACCTATCATCAAGAGCCGAAAACCAGTGGCAACACTGCCAACAAGCCATCAGAGATGCCGCAACTGATGTGCTAGGTTTCACCAGACCACCACCACGAAACCTCTGGTTCGATGATGAATGCAGGCAGGCCCATGCAGCCAAACAAGAGGCATATAAAGCGGCGCTGCAAAGAAGAACGAGAGCTGCTCGCGAGCTCTACGAGCAGAAATGACGGGAAGAACACCGGCTTCTCCTAAAGAAAATGGGAGATCATGAGAAGCGTGCCAAGGGAAAAAACCCGCACAGAAGCCTGTAGAGATAGGAATGGAATCTGATTGACCCTTATCAGTGTAGTTTCAGACCAGGAAAGTCCACAATCGATCAAATGTTCACGCTACGACAGATCCTGGAAACTACCCAAGAATTTCAAATCGATACCCACCACCTCTTTATTGATTTTAAGGCCGCGTACGATAGCATTTATAGAGACGAGCTATACAGAGCCATGTCAGGTTTGGCATCCCCACAAATCTCGTCCGACTGTGCAGGATGACGATGGAGAACTCTCGCTGCTCCGTCAAGGTTGGTAATGACCTCACAGAAGCTTTTGACGTCAAAAAAGGATTCCGACAAGGTGATGCGCTATCGTGCGATTTTTTCAACTTAATACTTGAAAAAATTATAAGAAACTCGCAAGTCAATTGTAGTGGGACAATTTTTTTCAAGTCTGTGCAATTGCTAGCATACGCTGACGACATAGACATCATTGGCAGAACTCGGCGAGCTGTCAGTGGAATGTTTGCTAGCATTGAAGCTGAAGCGGCTAAGATGGGACTAGCAGTCAATGAGGCCAAAACGAAGTACCTGCTGTCCACAAAAAGGGACACACAACACCGGCGGATTGGACAAAACATCACAATAGACAGGTACAACTTTGAGGTAGTTAGGGACTTTGTGTACCTCGGATCCGCTATAACATCTGACAACAACATCTCGTCAGAAATAAAGCGAAGAATTAATCTTGCCAATCGCTGTTTCTATGGGCTAGGAAGGCAATTGAGTAGCAAAGCCCTCTCTCGAAAGACAAAGGAGACTCTGTATAAGACCCAAATCATCCCAGTCCTGCTCTATGGCGCCGAGGCATGGACTCTATCTAAAGCGTATGAAGATATCCTTAGTCGTTTCGAGCGTAAGATTCTTCAGAGGATTTTTGGCCCTATGTGCGTTGGCCCTATCTGTGTTTATGGGCTTTGGAGAAGAAGGTTCAACCAAAAACTATACGAACTGTACAGCGACATTGACCTGGTCAAAAAAATACGCATATCATTTTTAAGATGGCTAGGTCATGTAGAGCGAATGGACAACAATGCTCCGGCAGCTAGCCAAAGACCGAGCTGGCTGTAGAGGCATGTTGGTTGAGGCCCAGGTTCGTCCCGAACTGTAGCACCCCCTAAGTAAGTAAGTTCATGCAAGCCACTCTATATAAAGTCCACTATGGCGTATGAGCAATATTTTATTTACTTTCTCTCTTTTTCATCTTTAAAAGAACACATCAATATGAAATAATGAAAAATCATTGCTTTAAGATATCAAGACAAATACTTGAACCTGAAAGCTTCAAGAAATTATATTTGTCCTGGATTTTCTTAGTATGCTTTAATATCATAACAACAGCTTTCATGGAATCATCGCTGAGTATTGTCTTTATAAAAAAGTCTCACGAAACTATTTCTCTCAAAAGATCTTAGAATCAGCTTCACTTTACACTTAAAACTTACTTCTTCCGAAACCAAAAGGACACAAATATACGTACCTGTTCTTCCGTTCTTTTGAATTATATAAATAAATTCTTAAAAGTTCTCCAGTCGCATTCATTCACCTGACTTGAATTTAAAACTATTTCCTATTTTTTCGTCCAGATTAGGAAGATTATTCCTGCCATTCCACATGAATATACTCGTAAATATTCTAGTCCGAGTCATAAAGTTCTGCTATGTAGTACTTTCATTTGGCTGCTTGACTCCAGAGCTAAATAACAGAATAAAAGAAATCCTTCCATTTGGCTTTTTTTTTTTTTTTTGACAAAAGATTTCATAGATTTTGTTCTGGTTCTTAGTTTGGAATGAATGGAAGGGTATGGGAGCTTCTAACATACAGCTAAGTCAAATGTTCGTCCTTACACTGAATGCGTTCTCAGGAAGCTTATGAGATATTTGAGTAATTTATTTATGTGGATGTATGAGGCAGGTATGCCTTCAAGGGTTGTTGGAACGTTAAATGTTGCACAAGCTGGGCATAAAAAACATAAAAATATACACACATTCACATGGATTAATATTTGATGTTATGACTAAGGTAAATGAATCTACAGCGAGTTGGTAGAGGTAGGTTTACATATATTTTATTTTTATTTTTTTAACTTATATTCTACGGATAAACTGAGCTCGTATTTTATGATTTGCTTGAGGCTAAGCCCACTGCGTAAATGCCTTGCAGCCAGGCAGAAGTAATGTAGTCTCCATGGCAGGGGGCAGTGAGCAGGCAGTAAGCCATAAAATTCAACGTCATTTCAGAAAATTTACCTTCAGTTTTGTGCGGGGTTTGGGATTTAATCCAAGGAAAAAGAGTAAATATTTGATATGCAAGCAAGAGAAGCTGTATCCTTTTGACTCTTTGAAGTGTCCTTATCAGCCAGATGATGTCTTCATCAGGCTTGTATATTGACCTGAAAGATGGTAAATTGGATTGGATTGGATAGGATAGATGATCTTTATTATGGCTGGGTTTATATCAGTATCTAAATTACTGTGCAACCTAATTGAAATTTGCTAAAGAGAAGGGTCTGTTAGCCAATGATTATATACGGGCACGTGTAATTATATATTTAAATATTTAAAGGGTTACAATGTAGTGTACGACTGAACTTTTATGTGTCTCTTTATAACGATGAACTTTTACTGGCTAAGGAAATAAGGATATCTAATAATTAATAAAATATTAAATTATTATGAATTCGTTGTCATGGAAACACTTATTCAGAACAATTTGTTTAACTTCCTTTTAACTTAAATATTAAGCGAGTTGTATTTTAAGTATTACATATTTAAAATACACAATAAAATATTTTGAATAACTAGATATGGGGAAAGACTACAACCATGTCTGATATCAGTACTTTAAAAGTGTTAATAACTCTACCGAAATAGTCCCTTGTTACCATGTGGCAGACACTGCAAACGCCATTTTTGGAGAAGACAAAATTTATATAATTTAGGGTAATTATTTCTTATTTAGAATGGAATCATTGGTGTTAACCGTTTGCTCCATAATTATGAATAAATCGCACTAAATATCTAATCCTTCTTTTTTTCAGCAGATGTCGCACGCTGAATTGAGTTGGCGATGCAGGATCACTGCTAAATTCACATTCCATTTCTCCGTCCATTGGAAAGTTTTTTTCCACTTTTTTTGAGGTGTTGACATTTGCTCTCAATAATGAAATCAAATTTTGCCAAAAAGGTACACAAATGGTACCATATTTTTACAGTTGTATTTTGCAGTGTTGCAGCATTGTTATATTTAAAAACTCGGAGTATTTTTTTGTAACTAATCTATTTTGGAATTAACACTGACAAATCTTTATTAGAAATGTATGAAGGGGCAGATCAATAAAGACTTCTTCAACACTACTACTTAGGATGACAAACCAGACCCTAATGAACAGAGAACAGACATACGACAAAGAGACCGAGTACCTCTTTATTATTTTTCTCCCTTTGTTTCGCTCATGGTATTCAACAAGTAGGTATGTTCAGAAAAACTTAAGCCGCCGTAGCAGTCACGTTACGTCACAACGCCACCGGCACTTATTCCATGGAGTGTATAGTTGAAAATAGTAAGCAAAGCTTAATCATTATAATTTATAATTGAATTGTTTTTTGTATTTATGAAATAAATAAATAAATTTATTGGCGCGACAGCTCCTTAAGGCGCAAGAACCTATAGTGACTTATTACTATAGGTACGTATAACTTATTGTGGTATCTTCTGTTAAAACTGCCATAGGCTGCTTTGAAATCGGTGAACAGGTGGCGGGTCTCGATGTTTAATCCCTGCTTTTTCTCCAGAATCTGATGTAATGTGAATGACCTTGTTAAAGACCTATAATTACTTCAGTAAACGGAAATTCAAAAAAAAAATGCTGGACAATATCTTATAGACGACGTTATTTTTTATTGATTGATCTCTTCTTCTCTGATTTTTTTTCCACCACCTATTGCCAAGTGCTCGTTACAAGGATTAACCTTCTTTATTTATGGTCGGTCTGTCTTCAGTGAACAATATTTAATTAACTTTCGGATCCGTTACCTTACCCTCTAGCGGAAAGTAAAGGAAATTAATAAAGAGTAAAGGTCTCAAGATTTGATTGCGGAATCTTCGTGATGATTTCTGCAGGGCATCTTAAATGTGCGTTGTGTGCAAGGCACATTGCCTTTTTAGAAAGCAACTGTTCGTTTCACGCCGATGATGATTAGAAATATAGGAACGAACGGCGCAGTAGATCGAGAATTATGTGATTATTTTTCCACATAAAACCGACGCACGGCACTAGCTTGGAAATGGAGTTAAACAAGTTGCTTCCCAACCGGAGTATCGAACCGAAAATATCTATGTCTATGCTCTATGACTTCAGGTTGATAATCTTAATCCCCATATCCATTCTTATCAAACCCTCCTTGTCTCTGTCTATGAGTTGACCTAGGATTTAGCAATTTAGACATGGTTACTTGTAAGATATGGAGCCGTGTCATATGGCCATGTGTCATATGGCCATATTCAAACATATGGCCATCTGTCGCTTTGCCAAAGTGTCATATGGCCAATATGGCCTAATGTCACTTTCAAATGCATTTTCTTACCCAGTCTTACGATTTGGGACACGGCACCCTAAGATATATGTATATGCAAAACAGACTGTTACCCTTTTTTGTGTCAAAAGCCTACAAATATAGCTTCAGTTTGTTCAAACACACACTGAACACTGTTTAGTCTATAAAATATTTTCAAACTCGCATCACAAAATTAATTGAATCAATTCGTCACTTGAATCAAAGCCCCCCTCATCTTTATCTTCTTACGACTTCCATAAAGCTACCGAAAATTTTCGAAATAATTTGGTATGAATATCTAAGTTCTTATTCCAAATCTCTCATTTCCGTTAGACAACATGGATTTCTCTAAGGCAGGTCTACAACAACAAATCTCGTTTACACAAATGTCAGTTTCCCTCTCAGCATTGGAGAATGGAAAGGACTGGAGGTCGATGTTATTTCAATTGATTTTAGCAAGGCTTTCGATAAAATCTCCCACAAACTTATTTTTTTTTTTAAACTATCCACCATCGGCTTTAAATCCATTTTATTGAGATGGATTTCTTCTAATTTGAAAAACCGTTTTTACAGTGTTCGGTTCAGATCCGTCTTATCAATTTGGTTTTAAGGCCCTCTCCTTTTCATTCTTCCCATTATCGACACTGAAATGGTCGTCAAACATTCCTACATCTCATTGGGCCTGCACACACGAGACTATCTCAACCCGGGACAAAACCGGTTTCAAACCTTAAATCAAGCACACACGAGATGAACCACTCTAGGGGAAGAAAATGTATATATGAACTTCTTTCCTATGTGTTTGTACATTTTTCAAACTCCAAACTGTAAGAAATTGTGTGTGTATTAGTTTCAGTCTTCGTTCATCCACTCAAAAGTTGGTTGAAGATTTCAGTCCAATTTATACCACACGTTTCCCTTCCCTTCCCCAGAAAACCGGTTTCAGTCCGGATTGAATAGTCTCGTGTGTGCTGGCCCATTGTACGCAGATGGTACCAAGGTTTATAAGACCATTTCTTCACCTGAAGAATCTTCCCACTTCCAATCATTTTTCACCACTTGTTTAGACTTCAATATCAGTACCCCCTGCCTAAAGCTTCGTCTCCTAAATCCCCCAACCAGTTAACTCTCATAAGTTTCTTAGTTCTTAAGTTAGATTAAGAAATATCTTGTATTAAGCTGAATAAATGGGGGTTTTGACCCTAATAAAATTGAACAAAATTGAAAATAAATGTTCTTTTCTCTTCGCTAATTAAAATTTTAAACTCTTCATCGTCTTTCTTATGTCATATCTCATTATCTCATATCTATCTTGAGTTTTTGGTTCTCATGTCTCTCTCTATACAAGACACAAACAAAGATGTTTGCTTACTCTACCAAACTAAATGCCATTTCGCTCGTTATACTTCTTTTTTCAATAGCATTGCACGTTACATTTATGGTCTGAGACGATATGATCACATCTCTCACTTTTCAAAATCGATATATGGTATCACTTTCCAAAACCTTTTCAGTTTTAGGACAATTGCTCTGTTGCATAATATTATGCAGATTCGCCAGCCACGTTACGTTTTTAATCGGATCCCTCTGTCGCGGTCTACTAGGATACTCGATATTGCACCTATACGTTACTCATTTTCTGTATCCAAACGACAATTTTTCGTTAACGCTTTCCAGCTGTGGATTTCCCTACCTAGACGTATTAGATTGATAGGTTGCACGCGTAGATTCAGGCAGAGACTATGGGAGCATTTTCGGGAGCTGAGATTATGAATTTTTGAATTTTTGTTCTTTTTTTTTTGTTTTTTTGTTTTTTGGTTTTTACCTTATTTAATCTTCCACTTCTTTTAAAATTTAACATTTAATTTTAACAATTATAACAGTTATATTTTGTATCTCTCTTTTTCTTTGTAGTTTTTATATTGTAATTATTAACTCGCTTAGTACCACATATTGATTTATCATATGGTATAACATACCGAAGCTTACACAAATTTTATAAGATATTGTATCTTTTAGTGTTAAGACTATTACTCATATAAATAAATTTCAAATTTCAAATTTCAAATTTTTTCTATAATCTCAAGAGAACAAAATGTAATAGGATTAAGAGAACAAAAGAATAAGAGTAGAGACTAGAGACTAGGGAGTATTCACATTCAGTTGCGATCGGACAGTGTTGATGTTGAATAAATGTTCATTCGTCTTTCGTCTCTAAGTCCACGAGAAATAGCTAATTTTTTTTTTTTTATTTTAGGCATATTCTTTTGTTGCAGTTATTTAAATAAGAATTACCGTAGCTCTAATAAAAAAAGCTTACCTCTTGAAAAATCCCTTCCTTTTTTTTCTAAAAGACCAGAAGAAAAAAAACACTTTCAAATAAATTTACTTACTTTGTGCAATATTTGTCTCTTCATTTTTATTTCTGTTCTCGTAAATGTTTTATCTTTAAATTGATTTTTAATTTAAAATTTAAAACTAAACTCATTAAATAATACCATGATAATTGTTGTATCTTCTTAAAATGTAATTCAAGTGTAAGTGTTGTTAATTTTACTTGTTTTTTTCATTTTTAAAAACTACAAATACATCCTAAAAGTATGTTTATTTTTTCTCTGCTTTGCGGATTCTAAAGTTACAATTAAAATTTCTTAAAAATATTTTTTATTTAATGTTTTTCTTTTCAAATTAATGATTTTTTTTATTTTTTACAAAAGTTTAATTTTTTAATTTTTTTTAATCTCAACAGAAATGTTTGATCATTTGCTTTTTCTTGTAAAATAATAAACCGGCATGTTTGTTTTTTGATGAGGGATAAGACCCTTACAAACATGCACCGTTACAAGTTGTGTTTTTTCTGTTGGTTGTCATATACTTTTTCTGTTTTGGCAACGGGACTTACTTCCTCTAACATTGTCCTTTCATCCTTTTTTTTAAATATGAATGTAAAAAAAACTTTTTTTCAAAACAAGGGAACACATACAAAATAAGGAAACTTTTCAAACTGTACCCGGCGGGGCATAGTACCCCAGCGTCTCATTTGTGGCTCGACATCCTTTTCACTTTGGAACAATGTTTTTGTTGAGTTTGTGGAGTTGGTTTGGGGCTGAGACTGTTGAAAGGATGCATGAGGAATGCAGGTAATAAAAAGCAGGTTGACAAAATTTCCTATAAAATAACTTCGTCCTCTCCCTTCACCCTTTCCTTCCATAAACGAAATAACAAAAAAGATGAAAAAATGAACATAGTTTGTCTGTTTGTGTTCGCCTCAAGGGACTAAAGTGGAAACTTTTTACATCCCAGATGATTATCCTAGAATTTTCTTGAAATAGCTCGGTGTGTCCGCCTTAGTGAGGGAGCGTCTACGGTTCGGCTTAAATGGTGGATAGGTTTCTTCGTTGAGGAAATTTCTCGTTGGATGGGGCTCCTCGTGTTGTGCCTGGGTTGTGGTAGCGGTGGTAAAAGAAATAACTCCGGACCCCTCGGTGGAAACGGGAAGAGCTGGCGAAGGGTGAGACATGCTGTCACCAGTGTCACTGCTGCTACTGCCACCGGCAGCGTCGACAAATGGCGTTGACTGTTGCTGTGGTTGTTGTGTTTTTTGTGTGACCATTATCAGTCCTTCTGTTTGTGTATCGATGGTGTGGACAAGAGGAGCCTGCGATGAATTCAAGTCACTCAGCAGCACAGTGGCAGTGGATAATGGAGGAGTCTGAGAGGAAGAAGAGCTGCTACTGCTGGTGCTGATGCTGGTGACATCTCCTCTACCGGTTGTTGGAATAACGAGTTCCGTAATTTTTTCGGCTGCAAAAGTTGTAACAGGTTCCACAGATTCTGGTGTTGTGACTGGCTTTTTTGTGCTCTGGGCTTGGGTAGCCATTGGAGCGTCTTGTGTGGTCACTTCAGCCGGGGCAGTCGTAGTGACCTGTAATTGAATTTCCGATGAGTTTATAGCAGGTGACTCCTTGTCCAGGGCATTTATATTCACCACCTCTTCCACCGTTTGTGGTGCAATAGTGTCACCCATCTGAAGGGAAGCGAGTGTGGTTTGTTGCTGCACGCTGGAATCCTCCAGCTGATGCACATTTTCAATAGTAGTTTCTGCGGTTTCATCATCGGGGCCCTCATGCGTCACATCTGAGGTGGACACAGCATGGGGATGATCGGAATAACCTTTGGGTGGTGGCACATAGTGGGATTTCACCAGCAGCATTGGTGGGATGAAATGATTATCATTTGTTTCTTTGACATGTGGATGATTTGCTTCCTCAGTGACGATGTTAGGTCGCTGCTGCTGAGGGTGCATCGGATGACCAATAGTAGCTGGTTGTGTGGCTGGAACGAGAACACTGATGGTTGTGGTTGTTGATGAACCCGACAAGGTGGAAGGACCTGATGTGGACAAAAGCTCAGATGTGGTTCGGTCCAGCAAAGCGGATGATTCAGATGATGTGTGAGCTGGAGTTGGGGCCGAGGTCTCATCAATTTCCACAGCCACCGTCGACGTGGTTGTGGTGGCTGGTTCGATGACGGTTGTACTTTTAACGAATGGCATTTTTTTCATGTCTTGTGGCAGCACTTTTTTGATGTGTGGTAGCGGTTCGAGGACCTCGTTCGATGCATCATCCTGAATGGGCTGATCACCCATCATCATCTCGTCCAGTTCGGAATCTTTTTGAACTCCACGATTGGTTGACTTCTTCGGTGATGGAGTGGGTTTCTTTGGTTGCATTGCAACTACAATTTTCTTTCCCGACTTCTTAACTGGTTTTGGAATTTCTCCAGGTATTCGCGATGGCTGATCGGCTTGCATCAATTCGTCGACATTGAATTGTTCAATAAGTTTTTGAACGGTATTCTTCTCGGTTGGTGCCTGTTCGGTGGGTTCTGGAAGCTTCATTGGGATCATTTCTATGTCATTGTTCTCGTTGTTATCAGTCGAGATGCCGCGAATTATTTGCAATGACTTGAAGTGAGAGTTGGTGATGTCACTTAGTTTTTTCGATTCCAGACGTTCTCGAGGGCAAATTAATTCGCGCATAATTTTTTCACGGTCCTGCGGGGAAATTTTTTTTCGAAAAAATCATGGATTAATCAATGAAATGAGTTTAGCTGGCGAAGTGGGTTTTGGAATGAAATATATTATGGAAAGTTCCCTCACCTGTTTTCCACTGCACATCTGCCTTATGAGTCCCTCTTCGCCACAATTGCGAATTAATTCAATGCTGGCTGTGTCTGCCATGTATTGCATAGTTAAAGAGGGTAGGTCCTTGAGGATGCACGATTCGGCCCACGCAGGAACTAGATGGCGGATGATGGAAAAATATGTGTGGCAGGTGAATACGTAATGCAATATTTAGGGCTTTTTGCGAAATGAAATTCATTGAGACGTGATGCAAACATAAGAGATTTTTGTATGATTTAATGCGAGGAAAGTATGAAGAGGTACCGATGGGGATAGGGTAGGCAAACGAAGAGGGTTGTCATTTGGGGTTTATAAAACCTAACTTACCTGGCATTTCACATAGGAATGATGCAGTCTCTGGTCCACCACATCTGAGGGCGTGCCAACGGTAGTCACGAATTGGATCGATGACAGCGCACAGTGGAGACTCCATTAGAGGCAGCGACTCAGCCCAGTATCCGGTGTTGGCAGCTAATACCTTAGAGCTTCTGTGTATATGGGGGATGAAAAAAGAAATTAATCCAAAAGACTTTGAAGGAAATTTTGTTGTTGAGTAAGGGGAATTGAATTATTAATAAACTTAAAAAACAAAAACAGATTTTTTTAAGGAAGCTGAAATGCGCTATAGGCACTCTCCGAACCTGGAGACTTATGCGTTAATGGCGAGTGGAAAAGAAATAAAAGGAGGAATTGTGCGGGTTTCATCAACAAAAGTCAAATTCCACGACCGATTCAGCCAGAACGTGACAATTGATAGCTATAGCTTCGAGGTAGTCTACTACAAGAAACAACATCAGCACAGGAATCAAAAGTAGAGTCACTCTTGTTTATCACTGCTTTCTTAGGCTAAGTAAAACATTGAGAAATAATGCCCTGTCGAGGAGAACAAAAGAGACTTTGTACAAAATACTCATCATCCCGTCCTTCTTTATGGTACAGAAGCAATGACCTTTTCCCAGTAAGACAGTCTTCGATGTCAAAAGCCAAGG
Organism: Platycheirus rosarum; assembly: GCA_963971375.1. NCBI lineage: Eukaryota > Metazoa > Arthropoda > Insecta > Diptera > Syrphidae > Platycheirus > Platycheirus rosarum. The sequence goes on along the minus strand of OZ020508.1, from coordinate 41,809,124 downwards.
TATACCTCATTTGCAATGGAGCACCCCAGGTATAAGGGAACCTCCAAGTGTTTTGAGTGCGAAATTGGAGATGTCTGACCAGAGATCGATCTGGCTGAAGGAGCATATTAAAGTCAGTCCCAGAACACCACGCTATGCAATGCCACCAAAAGTAAAAAAAAAGCAGGAACAGCGACACAGATCTAGCCCGAAAAGTAAAACTCTAATGACTCATTTGGCTGGAACATATACATAGAAGTGATGGACAGCTATGTTCCAGCCCCAAAAATTACCAGTTCCACCTCGGAGGGGTGGAGCATTGGAGGAAGACCAACACTTACGTAAATTAAAGAAGTCCTCGATCAAATTCACGTGCAACCGAGCTAGCAGGAGGGCTCGTTGTTCGAGGCCCAGATTCGTCCCAAACTGTAATACCACCTCATGTAATTTTCTAGTTGAAGAATTTTTTGAACTGACAGTTTAAATGCGTTGGTATTTGGAAATCAAAATGATTTACTCTTGCTGTAAACATTGAACGGATGGAACCATCCCATGTATTTAATATTATTTAATTTTTAGTTAAATTGTTTATCCTTCATACCTTCTCATCTGAAATTAAACACTTTTCCTAGAAAAAGTAAACTCCAACTCCTCTGTAAAACCTATTCAAACCGACTCAATCAATCCAAAGTATTTCCCTTCTCCAGTTTGGAGCAGAATTCCTTCTAACTTAACACTTTTATCCTTCCAGGAAAAATAATCCTTCCGGGAATTAAATAATTTTCCTGAACTCACAACCGCATAACAGCGAATTGCTTTGATAGTGAAATATACATTTAAAATAAATAGAACGACGCGGTGGACGAATAATAATAAAAGTCTAAAAAAAATTAATTTTATTTATGCTTTTTTTCTTTATACTTACGACCACATGAAACGCTCCGAAGTCTGCGGCCTCATAAGTCCAATCCATACAATGTCGTTCACATCCAATTCCCTTAAAAGGTCTCGTGTTGCATCAAATTGAAAACTGTTGTCAACTGAAAGTAGAAAAATAACAAAAATAACTGTAGTAGATAAATAACAATTCAAATGTGCGGTTAGAACAAGGATAGTGTCCTCGAAGAGCTCAAAGGTCCTTTTTGAATCGTTGGTTTTAAGCTGAAATTGAAAAGAAGTTGCATTGTTTTCTTTGAGAGGCAAAGAAAGTGGACTTTAGAGTGAAGGAGCTGAACATACAATTGTTACAGTGGAATCTCTCATAGGCGGTGATCGAGGCAGCACAAAGAAATAATTCATTACATTTCTGTAAGTGCTTTTCACTTGTTTCCCTACTAACCTCATGATGTTAAAATTAAAAAAAAATACAGGAATTCTTAAATTTTGAAAGGTGGAGGTTGCTTGCATCTTTATTTCAAAATAACAATTTGTAAGAGGATTTACTTGTTAGTTAGTAATTTAAGGAAAATCGACCACAAAAGGACGTAGGCCTGTCGTGTTTGTATTGAACTCGATAAATAAATTTGGTTTCACTTCCTCAAGATTTATCAGAACATAACCTACAACACACAAAATACATCACATCCAAACAAAGTTCCTTTTCTAACATTAAAACCATAAGTAAGACGTAGGACCTTAAAACCCTCATCACCTATTTCCAACTTCAAAGCAAACTACTAAATGTGTCAATTTGTATTGTTACTAGGTATGTACATATATGTTCAGAGGTATTTATATTTCACTCATTTCAGAATAAAGTATTTGAGAAGTTTTGTAAATGCCAGTGACAACAAGTTCCTTGATTGTTCTTCGTCGGCCTTTTATGTAAGACTTTGTATTATGTCTATATATCCCCTGACATCACCTCCACCGCAGACGATGAATTGAATTCGATGCTCGATAACAATATCTTTGTTGTTGGCTAACAAATTCTTGTCATGCAATCAATTAAGGGAGTAAGCAAGTGAAATTGTGTTGCCTGCTTCAGAACAACATGTGTAAGCTGATAGAAAATCGGACATTGTGTTGACATTGAAATGACATATCAATATATATGCATGTATGTATTAGAAAAAAAGGATTGTCACTTAAGACACATTGATTGAATGAATTTAAGGAGGATATTTTTTGATAGATACGTCTTTATAATCTCAGGGAGAACTCCAAATATAGAGCATATATTGTTGTCCTCAACAATCATGTCAGTCTCTCTGACTAGAGTATGTGAGATACGCATTTATGTCTTACCACCAAGGCCTCTCGAAAACATTTTTTAAAATAATCTTTTAAAACAAAAATTTGTAAAATTCATTTCAGCGGAATATTTTGATAAGATATTATGCCTGCTATAAACTTACGAATCCTTCAAATTTTCATATCTTCAAAACCCATTTCTGTTTACTTTTTCCGCAAATTTTCAAGTTTGCCTTAAAACAGCCTCTTTGGCCTACTTCTCTTTATTTTATTTATAGAAACTTTCACTGCATACATATAGCATATAGGGCCTTTGTTTAGAATCATTTCTTTGGCTTTTCATATACAAAAACACTTCAATTAAACGTTATAATTACAGTGATTAAACTTTATTTACTGTTTGAATACAAGTTTTGTTTTTACTCTACACTACACTCTATGGAACAAGTGGCGGTTGCGTTGTGGCGAACGAGGCGACTGCTATGACGGTTTGAACTAAACTGAATAAAATGGGCAAAAGTAAAGAAGAAAAGTAATTAAGAGTTGCGCGTGCTCTTTTTGGTATGTCTGTTCGCCATTCGTCTGACTTAGTGAACCTATTTTGTGTTTTGTGTATAACAATAAAATGGTTTGTCACCCTTCGCAATGGTATTTGACCCTATTCCGCTTAAATGTTTTCAAGTCAATATCTAGCCCACTTAGGTTTATACAAGGTATTGCATATATAATACTCCTGTGGTATTGAAGTAGTGTAGATTTCGTCGCCAGATTTACCGGTCATGCGACAAAAACTGAACAAACACTGCGACGTTTATTCGCAAGTTTAGAAAAAAGTGAGACAACCACAATACGATATTCTGCAAGGCGTAGCTGACCGTTCTACTGAGAATATCGCTGCTGTAAATAAAGATGTCAAAGAGGATCCAGGTGCCACACAAATGTGCATTATTTGCCTACCACGAATTTAGATGAAAGATATGAAGTTGTTTGCTTACAAAGTGCAGGCATTGCATCAGCTGTTGGCTGTTGACCCCCAAACACGTGTAACCAACGCTTAAGCCATCATGAATCTCGGCCGAGAAGAGAACGATTTTTCATTGAAAATCATCATTAACAATCTCTCCGGTTACGTGAATAAGAAAATTTTCCCTTCTGGGGCACTGAAAATGCGAAATGTTCCACGAAGATCCATTACACTCGCTCAAGGTATGTATATATATATATATATTATTTTAATGCTATTTCTATTTCTGCATTCCTACCCTGAAACGATTAAAACCGTAATATTCGCACGGCTAAGGATGCTCAAAATGTTTTTCCAGAGCCCAACCTTGGACGTAGATTTAATTACAAAGATTCTTTCTTTAGTCACACCACACGAATGTTGAACTATTATCCAATCTCAGTTTTCCTTCACATTTTTCAAGGCAACATTTCAAAACTATCGGTATTTCCTTGTTCGTACGGAAAGATTTTTTCTTTAGCTACACCACACGAATGTTGAACTATTATCCAATCTCAGTTTTCCTTCACATTTTTCAAGGCAACATTTCAAAACTATCGGTATTTCCTTGTTCGTACAATGTTTAAACATTTTGGGGGTATATATATATATATATATATATATATATACCCCCAAAATAATAATAGTTCAACATTCGTGTGGTGTGGCTAAAGAAAGAATCTTTGTAATAAAATCTACGTCCGAAGTTGGGTTCTGGAAAAACATTTTGAGCATCCTTAGCCGTGCGAATATTATGGTTTTAATCGTTTCAGGGTAGGAATGCAGAAATAGAAATAGCATTAAAATAGTGAAAGGCACGAAACATTACAATGGTGCTCAATATGGCTACTCACTAAAGATGTTTTGGCGCTTGTAATGTTTATTAAACTTTCTTAATAAGGAAAGTTTTAAAAAAGAGGTACCGATTCATATTTACTTTAAAGTTCTGCATTTTAAAATGGGAGGGTATAACAGAGTTTGACAAGGCATTAAATTACGAAAGGCAAAAAGCAGTACGACGGTGCTCAAGAAATGTAAATGTTTCAGCAACAGCTCAAACAAACGATCAAGGATGTGCTTAGATAGATAAAGATAAAGCAGATTTATATATTTAAGGTAGATTGGGTTTGCTGAACAACTCGAGGAATCTTTTGAACCTTTTAAAACTGTATCTGATTTGTTCTTGGTGTTAGGCTTTCATATCAATATCAATCCTTTGCTAATGGAAAGTACTTGAAGTAATTAAAGTTTCGAAACCGTCTGATGCGAGATTATAATAATATTTAATTAAAGACAGGACAAATATATCACATTCTGTAATCCGAATTCCGAATTAAATAATAAATGGAATGTTCAAAATTTAAATAAATAAAAACTGGTGTCCCACAAGGAAACGTTCTTGGCCCAGTATTATTCGTACTTTATACTCGAGATACCTCAAGAAGAAGGCGTTATGCTAGCCACATTTGCTGATGATTGCTTCACCTGGCTTAATCGAAAGAGCAACAGCGAAGTTATAGAAAATGAGAAAAACGCTAAGTAAAATAACAAGATTGCTCATTTTTTTTAAACAAGTCCAAATGAACACATATGCTAACTCCACTAACAAATGCTACCAATCTGCCCATTTTAATTGAATCGGTACAAATATCGTACACTTCGAAGCTTAAATGGAAAACTCACAACAAAAAGAAACGAGAAGAACTAGATATTAGGTTATGAGAATTGAACTGGCTTATTGACGTATACTTCAATCTAAGTGTGTACTTATAACAAATTGCTTTTCTACAAGCAAATGCTTAGACCTGTAGGGTCATTCGGAATATAACTTAAGGGTTGTACGAAGACCAAGCTGTAGATAAACACTGTAATAATATCAAAACAAAGCCCTCAAAGCAATATTCTTAAAGACTATGTTACATAAGAAATTGATTTACATTTAAATTTTCATGAAGTATCTGTCGAAAAAGAACTCAGACATCGAATATTCTTTAAGTTTAAAACAAATTTACAAGTCCGACGTAATAGCAGAACCTAGAGAATAAAACCGTTCGACATTTCGTTTTTTTTTAGAAAATTTGTATATATGCCCCGATTTTGACGGGACTTTCACAGGCAAATAGATGATGTTGTAAGGATAACTAAGACTATTACAATCACCCGTTGGTGCCGTTGGGGTCGTTTTACAAGCAGATAGCTCATTGTGTAATAAGTAACAAAGGATTTTTAATTACTAGGTGGCGCCACGCCGGGTTCGTTTTTTTGAAAATGTATGGTACACCCGAGCAAAGCCGAATGGGTGAGCTAGTACTACATAAAAATGATGTGAAAAATGTAAAGTAATTCCTTGATTGAGAAAGGCTGGGCCAATTTGGCTCATCATAATTTTTTTCAGTTCCTCGCAATTGCCAGGGGAAAGTTTCTGAGAAAGAAAATTTCGAGAAAACCCTCCAGAAAAGTCGGAAAATTAAAAAAATTGAAAATTGATTTTTGTATGAAATTTTATGTTTAAATTTAAACTATCAGTGTTTTATTTTTACCCTGGAGTTTATCTGAAGGCGTTAAATTGGGGCAAACAAGGTTCGCCGGGTCCGCTAAAACTAAAACATTATTGTCGCTCATTGGAAAGCTTTTGTTCTTCTGCTATTATCTTACAGTTGACAGAACTAAATGTAACTGCCTTTGGGATATCCATAAGAATATTGCTCACTTAAGTTTCTTGAAAAATATTTTAAGAATATACTAACTGAGTTTTTGGTATTGCCAAAAGATTCCCGTAAGGGCTTCGTACCCAACAAAGTCTTGTTAATTCATTTCCGAAACATTGCACTAAATAGGTTTTGAAACTTTCCCAAATTGTTTAATACATGCTTTATAGTTAATTACCTGTCACTAAATAAGCATGATGGAACTGGCAAACGGCATCGGCTTCAAACCAAGATATTCGGTCCCTGAAAAACCGATAGAATACATTGAGTCCTTCTTGTGGCATTGTCCAAGAGTTGCTTACGTTCACCTGAAATTAAAAAAAAGACAAAATGTGATTAAAAATTGTGTAGTTTGTGATTCTGACTAAAAAAATTACTTTTTTGATATAACTCTTTTAGTTTGGAAATTAGTTCTCAATAACGTTTGGCTTGAATAAAATTCAAAATCAAGTAAAGTTTTTGAATCCCCGCATTCACAATAAAAAAACAAACAAACACTATCAAATAATTTTTCAGAACCGAACACTCATCTAATATACTTTGCTCTCATCAAGTCCAACTTAATGAATTTCAACTTCACAATGGAACACCGCCCAACCCAACATTTACTCCCCACCCACAAATCCCTGCCCACGCACAAGTGTCTTCATTATATTCTGGAACTATTCTACAAAAGCCTGAAACTTTTTCATTCATCCTAATTATCGTTAAACTCCAAATCAGGCATCACTGGACCATTACACGCTTACCTCTCACCTCCCCCGGGACACTCTACACTCCGTCCAAAGAACAATTCCACTAAAATAGTTTGAAAAAAAAAATCTCGAACTCACACAGCTTCAATGAAATGTTAACCCTCTTTTGTGTTTTCTGTTTCCTCCTCAAGCTGATGGAAAATCCACACGGAGTTCCGGTTCAGCATGAATAAATCTTGAATGAGCTTCGTGGTGCTTCACAGTGTGTATGAGCAATCAAGGGTTTTGGATTTTTTTTCAAGTGAATTCAATTAAAAGAATGTTGAAAAAAGTAAGTTTTTTTTTGAAAAAAGGTCCTTTCCAAAGGACTTCCCAAAAACAAAAATGTGGTGATGGCTGGAGCTGGAACATTGCGGAGCTCTATACAACATCGCTCCACCTGATTGAAGTGTTGAGGTTGCTTTTGTTCAAAAAGCAGAGCCAATTAGCCGAAGGGATGTTTTTTTGTTGTGTCCTTAGCTTTGTATTGCGTTTGGTTTTACTTCCTATTGTAAGGACATCGAGGTGGTTGGGAGGGAAGGTAATTCATTTTAATATCACATTTTTTTTTGGTGAAAAAGGAGGTCATTATAAAGTTTTAATGGACTCTTGAGTTCGGATTTACTGGTAGTTTTGAGGATTCCAATCTCAACTCATCTCATCAGAAGGTACTCGGATTTTTATTTAGTACTACACCGTTCTTTTCATTTACAGGTTAAGATGATATAAATTAGTTAAAAAAGAGTTCTTTTTAGTGGACTAACTAATGAAAGACTAACTGACCTTAGAAACCACTTTAAATGCTCTGTTTTCCTTTAACTAATTAAAATCAAATAAAATGCAAAAGTCACCAATTCACTCATGACATACAATCAAGGCTTCATAAATTTCTCATTCTGAAGGCCAAAAATTTTCTAACAATATTTGCTTTTCCAGAACCTTTGAATTTTTAATAAAGTAACTGCTCCTCCTTCTGTCAGTTATAGTTTTGTTTCACTTTAACTGCAACAGCAATATAATTAAGAACTTTTCTAATATAGATACACCAGCCAAGAGTTCGTAAAAGTTCAGTGTCAGTTCAACCTTTTCTACCTTAAAGGGGATGGTTTTTTCAGATACCTTTATGTATCTACAACTTTAACAACCTTTTCATCGTTATCCTGATTTTGCTATGAAATTTTAAAATGTTTAGTAGATACGAGGAGGGTTAGCACTGGGATGAAAATTGTCGTTTGTGTGGAAAATTCAACGACATAAGAGTCATGTAATTGCACTTCCCCCGGATTGTCCTTATAGCACTGACCTTACATCGACTGTGGGTGAGTTAATTTCGTTTCTCTTGTTTCCGAAAGGACTTTGTGATCGACAACAAAACATAGAAGTGATAGGTGGGAAGGAAAGGAGTTTTAATGACTTTTTCAAAAGTCTCAAACTGTTTTGGCAGAAGGAAAAGTTCAAGCTTAAATAGTTGGGGCTTATTGAGGCATATCCCTGTAAATAGATATAAGCATTAGGATAGGAAATGGATCATTTAAGTATAACAAGTTCACTATGATATATAGACAAGCTATCATATTAAGTATGAAGTAGAGTATTTCTAACGGGTAGCTTCGGCTATGTGGCACGTAGCGCCGTCCTGTTGAAACTAAATGTTGCCAATATCCTCCTTTTCGATTTTTGTGAACAAAAATTCGTTCAACATGGCCCGATAACGATCGCCATTGACTGTAACGGCCACTCCTTGCTCATTTTCAAAAAATGGCCCAATTATGCCTCTGGACCAAAATCCGCACCAAACAGTGACTCGTTTTGGGTGTATCGGGTTTTCTGTGCCCCAAATGCGACAATTTTGCTTGTTTACATACCCGCCAAGATAAAAATGAGCTTCATCTGAAAAGATGATTTTTTTTGGCAAAATCGGAATCTTCTCTAAGTCGATCGCAGGTAGTAATGTCGCAATATTTCCGAGCGTACACAACCATATTCGTTTAGCGGAAGGATAAAACTAATTATCTGCCAAATCAGACATGAGCTAAGTGTTACCATTCACGAAATAAGCACTAGTTGAAAAAAAAACGTTAGATGGCGGACCCTTTATATAAAACAGATAAGAGATAGAATCTTTGTACCTAAAAATGAGCAGAGGTAAACAAAAATTGAAAATTATCGACTCATAATTTTAAGCATTTTTTCAGGCGAAAAAGTAGGTATTGAATTATTGCGGGTTATATCCCCACTATGGTTATCCCGTTGGTGGTATTTCTGGTATCTTTTCAAATGAAGGAAAAAAGTACGGTCCTGAAAATTGGAATCCTTTTCTCCCTAAATCTTTCGACCCATTCGACTTACATCTTTATAAAATAACCAGCTTCTACCCGCGACTTCGTCTGCTTGGAATTCATATTAAATTATTCGTATTATGTTCAGAAAAGGTGCATTTTTCGGAATAAAAGTAGCCTGTGTAGTATAGTGAATTTCTTTACTTTTCCGTATACCAAACTTCACAAATTCGTTCAGTCGTTAAGGCATAGAAGTATATCAAACAAACGTTCAAAAATGAAGTATTTCTTATTTAATCCTTTTCCACAGAAACTCTACATTTTCCCTCAATAAAATTTCTCAAAAATAATAAAATATCCATCTACCTACCAGACTTTATCCAACTCCGTTAAACGTTGAGGCGTGATTGGGGATCAAACACAAAAACATACAAAAATTCACTTTTATATAAGTAAGAAGGATAAGATTGAAATACTAATAAATTTTACTCAATCTTATATACGGTTCTAAGCCAGGTCATAAACGGCTTTGTAATCAAATACTGTAAATGTGAATTTTTATATTAACTTATAAAGTGTATTCTAATCTTAAGGATTTTGATTGAATTAGATTTTTCGTCAAATTATAAGTCAATAATAAGTGATAATTCTCTTTGTCTTTATATTTCTATATTTCTGTAACTTCATATCTATATATATTTTTATATTTTTACAACTTATATATATACATCCCTATAACTCCATAACTTTTTATCCTGATATATCTCTATTACTCTATACCTCTAAATCCATATATATCTACGTCTCTATTTTCATATCTCTGTCTCCATATCTCTATATCTCTATATATCTATATCTCTTTATTTTTATTTCTCTATATCTCTTTATCACTATATCTCTATATATCTATATCTCTATATCTCCATATCTTTATATCTCTACATCTCCATATTTCCATATTTATGTATATCTATAACTCAAAATCTCCACATCTCTATGTCTCTATATCTCAATTTCTCTATAAATCTTTATCTCTATATCTTAATGTCTCTATATCTCTATACCTCTATATATCTATATCTCTGTATCTCTAAATCCATATATAGCTATATCTCTATAGCTCTACATCTCCATAAATCTATATCTCTGTATCCTTTTATATTTCTATAGCTCTATAACTCTATATCTCTTTATCCATATGTCTCTATATCTCTATATATTTATATCTCTATCTCAATATCTATATATGTCTATATCTATATATCTTCATATCTCCATATCTCTATATCTCTTTCTATATTTCCATATCTCCTTATCTCTATATATCTATATCTCTATTTATCTATATCTCTATATATCCATATTTCCATTTCTCTATTTATCTGTATCTTTTTATATTTCTATAACTCTATATCTCTAAATCCATATATCTCTATATTTCTATATCTTTATATTTTTATCTCTATATCTCTTTCAAACATCATCCAGCAATTGAGTATTCCATATTTAAGCCTTTCTTACAGGAAACGTTAATTTTTCTGAATGAAATGCAGCCTATGTTTCAGTCTAGCACATTATTCATTTACCTACCAAATTTCATCCAAATCCGTTAAGCCGTTGAGGCGTGATTTGGGAACAAACATCCAAACATATACCATATTTTTATAATATAATTACAATATAATTATATAATACAATACTAATATAATAAAATTTAATCGGGAATGGGTACATATTTCCATGAATCTGTTTTTCTTGGATAAGTAATCACCTATTGGACAAGGGGAGTTGGAAGGAATGATTTATTTTGTCTGCAACGCTCTTTCAAATATTAGTCAACAACCTCTTTTCTAAACCAAAAATTTACTTAACGGTTGGACACATGTTCGGCCCATGTTAAGCATGTCCGACCAACACATTAATAATGTAGATGGTTTAAGTTTTGACATTTGACACACCATTTATTCGTTAACCCGATTATGATGGCCAACACTAAACCGGAAGTGCCCATTTTACCGCCAAAGGGACAAGAAAATGTATGTCCGACCAGCAAATTACATACATTTTATGTAATTTGCCACTTATTTATGGCTAAATTTTCCATTGACTCGATAAGAGAGGCCGCCTCCCGGACTATCATCTTTATCAAAGATCCCGGTAGAAAGCAGGATCACTTTTCATTTTTGTTCTTCGTGTTGAATTAATTTAGATCCAGGTTTGTATAGATAAAATACGTACATATTTCCATTTTTGTTGAGGGTTTTTATATATGAAAAAAAAACTATCGATATTATCGATAGTATCGATAGTTTATTTTAAAACTATCGATACTATCAAAACCCCGGACTATCGATGTTAAAGCAACCCTATTCAAAATAATGATCTTTTAATGTGGAATTGCAAGGGCCCGATTAGTTTATTAATTATTAAAATACATTTTGGCTGATTATTCAGTGGGAGTTCAAAAACTCGAAGCTGTAAAGCTTTCTGTTTTCATTTGAGCAAAATAAACCTCTTTGCCTATTACCGTTAGTGTCATTTACATTTAAATTGAAGAAACGGACCCAGTTCTTCGTATGTTCATCACTGATTCGCAGACCAGCTTCTTGAGGTTTATCATTAAAAAAAATATTTCCGTTAGTTCTGAATATTCCGTTCCTGGTTTTTGGGAAAATCTTTTTTTCAAGGTAGGATTTCAGACTATAATAATTTTTTTTTCGGAAAAACTCGTTTAAATATAAATTTTAAACTGTCATACCAGACTTTATGGAAAGCTTAAGAAATATCAAGAAACGCGCCTAAACATAATCCATCTTCCCCTAGGGACTTTCAATTTCATTTGTTATCCCTTGCACTTGATCTACTTAAAATTGGCCAAAAAAAAATTGAAAGACTGGAAATTTTGCGTATGGAATTAGCAAGCGACATCGTGACGAGACTAACTCTACCGATAGCACTGGTGACTAATGCAAACACAAACGAACAAACAATTTCATGACTGGTGAGAAAGGAAAAAACGACTCTTCCTCCCATTAAACAGTTTAGCACTAAAGAGAATCGTATTTTTCATTTTAAGGTTCAGTCTTCAAACTCATATAGTAAAGATCGGTCGCTCGCTAGAAATGAAAAGTTAATAGAGTGTCTTATAATTTTTATCAAAATAAAACACTTTCATTTTTAAATTAATTGGAAATCCTAAATGCGGAATAATGATATTAGCTTTTAAGACTTCTTTTCATTAAGACTTCTTCTTGGTTTTTGAACCATAATTACTTTCCGTTGTCGTAGAACGTATAACGTATGCAAGCTAAACGCAGCATTTATGAAATGTCGGTCTTGAAAGGCGCACGATTGCTGCCATTTCTTGCGTCTTGAACCACCTCTATAATTTTTTCTCCAGTTTTTCTTGTTCTAACGGAGATTGCAATGAATCTTCAAGAGCAATAGTTTCTTCGCAATCTGTACTTACCAGTTATCAACATGACTGTTGAGTGACCAGGACGAAGATTAAACCTTTCATCAATCTTGATACAGGTAAGTGAGTACATTGGTTTTCCGTTCGAGAAAAAGTCAACTCAGATTGGATGCAAGCTCTGGAAAAATGTCTTCCACTCCGTTGCATCTCGATCACCAAAAGAATGTGTTTCAGAAAAATTTATGAAAGTGTTTTCTTTATCTTGCACATGGCAATATTTTGAAGCAATGCTATGGGTCGAAAGTGTTTATTTTATATTGTCAGTATTTTCTCTTATAAATATGGAGGACTCACCTCATGCCATAATTAATTCTCGTGAAGGCAAAGAAGAAAGTAAGGGTATGGGTTTATTCGCAGTTGCTTCTAAGAAACTGTTGTAGTGCAGTACAGCACGTACAGCTAGTGGTTAAGATTTTCGAAGGCGTTGTCAAAGACATTACCGATTTTTTTATAAAAATACCTAGAATATAGTATCTTTCGATTGTTATTGTTAATCAATTTTACTAACCAATTGCATTAATTTTTTTGATTAAATAGTAATTTGTTAGTTTTTCTTTTCCTGATATTTAACGAAGTATTAACGTCTTTGGGTGTTCGGAATTCGAGAAAAACAAAGCCGACCCCTAACAATGTTTGTTGCTATTGATTTGTTGATGTGCAGGAGTTGAACTCAGAACAAGATTTCACATTTTAGTCTTACTTACCACAGTAAGTAAGTATTACAGAAATAAGAAAGCAAACACTATAAGATGAACATTCTGAAGTTGAATTGCAGTTGAACTTACAAAGCACTTACAGAATTGTTATTAACTTTAAACGAAAGAATTATAACAAAAAACGAATCTTCATTTTCATCTGCACTATTCCAGATGTAAAGATTTGATCCAACCCACTTGAAGAATCTTATGTACCTATACTAAACTACATTGTTCAAGAATATCAATATTTTTTCAAGAAATTTTCGGTGCGTGGGGATGAAAAATGGGCCCGACTATCACAAAACATTAACAAAAGCTGGAAATCTCTTTGGTTTCATATAATTTAGCCATGTTAAGATTCAATTTATCCTCCAAATGCTTTTCTTTATCTAGAAACAAAAAAACAAACATCAAAATAAATTGCTTCCATTATTTCTTCACGAAATTCCAATACTCGTATCGAAATCCTTTTTAATTTATCAGCCAACGGGCAATCCTCCGCAGAAATTTACAAGATAAATAGAACATGACACATTAAGCCTTGGCAATGATTCAACTCGAACTACGTCCCCAATTATTTTGTATCCTAATCGCTGCAAAAGCCTCGAACATGACTCCACTCGAAAACAGTTCTAATAGATTGATCAGTGTTGGGCCCACAATCTAAGAGTCCTGCTCATCCGAATAAACCAGTCTTTATATGTGAAGAAGTGTAGGAAGCGCTGTTCCTCGGTTAGTAAATGCATAATCCCTGATTATTTCTATCGAAATAAATCAACATCCTTGTCAGGGAAGGAGTCCATTTTGTCTTTTCACTCCCCCGCCACACAATCAAATGATTAATGAGGACACTCTTGCTTTCGTTCCTTTGTGCCACATACGTGATGTTTTGGATGAAATTATGTGCCAAAAACGATGATATGTTGTATAGGAGGAAAATGGTATTTTGGAGGGAACGGGCTGGAAAAGTTCCAAGGCTTCTTTATAAAGGTGTTTGTGTTTGATGTTATGCTCCTTTGGCAACCGTTGATACGGTTTAATGTAATAATCAATCGGAGTCAACTATGGCAAGGAAAAGTTGTTTACTCAAGCATAATCCTTTGGAATGCCAGTTGACGTGGAGTAAATAAATGTCACGTTGTGATGGAGACACATTTCGAGTGATAAAATTTGACCGAGTTTCATGCCATGTTCTTCCTCAAACCCAACAAACTTTGTGAGGGTGCATTATTTGGATGGTTTTTTTTCATATGTTTTCGTATTGTTAACGGAAATCATCAGGTGAATAATGGTAGGCAAACAATTTTTGAACTAAATATTTAATGATTCCCTGATAAATGAAGGATTTTTCGTTTTGGTTGTTGTTGAGGGAATAGAGAGCCACTTACCATTATTATTGTACCGAGGTTAATACTCTTTTTTGCTTTTTAAATGAAATACCTTTACTAAATTCGTTCACCAAAATTTAAAAGTGTTCTGGTACTTCTTTTTCACAATTTTTCAAAATAAGGTTTTTATCATAAAAAGGATGGTTTTATGTTGGCTTTGGTCTAAAACAGTTCGGAACATCACTTTCATCATTGATGCCAAAAAGGTTTAAGGTAAAAAGACGCACTGTACTGAATAGAGAAGGAATTTTTTAAAATCCTCTTTTGAAAGAGAAACAGATCCATTTACTTCTACAAACAAAAACCCGCAATCCTAACTCTTTTTAAAATTTCCATCCATTCCCTATTAATATAATATGTTAAAATATAGAATCAAAAATGATCCCAAAGCTTCATACCATAAATTCTCCAGCTGGTCACCGGTGGTGAACAGGTGTGAACAATTGTTCGTTTCACTGTCACAAATACTAGGCTACAGTAGGATTCTGGAACTGGACTAACTACAGGTATATTGGTATATCTGGTTAACATAATCTGGTACCAACAAACTCTTCCTTCAGCGTACTGGGTTGTCTGCATTCTGCCTTGAAAAAATTCTTTCTTGTAGATCCTTCTTATGGCTTTGGGATTTATCATTAAGGAAGCTTTTATTCTCTCAATTTGACCTAAGGCGTAGGTACAGTAACTTTGATTTTTGCAAAAAAAAACTAATTTACCACAATGAGAAGGAGATACACATTCGTGGTGTACGGCGAAATAACGAATCTCTGTACTTGACATTGACAGTACGACCTATATTAGGCTTAATGATAAACCGATTGGCATTCCTAGCATTAAGAGTATTAAGGATGCATTGTTCAAAGAAAAAGAAATACAGCTGGCTTTGAAATTTACCGCAAAGGAATTGCGTTTGACATCTAAGGCCGCTCCCTCATTTGTCGGTGCGGTATCGTATCTCTCGGTTTCCTCGGTACACATTCGGTACCGATATTTCACTGAATATATACATTTCAATGAACACCTACTCATTTGTGCGGTATGTGTGGAATCGGTACGGTAAGAAAGCAGTGTATAGAATATCCGCTTCCGCTTCCGCTTCCGCTACCATCCGAGATAAATTGAAGGTTGAAGATGACTTGACTTGAATATGATATATGAACAAGGAAAATAAGGTACGAGCAATGGGCAATGGGCAGTTTTTCACGATATAACGAGGTTTCTCATTGAACTACTGCCATCCAGTAGCGGTGTTGTTGGCCATTGTCAGCCGTCCACTACTTGAAACATTTTGAGAAAAAAATTTGGCCACCATCCATACAAGATCCAAATAGTGAACAAATTAAAGCAATTGCGTCGTGTGTTTGCTGAATGGGCTGAGAATCAACTGGAAGTTGAACCACATTTTAATCGTCAAATCATTTTCGGCGATGAGCTCATTTCTGGCTTAACGGGTATGTAAACAAGCAGAACTGTTGTTTTTGGAGTGAGCAAAATCCTCATTAAACTCAATAAAAAATAAATTAAAATAAATTTATTGGCCCAACAATTTCCTCGCAAGAGGCAGTCGCAGTACCCCGGAAAAATGGTGGCTCTGAGGGGGATTCCAACCCCGACCCTTCGCAGTACGACACACTAACCACTAAGTTACCCATTCCTGTGTGTGTGTTGTTAATCTACAAGAATGGAATGAGACGTCATTATATCCCGAAAAAATCACAGTTTGGTGCGATTTACATGCCGAAGCCGTCATCGCCCCATTTGTCTTTAGAACCGAAACCGGTGACAACATTACCGTTAATGCCGTACGTTACAGGCAAATGATTCATGATTTTTGTATTTATTTTATTATGCCATACAAGGCGTGTAACCATCACTATATTGAGCAAAACATTTGTTGACCGAATCATCTCAAGAAATGGACCTGTGAATTGGCCACGTGCGTCGTTCGTTTAATTTGACAACTTTGGACTACTTTTTGTGGGGGTATGTCAAATCTCTGATTTATGCTGATAAACCAGCAACGGTTGATATTTTAGAAGCCAACATTTGACGCAATATTGACGAAATAAGACCGGGTTTGCTCGAAACACTTATGAGCACTGGCTACTCAAGCCATCGGCTCAGACAATACAAGACGTACAAAACGACATTAAAACAAGACAGAACAAAAGAAAGAAAGAACGGAATTGGTTTTCGGACGGATGTTTGATTTGCTGATCTATCGGAAAGAGCGATATATAGTATATCTTGATTCTCAGAGTGTCAGAAATATGGGACAAATCTAAAGTATTTTCGACTTCGGACATCCCTTACACTTGCCAAGTGTTATTGACTTTCATTTTTAATTATTTTGTTGTCATCTATGATTAAAAAATTCAAAAGCTGCGACATTTCCAGATATTCAATATTGAAATTGTTTTTATTTTTATATAATTTTTTAAATATAGTAATTCAAAAAACAACATAAACAAACAAACAAACAATAAAACCCATATGGGATTGTTATAAACTTTTTTTACTATAACCATTTTTTTTTTTTGTATGCCTTCAATAACACGTAAAAACCTTTTTGAAAATGTTAATACGAACACATTCATCATATCCGCTTTGTGTCATCAATATTCTTCGAAAAGGTGCCATTCATTCCGGACAATAGCTTTAATCAACAGAGCCAGATGCATTGTTAAAACCAATGGGCTTCATTAACAAAAAAAGCATGCATATACATTTCCGTGTGCAAGAGAGTCCTCTTGTAATCCTGATTATTGGAAATCATTATGATTTTTTCCAAGTCCTCCCCAAAAAAATATTTGCAATACACAAATATTGCATAATTGAATTTTCTTTTCGAGGACAAAACTGGATGATATTACTTTTTTTTGGAATCGTGAATTCGATTCATACGTATCATTCACTCAATATGCGATGTTCATATAACCTCGCCAAGGATATAAAAAGGATACACTAGCACAAATCCGTTTATTCGGATAAATATGTGCGTATGCTAGTGAAGGTTTGAGTATTTTGCTGCGTGTGTTATGTTTGTGGCTTTAAGGGACATGAACCCATTTTCTACTGACAATAACGGTTCATCATCAATTCACTCATTCATTCTTCAACCGCTTTTGTGTGCGTGATTCTGTTTATCATGCTTGGCCCAGCAGATACTTTACCCCTATTCCGGATACGGATATACAACATCAGTCGAATTCGACCAGAGAAGGATAAATCAATAAATCCTGAATAGAACTTGAAATCAATTTGGGCCAAAAAAGAACCAAAAAAACACCATTTTCTGCCACAAAACCATAGAAATGTTGTTATGGGGCTCATTACAAGGCTTCGGGGGCTTTGGTGATGAGTCGAATGAAGGAGATGTTGTGGCCGGCGAACAATATTCTGGCAGATTCAAATGTAATAGAATGAAAATTAAATTTATTTATTTATATTTGAATTTCAGAATGTGGTGAAAAAGGGATGAAATTATTCAATTGGATTAATAAACGATAGTTTATTAAGCTTTGGCGGTTTGATAAAGATCAATAGGTCTTGAATTATGTATGGCATATTGGTTGTTGGAGCACTAATTGGATTGAAGAACAGAAGGAATGATTTCGTGGTTCTTGCATCAAGCAAGGCTTAGTAGTTTTTTGCTTTGATTATTATTTTCTTTTCATTTATTCTGAACTTCAAATCCATAGAATGTTGTTAATTAAAAGAAAATCAAAATATTAACGTTTGATAAATCGATCCCGTTGAATGTTAACAACTCAATCAATTAAGAGCATGTTATTGTAGATTTTTCTCTAATCAGAGTAGAGAGTCCTTTTTGTTAAGTATTGCATTGAAAAATTCAATATACCTGTAGAAATTTTTCACTTTTATCTTTACTTTGATTTCTTGAATCAGTTAAGGTTTGTGGTAGGATTTTTTTCTTTTTTTTTATTGTTTTTAAAGTTCCTAATGAATTTGGAAAACTATATTTCATTTTTGATTCTCCAAATTACAAGACTTTTTTAAAGAGAAGAAAAAAGGACATGGACCTGCGTTTTGCGAGTCTTCGACAAGCAAGGCAGTTGCCCGAGAAGAGCAACAACTATGAACAAAAACCGAGTTTACAGAGCAGCATGCTCATAATCAATAGATAAATAGTTGCATCATTGATAAGAGTGAAGC
The DNA here is from genome assembly GCA_963971375.1 of Platycheirus rosarum. Classification (NCBI taxonomy): domain Eukaryota; kingdom Metazoa; phylum Arthropoda; class Insecta; order Diptera; family Syrphidae; genus Platycheirus; species Platycheirus rosarum. Next base: position 41,790,491 of record OZ020508.1, on the reverse strand, counting down.
GGAAAGTACACATTTTTAAAGCGCATTTCTAAGGCAGCAACGCCCAACGGTAACCTCCAGTGGCGCCAGGATATTTGTCCTTCACCCCACCAGGCACAAGCCACACATGTGTTCAATAAAACGTGACAACAAACAACATGAGCAGCATTCGCTCACCGGTAGCCAGATATCATCGTCTGGCTATTGTTGGTAGGTAGCAACAACAATCATCTATATATACTACGATACGACGTGCAGCGCATGCTTCTGTGGCAGGTTACCAGTTACCACAAGACGAACACCATGCTCAACCAGGCATAGAAACATCACCAGGAGGAGAATTTAGGAAAAGGCTTAAGAACATCAAGCCTTCAAGAAAATTAACCAGCTGATTGGGAAAAAGAGCTCGATGTCAGATACCATAATGCAAGGGCAGCATTCTGCAATAACACCAAAGGAAAAAGCAGAACCTTTCGCTAAGCATTTTGAAAAAACCTTCAAGGATCGCCCGCCCAATCACTTTCCTGAATTCATCTAAGAAATTGAAAACTTGTTTAAAAAAGTTGCAGCTTCTAATACTTCAGGCACCAACTTTAATAAGGGTAGAACCAACTGGAAATGCTTTTTCTTCCATCGAGTAAGTAACTGACATAATCTGACTGAGATAATTGTAAGAAGTCAGCAGAAAATTATGTAATTTCTAACTTTTACTTCCCTGAAACATGGAAAACAGAAAAAGTGGTGCCCATTCCAAAGAAGATCAATAGGACTAGCGTCGTCGGCCAATTTCGTTACTTTGCTTTGTCAGCAAAATATTACAGGGACTTATCCTGAGAAAGCTTCAGTTTCAGGGAAATCATACCTAAATCGCAGTATGGTTTTCGAGCACGAAACTTCACCATCCATCAGCTTCTTGGATTGCACTCCGACGTGACACACGGACTCAAGGATAGTCGCCTGTTTACGCTGAAATGCATTAGCTTTAAGAAAATTAATACAGAATAACTTAGAGCGCCCGTCTGGGGCCAGTAAGTTAGATTTAAGATTAAGTTAAATATGCTAGTTTTTTATGAATTTTTGTCTAGCCTTAAGTTTAGTTATAAGAGTGAATTCAATAAAAATTATAAATAAATAAAAAAAAAAAAAAACAGTCGCTTGTTTACTGGATATTGAAAAGACCTTCGACACAATTTGGTTAAAAGGACAAGTATGCAATCTGTCAAGTCTAGGACTACCTGAACACTTGGTAAGATTAATCAAAATTTTTCTAACCCGTAGATCCTTTTATGTACAGGTTAACAAGGAATATTCACCAAGAAAGACGATCAGCGCTCGAGTTCCACAAGGTTCCAAGTTGGGTCCATACTTTTCAACATTTACAGAGCTGGCCAGGTTACCAACATCCCAGGGACAAAAAACCCTTTCAACGGAATTCTCGGCTAGGAGAGTTGAGGATCACATAAGAAACTTTTGGGTCTACTACATCACTGAAGATAGGCTTGTCCCATTTCACCATATCACCGATCGAAGTTTGTAAAAGAAAAATACTTCGTAGCTAAACAGGTCTGCACCGAAACACTATTACAAGGAAATATGTCCCAAAAAAGAAGCTAAATTAAAATGCAAAACTGATCATAATAAATCAATTCATGACACAGCTCTCCAAAAATATTTTGAGGAACTTGGTGGACCACCCCAACCTGGAAATCTAGCAACAACTAGAGCCCAACCATCGCCACCTCAATATTCGAGCCATTACAGACTACCGATTCGAGGATATATTGAACAATGACGAAGCCTCGTTCTACGAGTGAACCAGAAACGGGCACAGCAGAGTATATGTATGTATATGTAAGCAATATCGCATCCTTACTTTAATTTTAAAGCCCGCAAAACAAATATTGAATGAATCTACTATGGCAAAAAACTCCGAAAAAGTGAAAAGCCATTAAGGCAGATGAGACACCCTCAGAGTTTTTAAATAAGATGGAAGAAATTGGTTCTAGATGTCTCACGATTCTCCATCTTCAAACTTATCAGCGGTGATCATATTCCCTAACATTGACAGGAAATTTACCATCACCCAATCTCCTGGAAAAGGGTGATAAGCGAAGTGACGACCGTTCAATCAAGCTTATGTTACAGAGATCAGATATGGTTGCACTTGGGAATGTGAAGTCCAGGAATACATATGTGTGGTATGTGGGGGATCATGGACAAGTACAATTAGTAAATGCAAAACAAAGAAAAGTTTAATCAAAGTTGTAAGTGCCTTGAGTCTTTAGCTCTTAATTGCAGCCCTTTACTTTCAGCAGAGTGAAGTTATGGACCCAAAAGTGAATTAATTTTTCTTTGAACTATCATAACAGAAGATTGTAAATCTTTGCAAGGAGCATGTGTAGGTAGATGATCTCGACCAAAATGGCGACGCAAGTATGTTTCGGACATTAAGTTAAATAGAACAGTTCTTCCGATATGAGGAAAAGTTTAAATACCTAGAATTTATGATCAATTGCAAAGAATGTCGTTATCACAAACGACATCAAACATCGCTTAAGTCTAGAAAGGATGTCGTGGCTGTGACTTGAAAACACTTTTGAAATCACGAATGTCTCCTAAGTTGAAAGGAAGACTTTACACGATAGTTGTGCAAAACACCTGAAAGTACATTCACGTTTATACTGCCATAAAGAAATGCGATGCCTTGAGAATCTAGTTCAAAAGCTAATACATTACCATAGTCCAAAACATGAAAGAAAGGCAGGCGGAAGCCCAACTTAAAGGGATGGCTTCGACTAGCAATACCGATGTATAGAAGAAATTCTTAAATAGGGGCTGGACCTGATACTGGTCATGATGAAACTCAATGCCGATAATGCATGACATAATATTTGAAAGCAGATTTCTTACACTAACACTAAAGGCATAATCCTTTAGATGTCTGTTAAAAAAACTCACACACGCCGAAGATATTGACATAAACATAATCAGTAAAACACAGCGCGATGTCATTTTGCCTTTTTAAATATTTGGACAAAAGGATATGCTGTCATCAAGAAGAGACACAAACTTCGACGCAGATTTTTAATAAAACATCACCGAAGACAGATATAGATTGACGTAGTTAGGAACTTTATCTACCTTGGCTGTGGGCTCCGATATCAACTCAGAGAACAATACCAGCCCTGAGAAACGAAGAATAACTCTTCCCAATCGGCGGCATTGAAGGTTTTGCTTCTTGATTCTATTTTGAAAATTTCTAGTCTATTCAATGAAAATTGTCAGTACAGGGAAAATAGGACGCTTGCCCCTCAGTCTGGTTGCACTGGCTTGCATATTTCTGTTTCAAGTAAAAGCTCTAACAGGGTTTCCGTACTTATCATTATAAATTGTGGCAAATTGGAGGTGGGGTTACCACCTGCTGATTGCAATACAATTCAATACTATTAATAAAAAAAAATATAAATTCACTTCTTATTAAAAACATTAGCACTTGACAGTTTAAATACAATTTTAACCAATTTCAGTTCACTATATTTATTAATACTATATATACTTATATTTATATTTATATTTATTTTCCGAATTAATATGATCACGTAATGCAATTGCAAACTTCAAGAAAATTACTTCTTTCTAAGGCTTGTTTTTTTTAAACGTGTGGTTTTCAATCTGGCAATACTTTTCTCGGAGTTGTTCTTTTTCACATCTGTCACTTGATTTATGCTCAGTTTATTTTGTCATAATGAATATAATTACTTCTGAACAACGTTTGCAAATCGTGAAAATTTATTACTAAAATAATTGTTCGGTTCGCGCGACCTTGAATTTATTGAAGGGAACTTTTGTTGAGCGCAATATCTCGCGTCGTGGGCCTGTGGAGTGGCCTCCAAAATCGTTCGATTTAACACCGCTAGTCTATTTTTTGTGGGGTTATGTGAAGTCCTTGACTACGCAGATAATCCCGAGACGCTTGACAGCTTGGAAGAGAATATTGGACGCGTTATTGCACATACGGCCCCAATTGCTGCAAAAAGTGGTCAAAAAATTGGGTCTCTCAGCTGGAATTAATTCGAGCCAGCTCCGGCGGCCACATGTGTTTTATTTCTTCTTGAAAATCACTTGTCTAAAAAAAACAGCCTTTACTAAGATACCAAAAGCCAAAAAAAGGAACTGCATTTTAACGATTTTCCAAATATTAGTACTTCCCAAAAGACAAATACGACAACACCTCCCCTCTCACACTGCTAAATTTATTTTCAAAAGCTCATAAATTGAAAACGCTATGTTAAACACCAATGAAAAAGCTTTATAGTATTGCTTTCAATTTGTAAAGGTAACTCTGTTCTGTTGAAAGGGTAGGTAGAAGTTATAGAAAAAAGAAAAAAAGAACTGCGACGCGTACCGACCATGCAGGGCATGAAATTTATTTTGTGTATGTGAATACGTGTGAGATACATGGGAGAAGCATCCAATCGGCCACACGTTTGCTACTTCCGAAAAAAGAAGACGTATTAGTAGACCCATAAGAAATATACAGGGACTGGTACACATACATAAATGTCGCTGACGGGACGGGATATTTTTCAGTTTGATGGCGAAGAGAGAAATATCCTTTCAGTTGTAATTGTTTTTTTTTCTATGGTAGAGGTAATGGCTAAAACACAATCACGCTTTAGCTTCGGTTTCGCCTGACATTTACAAGTTCAACCATAGGAAATCAATACATCTTACCACAATGTCACTTTGGTTTTGACGTTACGTTTGGTTCGTGTACAATATAAGGTAATGTGACTCAAACGTAAAGCTTAAGTAGAAAATGGTTGAACTTTTGCTCGCTTTGACAGAAAAAAGCAAAAACAAAAACAGAAATTTAGAAAATGTCATTCAAAGCGGACACAAAGCGTGTGAAATGTAACGTGACGAAGCCAAAGCTGAAGCGTCATTGTGTTTTAGCCATGAGTGTGCAATCGTTATGTTATTCATTATTCCATCAACGTTGATGGAGATCGCTCATGGTGGGGTGTACAAGTTTTATTTTTTTAGAGAGATAAACACAATTCATTAACGTTAGTCAGTGGCTTTGTATCTTTTTGAGTAGAAGTTTTCTCAATTCAGCGTCGTAATAATATACACCGGCGCCACTGTTTCAAAAAAAAGCTCGACCATAAGCCCTGCAATCACAATTTTCATCGAACAAACTAGATATAATCACAAAACCTCTGCGTACTTCAATGTATCCAGTGTACCACGGCACATTAACGATAGACGAAGGTCTTCATTTTGACATGATAGCAGTAATAGTAATTGAATTATTTGTTACAACCCAAAATGTGTGTACCGGATGTCCAACCGATGTGAGCACTTGCTTGAAGATAAGTATCTCTTGTATGTGCTAAGATTGGGATATATCCTAGAAAGCCAATTGATTTTATTTATATTAAAGAAAAACATCTATACCTTTCATTCTTATTTACTAACTCTGATTTAATTTTCTGTGTAACTTTATAAGGAAGTGTAAAAGAAGCACATTCATAACAATAGGATTCGCCATAAAATATTGTCGAACTTTAAATCTCAAAACAATCTTTCTTTACCTACGGGACTTACAAATTTATGGTGATAGCGTCCATCGTTATTTCAGATTTTCCGATGGTTTTTGTTTCGAAATTCGAAGTGCGATTTTAACTTTGTTTTGAAAAAAAAAACAATGATAATGTTATGTTCAACAAGGACTAAGGCTACACTCTGTGAAAATAAATCGAGAACTTAATTCCAAGTTTTCATTCAGCTCTCTTTTTTTGTCCTTCACTAGGTCGGTAGCTACTACTCGTTAACTTTCAAAACCATTCTACGCAAACAACAAATCATTCAGCCTTGATACCTTCGTTGTTTATATTTTAAATTAAAGACACACCAATAGCAGCAACAACAACAAAAGGTCTTCCTTTTTTAGTAATCTTTGTATAAAATATATAAACACAATCCAGTTGGGTCCTTGTGCTACTTAAACAAACTTTCTACCCCCTCAGACATAATATTTTTTATCTTTGTATCTATGTTATGTCTGCGAAAAGTAGTAGATTCAAAAGGCAAAATATGAAGACGAAAAAAAAAATAAACTAAACAGAAAAATATCCATTCGATAGGTAAAAAGGACGAGATGTCGCAGTCAATGGTGAGGTTTAGTGGGGAGGGTGAAAAACAAGGAGAGAAAATTCATAGCAAATAAAAAAAAAGATTGCGGACGACGATGACAGGGAGAATGAACTCATAAAAGCTTCATAAATATTCTATTACACATCGTTAGGATTCCTTCATTATCCTATGAAATATGCTTGTAGACTTGCTGTACATTCTTAAGTGGGATTTTATTTGTATTGGAATATTAAAACAAGGATTTTTAATGGAAAGTTTATATAATATGCTTGTCTTTTGTACACTTTTGAATATATATGAATTCCGTCACTCAAATAGGGGAATGGGACTAGAATCAATGCCAATAAGCTAGTAGAAAGGTTCTTTTTTTAACCGCACCACACGAATGTGGAATGTTTGATAGGCTGCCATTTATTCTTTTTATGTAATATGAACATTTGAAATAATATATATATACTCCCGTGAAATATTTTATATATGCAAGAATATCATTGAAAAAGAATTACTTTAAGTTATAGAAATTTTTGAATTTTACCTTAAAAACAGGAAAACAAATAACAATAAAACACTGGTTTTGTTGAAAAAGGAATACAAAATAAATCCACTCCTTCACATACAAACAAGACTAAATTATCTTGAATCCCATTTGCCACCCGAAATTCCTTTATTTTTGTATTGCAAAGTGTGGTCGTATTTTTTTGTTTTCTGGTCCTTTATTTTTTAACCTTTACCCTTTTCCAAAACTGTCAACACAAAAGGGTCAATTTCTTCAACAAACCATTTAGGAATTATAACTCAATCCCTGTCTCTGTCATTGCTTGTTCCAAAAGGTATAAATGAAGTTAATTCTGGCCAAAGGATAAACCGACGATTTACCGAGATGTTTATGTGTTTTTGTCCCTTTTCATTTAGATTTGGTTGTCCAGACATACAAAATGATGTCGGAAAAATTGCATAACATAAATCTTAATTTCAAGGGTTAAATGTAATGGAATTATCGTGTTTTTTTAGCACAATAATTCCATTGTAGTATTTTAATATATTAGAACAAATTATCTTAAGGAAAAGCAAATAAATAATTTTCTCAAAAAAAAAAATAAATCTAAAAAAAATATTTTATCAAACCCGTTTCTTCATTTTTTAAATACTTTTTTTCACAACCCTAAATAATTTATTTTAATTTTTTAAATATTCGCGTGATTTTGGAATTTTAAAATTTTTTTGAAAATCAATTTTGTAATAATTTTATAAATGCAATTTTTTTTTAATTCGTTGGTGTTTCACGACAGGTTTTACACTCCACTCATAGGATAATTGAAAAGCGACTCAAAACCAGAGTAGAACTTTCGGTTTGTATTGATCGGCACGAACTTATAGATGGCATTCGATGCTGAGATTTAAAACGGTATAACTGTACAAAATCTTGTATGTATGTAGAACGCAATGATCGTTTCAGTCTTATGAAAAAATTCAAGCGAGTGGGTTGAATAATAGGGAAAATGCATTTTTTAACTTTTTTCCAACCAAATATTGTAGTTTTATTTTTTTTTTTAACAAAGGCAAGCGAAAGTACCAGGAGCTTGTTAAAATCGGTTAAAACTAAATGAAAAAAATTGCTGAAACTGAAAGAAATATTTCCGGGAAATAAATAATGCTAACTGAAGACATTTTAAGTCAGAATATAGATTAAAGTTTGATGTTTTCTCAAACTGAAATTCAGATTTAATTCCAAAATTTAAATATCAAAAAACATTCTCATGCTTAAATAATTTAAACGAATAATAATTTGAATAAAGTTATTGTTTAGTTTCAATTGTTTAAAAAAATGTGAACAAATATGAAAAATAGATTATTTTGTTAGTGAAATGGTCAACGAACATATGATTCCACTGAATTAGGTAATATCTAGAACAGATTTGAAATAAATTCTTTCAAAACAAAGAACTAGATAGTCCGGAGGGGGACTTATTTCAAAAAAAATACCAAAGGGAGAAACTTAGATATTCTTACATTTTAATAAACGCTCAGTCAAAACGCAGTATTTTTAAATTGCATAGTTAGAATTCTAAATCTAAAACCCAGGTAGCGGATCTAACTTCCTATCACCTATCAACAAATACGTTCGTTTAGTTGTATAAGCAAACTTGTATTTAATAGGCTCCCTGATGACAGCGAAGGTGATGATTTCAACAAAAAAGGACACCTCTACGTCACTCACAATCATTATTTCAAATATTTATTCCTTAAGGAATTTCAAATCACAAAACAAGCTATTCAATGTCATTCTTAACCTTCTACGGTAACGTTCCTTCTTAGATTTATATCCAAAAGGTAAATGTTAAAATAAGTTCTTGAAGAACCAATAAGATACACAAAACTTTTTTTTTTGAAAAATTTGCGAAAATGTTCAATTAATTCCTTAACCACTTTCCTTGTTATCTGCAATATTTTTTTATGTTATATAAAGGGTATTTTTTTAGACGTGTGGTTTTCAAGTAGAAATAAAACGAATATAATTTAATTGTATGGCCAAGAATTTAGCTTTATTTATAATATTTTATATTATTATGCTTTAAAAAATGATTTCGAGCAAGTGGCCACCGTGGCTGGCTCGAATAAATTCCAGCTCAGAGGCCCATTTTCCCAATTTTGTGAAAATCGGGATCGGTGACCATCTCACCATTCAACGAACGTGCGACTCGCTTGATGGTCGTTCGGCTTCAGTTCTTGCACGAGTTGGATTTTGTAAGTCCGCAAATCAAGATCCTTCCACAAAATCTTCCAAAAAGTGGATGGGCACAGTTCCAATTGTTGCGCGTGATGGCGGATGGACTCACTCGGGTCTTCTTCGATACTCTGATCCACCGAACCCAACCATTATTTTGGTAATACATTTAGACAATTTACAAACGTTGTTCAGGAGTAAGACTATTCGTTATGAAAACGCTAACCAAACGAGTATAAACCAAGTGACAGCTGTCAAAAAGACCAACACCGAAAAAAGTATTGCCAGATTGTAAACCACACGTCTAAGAAAAACACCCTTTGTAACGGTACCTCTCATAGAACTAATTTTATCGTTAACCATTATCCCGACTTCAATAAAATTTATAATACAATTAATATTGCTTTTCAAAATTTTCAAAAACTTTTTTTTCGATTTTTTTTAAATTTTCTAAAAAAAATTGGTTTTCAAAATATTTTGAAAACGGGTTGATTGAATTTTAATTAAATAATTTTCCCTGATGAAAATTACAGATTTTCTTATAATGACATACTAAAAATAATTAAAATATTTTTTCGAAAAAAAATCGATTTTTTAAAAAAAAGATGGTCGAACGATTTTCAATATTTTTTTTCATCGATAGACATTTAGTTTTCAAATTTGTTTGCATACTTAGTTTTTCAGAAAACTATTAAACTAATTAAAAAAAATGTAATTATAAATTATACACTGATTATTTTTTTTAGAAGTCTCTATTTATTCATGTATGCATACTATTATATGTAAATTTATTTAATTTGTATTAATTTATTTGTTGTTTGTATGTATTTCTTTGTTAATTATTTTAAAAATAATACTTATTTATCAAATTATTTGAATGCTGTTTATACCTAGTTGTTTGCTCCGTCATCGAATAACATTTTAAATATACAATGCTCAGTTTAGTTGTTTATTCCGAACGGCTAGATGAGATGCACTTTTTCGAGACAAATTTTACTCTTGGAGGTTTTGTCAGTACCTCGCAAGAGGCAGTACCCCAGAAAAAAAGCTGGCTATGAGCTGGATTTGAACCCAGGCTCATTCGCTTAGCAGTCCGACACACTAACCACTAAGCCACGGGGCACTACTCTTATTTACAATTAATCATCACTTATTAAGATTCTTCTTTTCTAAATTATTAAGGAAACTAAATTCACAAGGCTTGATTAAGTAGATACGTCGAAGCTTCTATAAAGCTTGCTATTCGAAATCATTAAGAAGATTCTCTATAAAACTTGTTAATCGTAGTAATATCAAAGATAGCAGTCAATGTTAATTTAAATAGCAGAAATAGCCTTTCATATTAAGCTATTGCTTCGCTTGTAAATTTCTTTAAGAGCCTTATGAATTTAGTTACTACTTTCGTAAAGCTTGTGAGAAGAGGTCTTATGCAAATAAAAATAATTTGCACGACTGGATGACAAGTAGTTGCTCATATGTGCGGTCACATTGTAGAATAAAATTTAAGAAAATTAAAGTTAACATCAAATATTTATACGTTAAATTGTATTGAGTGAAATAATCACGCCATTAATAAATTAGGAAATGTTAAAAAGTGTGATTTTTTTTCAAAATCGTAGGAAACTTTTTTTAACAACTTTTTTTTTAAATAAAAAAAATAATAATTTAAGAATACAAAATTAAGCACAAAAATAACATACATTTAAAAACAGAATTTAAAAAAAATCACTAACCCGTTTTCAAAATATTGATTTTCAAAAAAAAAAAAAAATAAATTTAAATTATTTAAACTACAAAAAAAAGGTAGCGAAAAAAAATTAATGCGAAATTACTTAGGCTACCTACATATTCTTGAATTTTGATAGTAATAGGGTCACCAGTTTTCGAGAAGGTCGAAGAAAAAAAACAGTTCTATGGAAAGTATCATTTTCAGCCCACCATATTAAATTTTAGTTCACCAAAATATTACTTACTTACAGTAAGTACACTGACTTTTTTTCATAAAAATTCTTGGAGCCGTTTTCGAGAAAAATAAACTTTTACATAACGGTTATATGACAGGTACCGTTAATTTTTGAGCTAAAAGAGCTGAAGACGATTGGCCCAACCGTTTAGGCTACAGTCTAAAATACATACAGACGGACAGAATTTTTCCAGTAACTCAAAAATGTTTCTCTATCATCATAATGTCATGTTTGATTGTTATCTCAAGATTTTTATTCTGCACGAACGCATAACTTGCATACATTACCTACAAGCGCAAGTAAAAATTGGTTGCCTGAAAGTCGGTTTACGGACGATAATTTTACGTGATAACATCATAAAACATTGTGGAGCGTGTCTCTCTATCGCTTGTGCCACGCTCTCGCTTACATGCTCGCCTTAGGCGGAACGTGACAATATGAGTCATGGTTTTTCGTGTGTGTAGGCGGCGTTCATCGATTTATAAGACGTTATCACGTCAAAAACATGGCAATTTTGCTTAAATTAAACTTGTTTGAAACGTCGGGAAACAGAAATAATAAATATTTCTCAAAACGCAGTAAGTTCCGAAAAAACATATTTTGGTAAAAAAATTATTTTTTTTTAAAAAAGGCCTTTTTTAATTAATTTGTTTAAAAAGCTCACAACAAAAAAAATATCTTTCTTTATTTAAGCCGGACAATTAAATCTCAATAAGCTCATTTAAAGGGGACAAATTTATCTGGCTGTCTCATAGTCCAATAACAAGTGTTGAAAGCCTGTCTAGTTTTTAAGACTAAAATACAGCAAAAAAAGACCTTCTTCCGGTTAAATGAAAAGTCCTATCAAACAAATTTTGTTTGGAAAAGGATTCACAATTATAATTTGAAAAGACAATTAAGTGTCAACTTTATTACTTACAAGAAACTAACTGGACTAGTTGAGACTCTTTGTCACTAATGAAGAGTTTTTAATTGATTCTTTTTTTAAAAAGAGCTTCATTTTTTGTCGTCTTATTTTAATAAAAAAAATTTAATGTTATTTAGCCAGAAAAGGACGAATAACTTCTGTTTCGTGACCTTAGAAATAAATTATTCCCAAAGTGACAACGATATAATACCTAAAAACAGACATGACCCTTAAATAGAAAATAAAAAAACAATACCTGAATATTTAACTTAGTGTCCCTCCTGACCACTTCTTCGTCCTTACTCTATTTTTAAGGTCAAGGTAATATAGTGAACAACTAAAAGTATACTTTTACAAAAAATCTCTTTAAGGCTTTTATTTGAAGGTGGATTGTTCTTGTCAGTGTTATTGAGTTAATAAAACCCATGTTATCATCATAGCTTGCCTTCTCAATTTCTAGGAAACCCTCAAGACCACCAGTGCTCCCTTGAAAATAATACCAGTCACGCGATATTTTCTTTCCAACACGAACTACCAATCTAGGAACCCCGACAGCAATAACACCCCCAGTCCGAGCAAAAGAAAATATCCTTTCTTTATTTCTATAATTTTTTGACGTCCTTACTCTTGGGAGTAAAGCATGTCAGCATGGCTGCCTTACCGAGAGAAAAAGGATCTTTCTTTCCAAAGATACATCCATAACGAAGAAGTATAAAAAAAATAAAACTTACCGCACGAGCATCACATTTGGTTGCAACGTAAAATAATCCCAAGAGCAGAACTGTCCAGTATTCCCAGGACTTTTTCATAGTTGTCGCCGATGTTCTCATCCTTACCCTAGCCATTATCTTTCCTTCTTCTTTTATTTTGGCACTGCGAGAAACACACTCGTACACTGGGGGGCTTGAAATGATAAATGAACACACCCCACTCAAGAGCAGTCCTTGCTGCAGTATGATATCTTTTTTTTCTATCCTAGCCCGTCTCTTAATTTATTCTAAACGTATAACCTGTCTATCCAGGACATCAATGTAATAATGACTTAATTTTTGGCTTCACAAAACAACACAAACTCCCACTGTGACTAATTGGCGGATAGCCAAAGTGGTTGCACTTTAAATGAGTCAACAAGGATAATCCACACAAACATCCACACGAACAAAATATAGAGAATACCGTTAATCACTGATGCTTATAACTGTTTGTCTTTTTGTGTGTGTGTAATTTTTTTTAACTTATTTTAGAACTCGATGCAAGGAAGTCAATTAAGGATCAAAACCGTTAGCGTTCGCAGGCAGAAAGCATCTGAAGGGATTCGAGTTGATTTGTTGTCCTTTTAACCTCGGGAAGTGTTAAGCTTTTTGATTTTTGTCTGGATAGGACGCACAAGTTTGCACCAGAAAAGTTACTTGATAATTTTCGCTGAGTTTGGTTGAGTTGCTTCGCTTCTCTCTACTGAATTCGCCGCAAGGACATGCGTATTGAAGTTGTTTGTATTTTGAAATTGAAGAATGGAAGTTTTTCCGAAACAGCTGTTCTTGGCGAAATGGTTGAAGTAAACAATTTGCTTGTGTTTAGAAGCCGGTAAGGGAGGCATAAGGCATTAAAGTGATCAACCCATTTGGAAGGGGCGGAAGGGGGATAAGCTTTTATATTGTTATCAGACAAGTGTAACAGAAGTTTTTAAGTTGCTTATCTGATATGTCAGATTAGGATTTATTCCGTTGGATGGGTTTATAAAAAGAGATGGTTCTGTAAGCTTGGCAAACTTTTCGTAAAAGGAAGGTGGTTAATGGATTTCTGAGAAAATTTATTCCCTTAAAAGGTTTATAGGTAGAGATTCTGTGATTCAAACATGAACACAAAAAGCATTTCGACAAAATTTAAGTCATTCTCTGTGTTGCAGTTCATAAGAAATGCCATTATCTACATTTCTTCCACATAAGCCTATGAAGTTAAAAGAGGCATATTCTTGGTATTATCAGTCGCAGGGTTTTGAAAGAAATGTCATCAAAAAACTCCATTTTTAATAAAGGCATGCCTTATACTAAGATAATGTGCCACATCATTGGAAAATTGCGGAAGTCATTGTTATACCTAAACAAGGTAAGCCACCAACAGAAGTAACATCCTACAGACCGATATCGCTTTTACCAATCATGGCAAAGGTTTTCGAAAAACTGTTCCTGAACAGGCTTAGTAAAAATAAAATAATAGAAGAAAGAAGACTTATTCCAAGCAATCGAATTACGAATGTTGTGGAAAAGCACTTGAAGAAAAACAAGTATGTTCGGTTGCCCAAGCCCTTGACATCATTTGGCACTAGGGACTTGAGTGCAAACTCCATAGGCAGTAATACGAAGTACTGAAATCCTACGTTACGAACCGACATTTTAGAGTATGGTACGGCCAAAATTACTGGGAAGTAAATACAATTGAAGCCGGTGTACTACAAGGAAGTGTCCTAGGACCAACACTGTATTTGAATATCCCAGTAGACAACAACGCCACCTTTGCTGATGATTTTGCAATATTGGTGCCTGGTAAATCCGTTATGAAGGCTACACAAAAAATTTAATATAAAGTCGATAAAATTAATAATTGGACGAAAAAATGGCGTATCAAATTAAACGAAACAAAATCGAAGCATATAAACTTTACAAACAAAAACATAATCATTGTTCTATTTTTTTATAAAGAGTATAGCAGTAAATTACTCCAATACCACCAAATACATTGGAATTACTTTGGATGCAAAGCTTAAATGGAAAGAGCACATCAAAAAGAAAAGAGAAGAACTAAACTTGAAAAATAGAAAAATGTATTGGTTACTAGGAAAGAACTCTGACCTATCTATCCAGAACAAACTAATGTTATATAAGTAAGTACTGCAACCCGTTTGCATATGGCATCCAACTATGGGGCTGTACAAAGAAAACAAATGCTGAACTCATCCACAAATTCCAAAGCAAGGTCCTTCGTGGAATAATTAATGCTCCTTGGTATAGACAAAATAGTGATCTACATCGTGACCTTCAAATTGAAATGGTTACAGAAGTGTTTAAAAAACACAAAACCAGCGACTGCAATGTCATACCAACTTTGAAATGGAGACAGTCTTAAATGTAAGAAACAATGTTCAGAGATTAAGAAGAACCAAGCCTCATAAGCTGATGGTGTAATATGTATGGGAAAGTGTTATAACTTTCAACTTCCCACAATGCAATTTAAAAAATAAAGAAAGAAAAATCACTTGTCGATCTTTCATAGATTGGTCCTGATTCACCGGTGGTTTTAGTGCGGTAAGAGTCCCACACTACTTGTACCGATTCCTCCGATCAGTCACAGGGTTGAAAGTATAGAATTAAAAGACTTTGAAGACTCTATTTCAGAAAACTGTTTAAGTTGACATAGCTCAACCTCTCTAGCTAACTATTTACCTGGCAAGCGAAGTTGCTGGATGTATTCTTTCAGTTTTATTTGCGTCATTAAAATCCCGGTGTTCTCCAACTGAACTATCTTTTTGAAGTGTATTCATAGATTTTCTATTTATGACTCAAGCATATCTAAATCGTGACATTTATTGTTTTGGCGTTTCCTCTTCAATTGCTTTCCAATCTCGAAAAAGCTGCGACAGGGATTTTTCTTCGTTTAATCAGTGCTGGTATTGTTCTTTCTTATTTAATGACAAACACGCACTCATTAGTTTTTGATACCCTTCATTTTCCAGAAACATAGCGCGCATATTTGGAAAGGCACAGGAAATTTTAAAGGAAGTGTTGATATGCATTGGTTTTGAATGTTGAAACATCACAATAAAAAGGAAAAAGAGCTTGGTAGAGTACTCGACATTCGTGTAGTACGGCTAAGAAACGATTCAATGTTCTTTAAAGTACTACCGCTTACCGCAATTGGACTAGAGGCTTAACTGGTGAGAATTCCTAGAAGCGCGAGTATTACGGTTAAACTGTGTAAGGAGATAATTGCAGTTGGCTTTTTACTAGAGCACATACCATAGACGTAACGGTAAAAAAGGGAGAAACTAATAGAAAATTAACGACGGTGTTCAAATTACGAAAATGTTTCTATGATGTTCATGTCTCCAAACATTTTAAAGGATCGTTTTTTAATACTATCCAAGAGTCTTAAGTAAGTTTCTGGAGTACCAGTTCATAGATGGGAGATATACTCCAGCTTTTGAGATCTTATAGATAATAGCCAGAACAGAAGGAGAGACAAATTTCTTGAGGCATTGGTTCCCTTCAGTATGTGATCGTTTCATAAGAGATAATTCCTTATGAACATACCAATAATCTCAAACTGTTTCCTTGATACTAATGCCACTCATAAGCAATGGCAAGAACACAGCATTGATTTTTGAAGCATTAAATTATACGTGTTTTTTTTATTCCTCCTCGTACAATATTATCTAAATCAAATATGAGAAGCTAAGGTTATTATTATCAGAGAAACACTTTATAGGAAATTTAGAAGTTGCAACTTGCAGATAGATCATTTATAAAAAAATGATAAAGAATATCAGAGATAGAATGGAGCCCTGAACACACAAAGCATTCATATTTTGGGTTTCAAATTTTAAGCCGTCCAATACAACTTCTATGGAACGATTCAAAAAGAAATTTCTATCCCAGTAAAAAACATATTCGTCGAAACTGAATCCACTGAATCCACGTATTTTCGATTTTTTTTTTTAAATAACCCCAAATTTGTAGTACCAGTTGGACATTGTAATATTTTTTACCTTAACTTTTGAACATTTTGTCACAGTCCTTTCTAGTTTGTTTGAATGTTTTCCTGTGTTTTTCTCAATTTTTTGGTTTGGTCTAAAACTACGGAATATTACATCTTTTTCGCTGATAATATCGTTAAAATTCAAATCAAACCATGGCTGTTTTTGGGGCTCATGCTCTTAGCCCTATTCGGTATGAAAACGTCATTTTTGAAAGATTGATTTCATCGCAGGAATATACTAGAATCTCTGAATTGATATCGTTGTCTAGGTTCACAAAGTCTCTAATTACCTCAGAATTATTCCGGTCTATTATCATTTTTGTATGTCAAAGATGTCGATGTTGACCACAGAGTATATTTTCTATGGTCATCTTTGACTACTTAATCCATCCTCACCCATTTCATCACTATTCTGCTAAAAAAATCAATTCTGTGGGAACACACCCTATGGCGATCAAACGAGAATGATACTGAATAAGACACAAACAGATACAAAAGATGTGACAAAGAGAATAGTCAAAACCACATGATTGACGTCAATGACTCTTATTGTTAGCATTAACTTCGACGACATCGGTCGTGTGCGTCCGCCAAAGTATATAACTCGCTTATTAAAAGTATTTATTTTATCAATCAAATTATGTTAAAAAAAAAAAACATATTTAATCAAATAAAATTATGTTGCATCAAATCATTTCGTATAATAAACCCCGAGACTAATAGCGGAAGGTCGTAACAAACCTAAATAAAACAGACGAGTTTGCCCGTATGTCAAAACATTCAAACGGTTTTCGCCATACTAACAAATAGCATTTTTATTATTTATTATAATTGTTTATGTTAAAAAAAAATTTGTTGTTCAAAACATTTTTAAGACCACAGCAGCTCTTTTATAGAAACCTTCAAAATAAATTAATTGAACACAATTAAGGATCTGGCCAAGTTGACAAATCCCTATTTTAAATTGGCTCCGTCAATTTCTTCGAAACAAAAGGAATTAAAATCCTCTCGCAATTGAATAAGTCATAGGAAGAATGGAAAAGAGGACCTTTTGGAAATCACGTTCATGATGGTGAATAGAATACTCTAGAAACAAAAGCAGGAACCCAAAGGGAAAGTGGTTCGTTTTTTTTATTCATTGTGACATTAATTAGAAGCGAAATATAACAATAATTGTTATTCAGTTCGAAAGGACGACATTTTGTACCCTAATTAGAAGGATATTTTTGTTCTAACTGATTGCAGCCAACACTGCTTTTGAAGAAAACTTTCTTTTCGCTATCTAATTAGCAATTCCAAGAGAAACTTTAGATATATATTAATTTTTTTTTTAAAGGAAAAATTGTAAGTTGAAGACTCTGTTTGACCTGGACAGGAAAAGGAAAAGAGATGACAATGACGAACCTAGTTTGATCAAATAAATTAAAGTTTTCAATGAAAAAATCAGTGTATTATCAAAGAAAAACCTTCAAAAATTAATATATACATACATAAAATGTTTCTTCTTCTTCTTCTTCTTAACCAATGATAATTGTAATGTTACTTAGGACCACAACTTAGAAAACGTAGACGGACCACCCAACTTGTATTCTTCCATTTCTGTGGCCAATTAAATAAGGTGTCGTGCATTTCTTTGATCCATCGATTATTGTGAAATGCGATTTGCTATTTCTTCCTTCATGGCGGTATCACTATCAGCTAAATTGGTCATTGTGTACTTCCTCTAAAAAGGTTATCCTAATATAGATGCTTCTTTGGATTTTCCTGCTTTTTGTTGTATCACGCTGTATCATAATCCTGCTGCAATGAGAAGTAATTCAGTTTCAGTTTTCTTCATAAATGCGAGAACAATTGAGCTGTCTAAAGATTTATACATTCTTGTAGTGCAGCTAAGAAATAATTTTCTTTACCTAACAGTACGTACCACATTAGACTTGAGGTTCGAGTATAACGTAAAGAGAATTCTTTTAAAAGAAGGAATTCATCTGTAACTACTTCGATGGGGCATTGTTTTTTGTTTGTTCAAGTATCGATAAGATAAGGAGACATTTTGACGATGCTCAGAAGAAGCAGATGTCTTTGTTACGATCTATACCCTTTCATTTTGAATGAACAGTAGCACCTTTCCAGGTATCACAATAAAGCTACAGCATTGATTGATTGAAAAAAATTCACTTGTGGTTTGTGCTACTCACACCTAGAAGGCAATGCTCTTCAATTTCCTTGTTGCAAGTGCAACTAATGGATAGTGGTTATGCTTTAACGATAACAGCATTTAATTCCACACGATTAATATGTCCCGATTGCATAATGCGGGTAAAGTTGAAACTTAATGAGAGTTGGAGCTCGAAGTCGAAACAGAGTTGTGAATCTGGAAACGAATATAAGAAACTAAGGGTTATGTCGTCTAAAAATGTATTTAATTAACTAAAAGTCTTAATAAAAATGAGGAATATTATGATCCATCATCGGCGCAACAAGCAGGATACAGTTCGAGCTTCATTCAGTAAGTTTTTACATACATCCGGATTGCTGGCTAACGCAATCCAGTTTCGCACCCCAAGGATTTTAGGCGTCCTAGCTTACGCTATTCGTCCGACGAAGGTAGGTCTGCAAAGTTGTTTTTTTCCATAAAAAAAACTTAAAAAACAATCTAAGCAGGTTCCTTTCGCTCATACGAGCTATGTGCCCAGTCCATTTATATTGTGGGAATCAGACTTGAATCCGTCCAATACAACTTTTATTGATCGGTCCAGTAGATAGCTTCTAATCCAACGAACAAGAATATCATCGATCCCAAAAGCACGTATTTTCGATAAGAGAGTTTCATGCAATTCGCCAAACTCTATGAAATGCCTTAGAGATATCAAAAGCTTACTTTCACCAGAGCGATGTAAAGATTTATTCCACTGTTCGGTGAGATATACCATCAGATCACCAGTGGAACGGTCGCTGTGGAAGCCATACTGACGGTCATGGAGAAGCTTTCGGTCTTTGAGATATTCCTTAAGCTGACGGTTATTCAGCGTTTCCATGACTTAAGAAAGAAGGGACGTAAGTGCTAAAGGTCAGTAGGAGGAGGAGGAGGATGGGTCACCTTACTTAGGGACAGGCTGGACAAATGCTGTTTTCCATTTTCTAGGAAAGATTCCAGAAGAGTAGGAGCGATTTAAAAGCTTACGCAGTGGCTTTGCCAGTGTGGAAGAACACCTCTTCAGGAGAATCGGGGGTATACCATCCGGGCCAGGGGATTTGTGTATACCGAGATCTTTGAGGAGAACTCTTGCTACTGTACGAGTGCGGAAAAATTGCATTTTCAAGTACAGGAAGGGCTGCTGTAAGGCAGCGAAGAACTGGCAGCGCAATGAGCGGCTATCAAGTTTGCCTTCTCTGAAGAGTAAACAATTAATAGGTTTGTCATTAGCGATGAGCGTTGGAATCGAATATGTTTAGGAGTTTTTATGATTTTTTCACAAATCACCAAAAATTTGTACTGCCTTTGGGACATTGAAGAATTTTTCACCGTAATTGTTGGTCATGCTAAAAGTTGGTTCTTTCAATAATGGAGTTGCATGAGTTACTTTCTTTTGTTTGTCTTTTTCCGATTTTCCTCCGTAAGGTTGGCTTTGTAGGATCGGAAACTTACTTCTTTGAGCCTGATAGCTTCTTTGCACTCAAAATTAAACCAGGGCTTTTCTTTAGGCTTGATGCTTTTACCTCTGTTAGGAATAAAAGCACGCATCCCTAGAAGAATCATTTTTGTGATCATATCAGCTCCTGGCATCAATGTCACTATCGAGGAAGCATAGTGACCAATTAAAGTTTCGAAAAAAATATACAGGCCATCACAGTTGGGTTTCTCGTATTACCAAACGGTCATGGCGGGAAGTTTTTCTTTAACTAGATGGGTGGAGGATGAGAAATCAGATGAGATGACACAATAGTCCGAAGTGCCAAATAGAGAAGTTACAATAATGGTATATTTATCAGGGTCAGAAGTAAGAAACAAGTCAAGAGTATGGGATGGGCGGCTTGCCCAGAAACATCCAGTATACGCGTTGGCACTTCGATCAGTTGGGTAAGGTGATGATGTAACCCGGCAAAGAGCTCGAATTGTGTACTTTGAAATCGCCCGCAATAACGATTTCAGTGCGAAGACAAAGGGAAACAATTTTAGAATCAGACAGCGCATCAAATTCGTTACAAGTCGAATAGCTGTCGAGATTTGGATTAAATAAAACAATAATGAATGACATGCTTGCGGGCAGTGAATTTGAGCCACAAGAAGTTTAAGTCCGGGTTGGAACATTACCCTTATTGGGGAAGGCTCTGGCAAGCAATATCATTCCTAACATAGAACATAAGACCATGACGGGAATAGAGTAATGGTACCATAGAGAACGATATATGTATGAGATGACGAATTCTCTCATCGCCTTATAAATTTATAGAAGGTCTAGAAAAAAATGCTATGTTGGAATGTTAAATCCCCGATTTTTTTCCATCACATACATACATTGATAGTTACTGATTATGGTTTTCAAGTATGGTGCTCTCTAACGTTTTTTCGTGTTTCCATACGACAACTATGATTTCATGAATTGCTTGATGTACTTCGGCACCTGGTTCGGATCTAACTCTCTATTTCTTTCCGTTTCACAGACAATATTTTTCTCCCAGGCTGCCTTTTTTGTCGGTGCCTGTGATGTATTTTCTTTTATTCTTCTGAGCTCTTTATATCTTCTCTTCTTAATGAGACAGCTGAATTATGCTGCATCCTTACGTTAAGACAGACGCTAGTTTCCATTCATCGTCAAATTCAAATCAATCGCTCCGATCTCTTTGACTTCTGCCTAAAGATGGTGACAGCAGTAGGTACTTATGACTGCGGATGCAATCCACCGTTGGAATACCACACCAACAAGATAGTCAACCGAGTCCATTGTCTATGTTGGCACCTCGATATGGTAGAATACTCTGTATCGCAGGAAATGATGATGTTGACAGCTTATTACCTTTTGAACAGGGTAGTGCAAAATTAATCGCCCTATTGAAAGACGTTATAACTTTTCCAAATGGCGGCATATCTCAATTCTGTTTTGAAATTTATAAGTATATAGATGCAGCATACACGTCAATAAGTTATGGAACGCTGCTAAAGAACTCCGTCAGGATTGCGAGAACTTTGAGTTCTGATAAAGTGATTGAAAATGCCATAAAACGAGCCCGCATATTAATCAATTCTGACGGCGACCACTTCACCGATTTCATTGTTTTCGACTAAGATCTTGAACAAAATTTTGTTATTCACATGTATGCATGTATTTCGTCATTCGCAAACTAAACCTTAACTATATAAATAGTTTATTCATCATCATCATCATCGGCGCAACAACCGGGCCTCCTTCAACAAATTCTTCCATACATCCCGATTGCTGGCCGACGCCATCCAATTGCGCACCCCAAGGCTTCGGGCGTCCTGGTCTACGCCATCCTTCTAACGTAAGCAAGGTCTGCCACGTTGTCTTCTACCATAAAAAAGACTTTCCGAGTTGGTTCCTCTTCGCTCATGCGAGCTAGGTGTCCAGCCCACCGGACTCTACCGAGCTTTATTTTTTCAACAACATCTGCTTCGAGATAGATTTCATAAAATTCAGGATTGTATCTTTTCCGGAATCGTCCTTCGTCACAACCGGGGCCAACAATTCTCCGTAAGACTTTTCTCTCGAACGCGGATAAGAGATCAGAGTGCCTTTTTGTAAGCACCCAAGTCTCGGATCCGTATGTGAGTACTGGTAAGACCATAGTCTTGTACAGCAGCAGTTTGGTTTTTATGGTAAGGTTTCTGGATTTAAAGAGCCTTGACAGACTATAGTAGGTTTTGTTGGATTTCAGCAGCCGCCCGCGTATTTCTTTCTCCATATTGTTATCGGCTGCTACTTTTGACCCAAGATAGTTAAAGGACTGCACTACTTTAAGTTCGTGCTCCGCTACCCTGATGGTTGTACCAACATTTCTCGCAGACGTTGCCGCCATGTACTTAGTCTTCCCTTCATTTCGTCTGTGAAGTCTTTTTTCTATTCTTCTGAGCTCTTTATATTCATCTTCGCGTGCCCGCGTTCTATGAGATTGTTGCATTGCTCGGTATGCAGCATTCTTACGTTCAGACGCTAGTTTGCATTCATCATCAAACCAGTCCCTCCGATCTCTGCGACTACTGCCTAAGATGGTATCAGCAGTACTAATGACTTTGTTCTTAAGGCGTGACCATTTTTCCTCTACTCTGTCCCCAGGACTTACTCATCCCTCATCGAGCTCTCTGAGGGCGAGCCTTAGTGCGCGACTGTATTGGTTGCTTTTGCATTCATCGCGTAGGGCAGCCGTGTTGGAACACCATACCAACGAGATAGTGGTCCGAGTCGATATTGGCACCTCGATACGTTCGTATCGTCCTCAGGCTCGAGTAGTGGCGGCGATCTATCAACACCTGGTCAATTTGGTTACGCGTTAAATAGTTTATTGCCTTATCGATTTTTACTTGCGATTATAGGGACTATAAGGCAAGTTTTGGATTCGTGAATATTAAAAAAAATTAGATAACAATCAAACATGACATTACGATCATAGAGAAGTCTAAAAATGTGATCGAAATGAAAATGAAAATGTCTGTCTGTCTGTCTGTCGGTATGTATAACGAGCTGCAGCCTAAACGGCTTAAGCGATTATCTTCAAACTTGGTGTGTGTGATTCTTTTGGCATTCCCCAGAGGGGAAATTGAAATTTTATTTCTAGCTCTAAAAATAACGGTACCTGCCATATGACCGTTTAGGAAAATCTTATTTTTCTCGAAAACGGCTCCAAAGATTTTAATCAAAATTTTTGAGAATTTTTATGTTGGTATTGGCTATAATTTGATTAATACCACATACACGGGAAAAGTCTATTAAGTGAACCTTTAATATATCGGTTTTTTTAATTTTTGTCTTTCTCGGTTACAGCTCTTTGGATTTCTTTCAATTTTTTTTATTTAAGAAGATCTAGGTAGCCCAATTAATTTTGCATATCAAAATTTTTAATAACTTTTTTTTTCTAAAAATAAAAAACAGGATTCTATCAAAACCATTACATAAATTTTTCAAAAATTCTTTATTATTTAAGACGTGTGATGGCATACTTCATTTTTACTAAAACCGTTAAGTATTTTAGTTTTTAATACTTTTTATAAGTTCAAACTGTGTTATTTTCAACGCAAATGTTACTTTTTTCTCCCAAAGATCTTGCTTTCCAATGTAATTAGGCACATAAGAGCAAGTACGTGCGACCCAGTCGTGCCCATTTTTTTCTATTCAAATAATAGGATTTCGTGCATAAAACCCATCATATCACTATGAATAACACTTAAAATAAAACGTGTGCGAATCGACAAAGTTATAACGACATATGACATAACTGACATAAGCGTTTGCATATCCTATAAATTTCAAGCATTATGATGGATTCTTAAAACGAATATCTTTAACTATTTGGGTGAAAGAATTAAAGGCTTTAGTTCCATTTACATTGATCCATCAGAAAAATACTATTTCGTGTTTTCACCGAAAATTGAGAAGGCGTTGCAAGAAACTCACTAAACATAAACCGTTGTTAAGTAATACCTGGCATGATAAAAACTAATACAGTTTGACATGAATCTGGCCATCAAAGCTATGCCCTCAGCTTTGAAATAGGGTGCTAACTTGGAAAACATCAATACTAATTAACTGCCTCCAACAGTGTTCTAAGCTCCATGTTTTTTTTAAGAAGCATGTAAGTTTTTCTTTTAATTAACACGCAACCAATTGAGTCGAAATGGTTACATCTGCATTCCAGGTTGCCACAGAGAAAAATAGATTCAAGATCTTAACAATAAAAAATCTCGTTAGTTTTCTTTTCACCAAATTAATCAGGAGAAAACTTTTCTTTTAACTGAGTCCCGATTTAATATTAATTAAGTCGCAGATGCAATGCAATTCATTTTCTCACCATTACTGTCGACTAAATTATTTGTCAATGTCAAGGAAAAATAGACTCAAAAATCAGTCGCAAGTGGGAACGCTCATTAAGCGTTGGTATACTTTTTACTTTCCAAAAAAAAAAAAAAACACCTAGCTATCGCCTTTAGCTATAAGATGTAATGAAGGTACCCATAGCACCATAGCTAACTCATTTATAAAATTTACTTTCACTTCGTCCTTGAGTTGTGCAGGGTGTCCAGAATTTCTAATTTATTTTCCCATTAAAATGCAGAAAAACTATTCCCCAACAAGTTGAACGGGAAAATAATAAAACCCGATTGCCAGAAGGACGATTCCTTTTTTTTTAGTGTTCCAGCGGGAAGTCGATTCAACTCCAAATGATTTGCTATTTTTTTTCCTCCTGAAACGTTGACAGGACAATTCTGCAAACAAAAAAAAATATGGTGTTTTGTTTCGGCACCAAAGTTTTTCATTTTAATTTGGATATTGCCTTGGGAGATTATTATATTGTTTTATGTGGCATTTTCATTTTAACAAGTAACAAGGACATTCATTTCCTTCGATAAAAAAAAAAGAAAACTATTTGAGGGACAAATTTGGAGTGCGGATTTTGATTACAGTGAATATAACAGAAGTAATTGAAAGTTACGGAAAATTAATTAATGAATACATTTGAAAAATAATCCTTTATTACAGTGAATGATAGTTGTATGAAAATTAATGTTTCATCATTACCACGAATGTAAAAATGTGAAATTCATCTAGAATCGATTTTTCTCAAAAAAAAAAAAATTGGTGCAATTATGGAACTAAGGATACTAACTAGTTAGTTAAGTCTGCAAAACGTAATCATTTTATATTATCATTATACGGAAGTAATGGGCATGCTGTCCGCTATTTCACAGTGAAACAGCTCAGGAGAGGTAAAGCCTTCTTAAGGAATCGACGACTGAATATTAGTTTAGTTTATTTCTTTCTTTATATAACCTACACAGTAAGATAATAGATATCTTATAACCTAGTGAAAGACTATGAATTTAAATCTTAGATAACAATTTCAATTTTATACAAACGAATAGAAAATAAGTTAATTGGAGGATTAAGAGGAACAAAAAATAATGTGTACCGTGAAATATAGGGATTCTTTTTTTAGCCGAACAACACGAATTTGGAATAGTTTACCCGGCGGGATTTTCCCTTGCCATTTTGATCTGCTAACATTCAAAACCAATGTTAATCGGCACCTCCTATCTCTCCCCTCCCTATCTTCGTAATGCCCGCGCAGTGTGTTCTACATTAAAAGGGAAACACATAATCCCTTGTGGGCGCACTAATTATAAAAAAAAAATACCTTAACTATTTGTATTTTGAAAAGTTTTACAATAATTTAGAAGAAAGATAGATAGATAAAAGTAAATAAAGAGAGAAGAGAACGAAGGATTAAGCTTGGGTTCAAAAGAGGGGATAAGTTAGTCGCTTTGATTTGAAAAGACAATTTTAAGATTTTTTTGAAATATGTGTAGGTCATCATAATCACGCAGATGGGTGGGTAGTGAGTTCCAGAGGCGACATGCAGCAATGAAAAATTGCCTTTCTGTGGTCAGACACGTAAAGCGTGGACAAATTACAGATGTTGAACTATTTGATATTGACAGTCTGAGTTTTTCGTGGAGATATGTTGGTTTACGTGTTTTTAAAATTTTAAAATATAGTATCAATGCTCGGAATTTCATGAAAGCATCAGAAGACATATTAAGGAGGCTTTTCTGCAGATGTGAAACATGGTCATACCTTCTTAACCCATAAATGTATTGAATGGTACTATTAAAGGCAACCTTTAATTTATTTTTGCTGATGGCGTCGCAATTGTAAAAAAATTCGCATCCATAAGTAAGGACAGGTATTACCAGGGTTCTTGCCACCATTAATCTAGTTTGAAGTGGAGTGAATTCTTGGGCGGTCCATAGCGCTCTGAGTGTTCCATAAGTTTTTCTTACCAAAGCATTAATGTGATCATTCCATGTCAAGGTTCTATTGAAAATAACACCCAGATTTTTAGAAGTATTTATTCCACAAGTTTCCACAATTTAGACGGTTCGAGAAAAACCGCATTTTTGCACGTCTCACCTCTTCAATAACATTATTCCGTAGTGTTTTGTAAGATTCATGGAGTTGATCCACACGGAACCGTTTCCAGCGTCGATACGCCTGGTCACGCTGGTTTATTAGTTCAGTTATCATACTTGTAAACCATTGTTTATTTTCACGAGTCCTCATTTGTGTTTTTAATGGCACGTGTTGATTAAATAACACATTTAGATTTGAATTTAAGAAATCGACTTGATCATCTGGTGAAGGCATTAGGAAGATGTCATTCCTTGCTAAATATATTAGTTTCTCTTAAAGCGCTTGGTGATATAGTGATAATAGCTGTGTTTTATTATCCACCTGGATCTATATGGATCTTTGTCGATAAATAAAACGATCCAGATCTAGATCCAGAGCATGCATTATTTTGTGTTAAATTCCTATTACAATACTGAAAAAGAGCCATCTGTTTTTCAAAATTAGTACTAATTGTTGGATCTTGAAATAGATCCAGATAGAAAGAAATGTTTCTTGATACTCTATGAAGAGCCCTGCAGTATGGCTGACGGCTAATCATTGTGACAAGCGAGTTCGTCGGATTCAAGCCACTCTTAGCTTTAAGAGCCAAGAGTGAGCAACGAAAACTAGTAAATATTCCGCCAGTATTATCTCCTTCTCCGATAGCCGTTCTGCCACAAGTCTCATTTGTTCAAATGGCGACAGGAATGGCAACAACAACAGTGTATACGAAACCAAACCATTGTTTACGCTTATTTTCCAGGCTGTAAATGTTAATTCACTGAAAAATATTGTCTAATGGCTGGAAATTTGAATGCTAAACAAGAAGTTTCGGAAACTCAAAAAGAAGTGCGAGATGATATCATCTTTGGGATGTGTCGGCACCATATTGAGTATCAAATCGACTTTTTCGCCCCATCGTTTTTCAAACACCGTTATACTTCAAATTGCAAGGAACTGACTCTGTGGTTCAAATGACAAGAAAGTGTTTACGAACGCTTGAGTATGGTAGCGATTTGTGTGGACTATCCACCGTCTTACTTGTCTTGTCTATCATAGTAGATACTTGAACAACAGATTTTGCGACGTTAATCCTAGCGATGAGGGTATGTTTCCTAAGAAAAATAAAAAAAAGTTATGAAAAGAATGAGAGCGCTTCGGAGAACTAACGAGAATAAACCTGAAAAATGCTATGAATTAGATCTGTTTCCGAAACAATTGCCCTCTCGATCAATGGCACCATGTTTAATGTCTTACCTTATTTTATCGGTTCTTTCATAAAAAAGTTTCTCCCGTAATACTCGTCTCACAAGGAATGCTCATCAGTTCACCCTTGAGCCCAATTTCGGGTGTACAGTGAACTAGGGATTCTTTTTTTAACCGAACAACACGAATTTGGAATGGTTTTCCCGGCGAGATTTTCCCTTGCCATTTAATTAATTCAAAGCTAATTTTAATGAATACCTTTTGTCCCCTCCCTATCTTCTTAATGCTAATTATCCCTTGTGCGTGTTTTAATTATAAAACAAGAACTGTTTGTAACAGTTGTAGTAGGTTGGAAAAAATGTCCCGAAAAAAGAAGGGATAATTGTAAACTAGTGAATTTGCGAGTATCAGCAGGTATTCTGAAATATTTACTTGCGATTTTAGGTACTATAATACAAGTTATGCATTCGTGCAGATTAAAAAATTTGAGATAACAATCAAGCTTGACATTACCATGAAAGAGAAACATATTTGAGTTACTGGTAAAATTCTGTCCGTCTGTCTGTCTGTCTGTCTGTCTGTACGGATGTATATTGGATTGCAGCCTAAACGGTTGGGCAAATCGTCTTTAAATTTTGAACTTAAGGTTATTTTGAAATTCTACAGTGGAGTTTTTTAAATTTTTTGTTTAGCTCAAACATTAACAGTACCTGTCATATAACCGTTATGTAAAATATTATTTTTCTCGAAAACGGCTCCAAGAATTATTATAAAATAAATCAGTGTACTACTGTAGGTATGCATTATATTCTAGTGAAAAAAAATGTAATATGGTGGGCTAAAAACGGTACCTCCCACATAGGACCGTTTTTTTTTTCTTCGACTTTCTCGAAAACTGGAGATCCGATTACAATCAAAATTGATATTCAAGAAGACGTAGGTAGCCTAAATAATTTTGCATTAATTTTTTTTTCGAAACTTTTTTTTTGTATTTTTAATAATAAAAACCGTTTTATTTAAAAACGGCGCCTACAATTTTGAAAAAAAAATCACATTTTTACATTTCCTAGACAAATAAAATGGTGTTTAAATTATTTTGCCCAATACAATTTAACGTACTTTATTCGAACAATCAAAAGTCACAAAAATCGAAAAAATGCTTTGATGTTCACTTTAATTTTCTTTAATTTTATTCTACAATGTGACCGCACATATAAGCAAGTACGTGCGATCCAGTCGTGCAATTTATTTTAAGAGAGTTCTGTCGAGCTAGGCGGTGGACAGGGAAGCCGAGAGGGGGTGAATTGCCAAAGCGAGAAATTAGACGACGCGGAAATGCTTCTTTCGAATATCGAGCCTTCCTTAGGAGTACAGCTTTCCATGACTTATGGACGTGTATTCTGCATCTGCATTTTTCACAAATTTCTAAAAAGAATTGATATTTGCCGCCATTTGCAAAAGTTATAGCGTCACCCTGTAATACATACATAGCATGATTTGTTTCATAAATATTCTTAAAGCCGTTTGCGAAAGAGGACTGTAAGGGGTAAGAAGCTCTTCTATTAATATTTAGTTTTAGGAGGGGCGCATGAAATAGGATAAATATTAAATGATACAAATGATACACGTAAATGACATAACGTTCGAATGTAAGGAGAGTAAGTGACTTAAGGCGTTGGATAGAATCTGAACTGGAACTGTACAAAAACTCCTTATATTCCACATTTATTCCAAGGTGAGCAAATTCATTAAGAAATCAATTTTCAAATTTTCAATTAAACTCCCAAAAAATATCCGGATAAACCGCTCTATAAATAGTTTTTAGCCAAAAAAAAGAAAAAAAAAACAACTCACAATAAAATTTTTACTTAAAGTTTCAAGTGTGATGTTCATAAAATAATGATGCCCCTCAAAGCCTCGTTTTTTCTCCGATTCCCCTCCCATGTATGTTTATTTGACCCTTTCTATTTACAAAATTAAAATGAGAAAGTTTGATCCAGGTTCATTTTTTCTTGGAAAAAACATTTTATCCATTCAAGCAGCGCACCCTCTCGATACCAGAATCTTGATAACCCTAATTAAGAACCCTGCATCAAAAATAAATAGTAAAAAAAGACAGTTTATTTAATTTCAACGATATGCTGTGAATTGTAATGATTTTCCACCCTCAATGTTCAAGCAACCATTTCACTTACCATTCTTTAAGTGAAGCCCTAATTGAATTCAAAATTTTTCCAAAGTTTCAAAGCTCATTAAATTCAACCTGCATTCGCCCCAAGCTTCGATGGTTTTGCGTGTTGGTGTTCTACAACAGGCAATTACTGGATCAGAGCCACATATCCGTCTGCCAGACCCACCAAGCATGTACTGTACAACTTACCCTTTGAACTGCGATACTAATGAAATTACTTTTCTCTCATAATTGACCTTCCATCAATGCAAAAGGTGGGTGGCTGTATCACAGGACCAGCATCCGAAGTTCATTTAGCTGGCTCGGTGCGCAACGCTTCAGGGTATATCTCCTCCTCATCCTCCCCCCTTGAAACACCAATGATTCCACTATAGTCTAAGCCCGCTTCGAGCGCTATCTCATCTTCAATGTAATACGTTTGCCAAGCTCTTGTGGATGCATCCCTTCTTTTGATTATTTCATTATTAAATTCTGTAAGCGAACGTCATGTGGCAAGGTTATGTAAGGATGTTTGAGGCAAAAGCAACCTTCGGTGGAATATAATTTCTTCATCGGACTAAGCTATTTTTCCACTTAGATTGCCAATATGCAGACAGCCATCAAATCTGCGGTTCCCAAACGAGGTTGCGTTTGCCAAAGTAGGAGTATAACCTCGTGCTATATCACATCCTGTAGCCAGGATGATGATAATGTTTATTACTTTCTATACAGTCTTTCAAAACAGCTAAAAACCTTGCTCTTGGTTCACCGAGAAAAACTGCAAGGATCGCAGGAGGATAATTATGTTTCATCGGTAAACGGGTGAAAGCCTTGTTGAAGGTACACTTACAACCTCCATGGAAGTTTGGAAGTTCGTTGCTGATTCATATTTAATTTAATCAGTGGGACAATTCTTCCTTATTCACTAATCCTTGTTATGGCCAATTTTCAAAGGATTTTCAATTTTATCCAATTGTCGATTGACCAAGTAAAAAAATTGTGGGGGTGGGGGCTTCACGTTTGTCCTTTATTCATGAAAATGTTTATAACCCAAACGACTTAGGGAAGAACTTATCCTCGATTTAACGGGATAGAAATGTGGTTATGGGAGAGAGAACATTTAGCTACATCCGAAAGGACGATAGTGAAGGGAAGGGCCTTGACCTTTTGTTTACGACTTTCTTCTCCCAAAATGAATTGAAACCAAAAACGATGGGTCCTTGTCCCTTGTTTCCAACACATATATCTATAAATAGGATTGAATGGGGTTATAGGGGAAAGGGCATCGTAGAAACGGTATATCTGCAGCTATGGGAATAGATTTGTTCCTTTTTTTGCTCTCCTCCAAGATGTCAGTGAAAATTTGTGGGAAGTGGAAAATAACGAATGTCACCGACCAATATCCTTCCGTTTGTCAAGAATTATGGTGGCTCATCAGGCGGTAAGGATTCGTTAAACGAAAGAAGTGACGCAGGATCATTTGTTAAAAGCTTTTGGATTGGAATTCATGAAATAGATTTTATCAAGTTTACGGGTTATTTATGGCTAAATGTCAGTGAGACAAGTATCAAGTTATACATTATTTAATAAAATGGTTTTGTGAGAGATTTGAAATATTTATTTTAAGGGTTTTTGTGTCATGCAACACTAACGTCCAGCTTCCCAAGCTTGTCAACTGATGGAATTGAAGAAACTGCACGCGAATATATTGAATTGGGTGTTTGAAGTTTTGTAGATTTGGTTTGGCTAATATTAGAAGAAAATGTGCGGACAACTTAAATATAATTTGTCATGGAACGATATCGAACGTTTTAAAAGTGAGTGGTAAGGTAAATGTACTGACTTTGTAAATATTCGTTATAACTTTTTCTTCACTTAACTACTTGCTTTGCTGATACGCGTGTGGAATTCATCGAAATGGCCTGAGAAACAGTTATTTAAGGCTCCGGGTCTCTTGATTGTTTGATACCTTGTTCAAAATGTTTCTCTTTGAAGTTGAAAGAATGTTATGATATCGACCGGGATGACAACTCTCCTACTTCACTGGCTTCGCTTTAAGGATCTTCCTGTAGGGCCTTCGCTCGGTAGACCTCCAAGCAATGTCGACAGATCTTTTAGAGTGTTTTTGCCATGTAAAGCTTCCCTTCCAACTTAGACGAAATTTTCCAATCACCGAAAATAGCAGAATTTTTCATCACTTCATCCAACCTACAACTACGCCATTACTGATGATCCTTTGCTTTTGATCATAGATCCAAATTAGTCAAACCTTTTACACTTGGTAAGAACTGTTTTATAAAAAATAGGGGAATAGGCCTTTGTGGATCAGCGCTAATGTATACAGTAATACAGAGGCGCATCAGAAGTCAGAAATAAGTGACATTTTTACAAACGGCCGTCCAAAACCTACTAACCGATCTGCATGGTGTTTGGCACCAGCTGGATTGACCGGCATAGTTATTACAATTTCGTTAACCTATCTGTATCTATCCTTCCATTTTGACGGATATGACAATTTGATCTGATAAGTTCTGAGATAACAATCGTTTTCTATAACCTAGACATAATTTCCTTGTAATATGGTTTCGGTGTAGACCTGTACAGCAACGGAGTATCTTTCTTTCGAAAACTTCGATCTTCTTTATACATGTTGGTGATATGGTGAACCAAATAGGATAAGCGTACGTCAGAACTGGACGGATCAGCTGTTTATAGATGAGGAGCTTAGTATTATCCAATCCAAAGTATTTAGTTCTTGTCTTTGTCCTTATCACTGTGTTGTCTGGTAGCTTGATACTGATATTATCACAGCGTGATGCGAAACGTCTCTGACCTCTTGTTGCTGTTGTTGGGGTTCTGAAGCATATAAGCTCGCTCTTATCGCTATTTATCTTTAGTCCCCATTTAAGGTAGTAGTCCCACAAGTTTCTTATGTGAACTTCAACTCTCCTGGCTGCAATTTCTGGTGAAATGGATGTTGCATATTTTAAGGAGTCATATATAATTTAAATAATTTCCTGCTGACTTCTTAGAATTTCCTCCGTTGATTATGTCAGTTACTTCCTCGATGGAAGTAAAAGCATCTCCAGTTAGTCCAAGTGCAGGATTGTCCTCATTAAAGTTGATGACTGAAGTATTAGATGCTGCAACTTCTTCAAACTTGTTTTCAACTTCTTCGATGAATTCAGGAAGGTGATTGGGCGGGCAATCCTTGAAGGTCTCTTCAAAATGCTTACCGAAGGCTTCCGCTTTATCGATTGGTATTGTTGCAGAATGTTGCCCATGCATTAATGTATCTGGCATCGAGGTCTTTTTCCCAACGAGCTGGTTAATTTTCTTGGAGGTATTTATTATCGCTTTCGATGTTCACACTTCAGTGCATAAATATGAACTGAATCCCTAGAGCCACCTACCCGCATATTAATACAAATTAACAAAGTTTTCTAAATTTCCCTTTTGATACCTTACCACTGGTACTTTTTTCATTTAAGAGGGAATTCTGGTGCATTCTAATTCACAGAATATTCTAGTGCCTTCAGTTGCTGTCAGTGCTTTCGTTAAGTTGGCTGTGTTTGGCGAGTACGATGAGTGCATTCATTGATTTCTGTATAACTTAAGATGAAAACACAATGCATTTTCATAAAATCTTCACATTTTGTCGCCACAAAACAGTTTTGAAAAAATTCTTCTTTTATTTGAAAGGCCTCTATTTACCAAATATGTATGAACAACAACATCGTTCAAAAACCTGCTTTCATTTCTTATGGTAGAACGGATCCGAATGGTCTAAATTTTAATGGGTCTTTCACATAGTTCGGGCTGAATTTCAGGGATACCCTGTGTTATGTTTACCTTAACCTAAATGCATCAGACGATTGTGGTTTATTCGCATAGACAATAAATAATAAAAAGTCTATCAGGATTAAATCCTTTGGTGGCCAATTTACGTCACCTCAGCGAGAGATATCGTGCACTCTGCGGCAGCCGTCCCGGCTGGAACCACATATCACATACGATTCAATTTGGGACCTTGACGGTAAGCGTTTCACGAGTACCGTTTTCAAATAAATAAAAAATGCGTTCTTTTAAGGATGCATTGCCACTTGGTGAAACTCGTTGGGGTCGGTGTCGTCCCAAATACGGCGACTTACTTGTTAACGCAGCCGTTCATTCAATAATGCGCTTCGTCGCCAAATATGATTTTTGGTAAAAATTGGGGTCCTCGTCCAAATGCTCCGCTGCCCAGTCAGTCGATCAGTTGTATCTTATACAGATTAAGGCTCAAGTAACTATGCAAAATTTGTCAAGTCCAAGCCTGCGAAAGTCGAGTTCTGGTGCACGGCAAAGAATCGACTGCCTCGGTTTCGTCGATTTCTTTGACGTAAGTTGGCTGATTGATTAAAAAACCGGTTGCTTTTAATTTAGCCGCCATAGATTGTAGAATCGACTAGGAGATTGGAGTGGTCACCACATCGACTGTAAAATACTTGCGCAACTTATTTTTGCAATAAAATTTGGACGTGCTGTAATATGTTTCTGGAACTGATTGTTAACTCAGGACCATCCATATTAGATTCTCTAACTATTTGAATGCGTTTTTGAAACCCATAAAATTGTAAATCAGGATGTTTCTCCGTTGTGATAAAAATCGGAATATAAAAAAAAAGCTTTTATGAAAATTCATTAAAGATTTGTTGAAGGCTTAAAAAAGACATTAAGCAATAGAAAAGCTGAAATTAGTTTTGCTCTGCGAAAACAATCACCACATACATAGGTACCAACAATAAAAACTTCAAAAAAATATTTTCCTCGTACTCAAAGCCTCATTTTCATTTCAGAAGGAATGCGTGATTTTTAAGGAACAATGTTTTAATGTTTTGTCCGTTTGCCGAAGCTGACTTTGATGTTGTTTTCACATTTTTTTAATCAAATAAATAACAAGACTCTCATTATATTTCCCTTAAGTTTTTGGTTATTCCTTTTGAATCAAAAAACAATATAAGAAATTCCATCAAAACCAGAAAAACACGCCACACCATCGCCATGTTACGTTCTTAAAGAAAAATATTATACGACTTCTCTGAAACATGCGAATGGGACTTTCATCGCCAAACAAGGACTATACACATCTAACAAGACATTCATTTTAACTTTTTCCTTATTAACGCGTTCCATTATTCCATTCTTCGATTCGAATACTTCTCAACTTAGTTTGCCAGTCACGTTGTTTGTTGAAAAGAAATTAAAATTCTTCAAACGAATCCTGGAAAAGGACGACTTCCCCCTTGGCCAACACACTTTTACTTCTTCTGCTTTTCCGTTTGGTTTGGTAACTTTTCTATTATTTTGTTTTGTTTAATTTTTTCTTTCTTTTTTTTTGTACTCAATCATGATGGAATTTTGTATATTTTTTTTCTTTTTCTAAGGAAATGCAAAAAAGATATATATTTTTTTTCATTTTTTAGAAATGCGAACGGGAAATTAAGTTTAACGAATGAATCTGGATTTTGGCCATTTATCCTTTTTAATGGAATCATTTGTAATTTGAACTGTGACTCAACAAGAAAGAATTATTGTATCGGAAAAGCGGGTTTGAAACGTTGTTTGAATTTTAAGAAGCAAAAAATTATTCTTAGCATCGTATCAGAAGGATTTAGTAAGTTAGAACTTAGGTATATATTCTTTTAAAAGAAATTCCGATTTATGTTTTTTAATAGTAAACAAATAAAAACTTTTGTTGACATTTGAAGTTTAATGGAGTTCCGGACTTTCAACCGCTTTCTAAGTAAAGCGTTGATTAATATGGTTTTTAAATAGTTGCTTCGCTGTATTATTATTGCAAATAAAAAACGCAACACATCAATTAAACACAGTTTATATTCTAAATTCAATATAAATAATTAGTAAAATTAAATAGTATTTGGCCAATCGCATGACGTTGTGGGGAATTAAACTTAATTTACTTGTCTACGTTAACTTCTCTGTTCAAAATATAAGAACCACTCGATGTAACAACTTTACAATACAACCGTTCGACTACGAACTACGACTGACCACGAGCCATGACACGACCACCGCCACTGACTGTATATAACTTTAGATATAAGAAGGAGAAATCAAAGTAGAATATTGGAGAGGAACGTATGATCTTCTTTGTTACGTCTATTCATCTTGTGCGTCTGTTTGGGTAGTAAGATCATGTTTTGTGTAGTGTACTTAAGTAGTGTAGTGTTGTAGTGCCTCATGCCATCCCACATACAACACAAGATTACGCCGTGCTGTCAAATGAAAGTTGGGATTTTTTTTCTGTGACGTAGGCAGTGATCTTTGCCACTTTGTTTGCTTTGATTTCAGTTCTCGGTTGTGCTTTAAAATGTTTTTATTTTCGTTCTTGTGTCAATATCTAACGAAAAGTTTATGTTTTATTAAACGGAGATATGCGGACACGGCTTAGCTCACCGGAATAGGGGGGATCTTGCCTTCACATACAGACCTCACCTTTATTAAATTACAAAAAACATGCCTTATAAACCCCAATAAAAAAAGTTCCCATGATTGCAGTACCTCAGGTGGTGAGCAAAGGAGGCCCTGCTAGTGACGATGAAAGGCAATGTGTTAAATCTTTAGCAAATAGTCTGATGCGTAGGTATATTGCTTTCCAAAAAAAGAACCATTTCAAATGAATTTATCGACTCTGTATATAATGAGACCGACCGACGTTTTTACAAAAAGCGATTTACCAGGAGGCCACATTGAGGTGAGCGGAAGCTTATAAAATGTTTGAAAATGTAGCTGACCTTTAATTTAATTACAGCTTCTGGAAATGACAGAAACTCTGGTAAGACTGAAGTACTTCGAAGAAGACACGATTCGAAAAGAACTTAAGTCATACACCCTTTCTTTGAATGACAGCAGGAAGCACGAAGCAAGGTAGATCCTTCAAGACCGTTCTTAATGAGCAGTGGGAGCCAACAATTCTAGTTAGTATCTTTCGAATATCTTTTTTTTTTTATATATTTACCAATAAGTTTATTGAAAATAAAAATCAAACTCACTGAATAAACAAAGTCCTATAATAAAAAAAACTCGAAGTAAAATGAATGTATGCCATATTTTCTTTTATTTCCTTATTTTCCCAAAAAAAATTCAGATAAACACTCAATTAAATGGTACAAATACATAAATAAACAAAAAAAATTAATTTATACCGCCACTAAAAAATATTTGTTGACTTCACATGGTCTCTGCCTACGTCATAGTTCTCAAAAACAATATGAATTCAATGGCGGATTTTCGCACGGCGTAATCTTGTATTCTATCATTTTTGCATACAACATGAAAATTAATATATTTACAAGATCGAGGCTAATGGAGATGAACCTGAGAACCTAATAAATGTGTTACCAGCAATTTCTAATCAGATACTTAAGGAATACAAATTTGTTCTTCAAGGCTATATACATAATTCTTTTCTTTCAAGCATAATGACATCCTTATGTACTTTTTTTATCAGAAAATAAATATCGAAAACCAGTATCATTAATTAGAAAAAAAAAAACATACAACTTTGTGACAAGTACCATAATTAAAATGTCCCCTAATAATTTGTTTACATATTTTTGTCCTGCTTGAGGAAAGCCAATTTCCCGTCCCTTAATTCAATAAAACTGGTCAAAGGGGACCTTCAGCCAAGAAACAATCTAGTAATTAATTATTCCTTGTTGACCTCTTGAATTAAATTACACGGATACGGTGAGACCCCTATTAATAGGGATTAAATGTTGTTAAGTATAATGGCTATGCCTACAAAATAAGGAATAAACAATAAATCCTTTTTGTCAAGGAGCGTACTTAGGCTTAGATTTTCTGTTTATTTTTAATTCTTATTTTTATCTGTGTAATCCGTGAATTTATCTACAGAAATGTATCTGTATCTCAACATTCATTCACATGTGAAAAGTCAAAAAGTCCTTGTTTGTTGAGAGAGAACTCAAAAAGTCTTTCTATGTAACTTAATATAATATGTATGTAGCTTTAAGATTTTTTTTTTTTTGTAACTTAAATGTTCAACTTTTTCCTCCAAAATGTTCACCCAGCGCAATAAATACGTCGCTCTTGGCAGCAAATTCAAGGAAAAAAGGTCGAAGAAATGCTCGTCTAGTCTATGAGTGGTGTTTTCCTTTTTGAAAAATAAATCGACATCTTTGTCAGTGATGGAGATGTAATTTAGGTCACTTTTGGAAATTGCTTTTGCCGTGCCAACTCGATTTTTATTTTTTATTTTCAAAGCTCGCCACCGCCGCCATACCGGGCCGTTACCGTCTCCTTCCAGCCATGTTGTAGAGCTAGAGATTAATGATCTTAATGTTACATAGCGTACGTGACACAACAGAATCAATGGAGTCGAAAATTTTGTTTTCGTTGATAAATTAGCTTTCTTTGTGAGAAGACATTACAAGGGATGAATGTTTTTCACACTAATACGCAGTTTAATGATTGTGAACTTTCAGATGTTTTGACAGTTGGAGAAAAGATACAATTGAGAAAAAAACAAATTTAATTTTTTTTTAAATACCGAGGTAAAACCTTAAAAAACATTCCTCTTCGTCTTTTCTAGTGGTAGTCTTGAATATGAGGAGCGGAGGGTACAAAACATTGAGACTCTCTGCAACGAACTCTCCTCTAGAGTATGGTGTCCATAATGTAACTAGAAAAAAGAGAACATTTTCAAAAGTCAAATAATACTACCATGCCCCCCCCCCCCGCGGTTCCACCAGAACCAAAATTATGTATCGTATATAATTAAATGACCAATTTTGGCTTTATAAGCAAATTTCATCGCATTTAATGTATAAAAATAATTTCTGACATATGCCCTCGGCGACTGCGCCTTATGAAAGCCATCCTGTCGGTCCAATTTTGCACCACTTTTCTATCACACCCTCTCTAGGTTCGTCAATAGGGCGTCTAATGTTTGCTTCTAAATGATCAATCGTCAATCATTTAAACCGCACCAAACAGTGATTTGGCGATGTAATGGAGCCTCAAGAGTCTCATGAGAATCTCACTCCAAAAACGCAAATTCGGCTTGTTCATATACTCGCTAAGCCAGAAATGAGCCTTATCATGATTTGACGATAAAAATTTGGTTCCACTTCTAGTTGATTCTCAACCCATTTACCGAACACAAGACGCAATTGATGGATCGCGGGCTTTAGATCTATCACCAGTTGGATCTTTTAACGGGTGCTTTTTAAGAGCTTGAGAACTTTTTTTTTTAAAAAAACGCATAAAATTTGCAAAATCTCATCGGTTCTTTATTTGAAACGTTAGACTGGTCCATAACATTTACTTTTTGAAGATAATTTCATTTAAATGTTGACCGCGGCTGCGTCTAAGGTGGTCCATTCGGAAAGTCCAATTTTGGGCAACTTTTTCGAGCATTTCGGCCGGAATAGCCCGAATTTCTTCGGAAATGTTGTCTTCCAAAGCTGGAATAGTTGCTGGCTTATTTCTGTAGACTTTAGACTTGACGTAGCCCCACAAAAAATAATTCTAAAGGCGTCAAATCGCATGATCTTGGTGGCCAACTTACCGGTCCATTTCTTGAGATGAATTGTTCTCCGAAGTTTTCCCTCAAAATGGCCATAGAATCGCGATCTGTGTGGCATGTAGCGCCATCTTGTTGAAACCACATGTCAACCAAGTTCAGTTCTTCCATTTTTGGCAACAAAAAGTTTGTTAGCATCGAACGATAGCGATCGCCATTCACCGTAACGTTGCGTCCAACAGCATCTTTGAAAAAATACGGTCCAATGATTCCACCAGCGTACAAACCACACCAAACAGTGCATTTTTCGGGATGCATGGGCAGTTCTTGAACGGCATCTGGTTGCTCTTCACTCCAAATGCGGCAATTTTGCTTATTTACGTAGCCATTCAACCAGAAATGAGCCTCATCGCTGAACAAAATTTGTCGATAAAAAAGCGCGAAACACATTTCGAACCGAACACTGATTTTGGTAATAAAATTCAATGATTTGCAAGCGTTGCTCGTTAGTAAGTCTATTCATGATGAAATGTCAAAGCATACTGAGCATCTTTCTCTTTGACACCATGTCTGAAATCCTGCGTGATCTGTCAAATACTAATGCATGAAAATCCTAACCTCAAAAAAATCACCCGTTATATATAGATGTAGGCCAAAATCTTTGCTCAAACTTTTCCAAGTAGTGTGAAATCGAGCAGGGACCGAGTTGCTGACAATGGCTTCTATGTTCGGATCCTCCGTCATACTCACGTCTACAGCATAGCTTCTAAGATGGACGATTATGCACACCGTAAACTTGACGAAGTGCTATATAAGTTTGGAGAAAAAAGCGAAATTTTGTAAAACAATGTCCACGATTTGTAAACGTTCTAAGTCTTTGCATGTTGATTTGCCATAGTATGGAAAAAAAGTCAAACACACTTCATTAGTATGACAGCTAGTTTGACAGATATCCCTAGCGGAAGTTCTTAACCTCTAAAAAAAAACACCCTTTTATTTTCAAAATAAGGGCTTGATTTTCGACTTTTGAAACTTTTTTTTAAACGTGTCAATGTAGTTTTATATAAAAAAAATTATTGGTTTTGATGTTGAAATTTTAAAATTAACGTAAGGGAGGGAAAAAAACTTGTTTATTTCCAGAAATTCTCTAGAGGAAGATAGAAAAAGAGACTAAAAAAAGAATTGAAAAAGAGAACATGTTCTCTTTAAAAGAGATGTTCTGGAAACCCTACTCTAGAGTCTAGAGAATGAAATGAATACTAGGAACTGCCAATCAACCTCTACGCAATAAGAAAACATGATGGTTGATGGATGATTATTTGCCTTTCGATGCTTGGCCAATATGCCTTTCTCATAACATATGTATATGAAAAAAGGACGCCTCGAAGCGTTTTACAGACTGGAAGAAAGAAGCGAAAAAGTGTGTCCAACTTTAAAAGAGAAAAGATTTCACAGACAAAAAAAGCAGTCTAAGCTTTGGGAGAAAAACTTTATCTGAAAAATTAAAAGAGAGTATAAGGAGCGAGGTGCGCACCATGAGCGGAAGTTCTACCCATCCATCAGAAAAATATCGCAATATACAGATCACTGATCCTGAAGGCACTGTGGACCGATGGGAAGTGTACTTTAATGAATTGTTGAAGGGACAGCTCTCGGAAGAAATGAAGACTTCATCATTTCAAGAAGAAGATTTCATGCAACAGCCATCAAACATTGGGGAGATAACAAGTGGCGATTAATCGGCTCAAGAAAAAACAAGGCCTCGGGAGCAGGGTTACCTTTGGGACTCTTTTGCGTCATTTCGATTCCTTTTTGAAGCCTGGATTTCAGGACGATGCCATACCTACCGAACTGATCAAGCATTGAAGGCCAACACTTATGGAAAGACAAATTTCATGGCATTTAATGTTTCAAAATCATATCTGGCATATGGCCTTTGCGACCTGGCGTTATGATTGCCATTCTGTCGGTCCAATTTTAAACCATTTTTTCGAGCATACACGGTCTTATTTCGTCAACCGTTGCGGGTTTATCAGCATAGATCAGAGATTTGACATACCCCCACAAAAAGTAGTACAAAGGCGTCAAATCACACGAACGACGTGTGTCTATTCCTTCAAACGTTTTGCTCAACAAAGGGATGGTTGCGCCTTGTATGGCATTTTGCGCTATCTTGTTGGAACCATTTCTCCTCCAAATATTCTCCAATGACATGAGGAATACACAAAATACGAATCATTTGCCTGTATAGTTCGATATTCACGGTAATGTTGGCACGGGTTTCGGATTTAAAAACAAATGGGCCGATGACCACACCAAACAGTGATTTTAACATGCGATATTATTATAGGTACTATAATGCAAGTTATGCATTCGTGCAAAAAAAATGAGATAACAATCAAACATTACATTACATTGATAGGGAAACATATTTGAGTTACTGGCAAAATTTTGTCCGACTGTCTGTCTGTACGGATGTGGACTGTACCTTAACGGTTCTGCCAATTGTTTTTAAATTTAGAACTTAAGGTTATCTTGGCATTCTACAGAGGAGTTTTTCCATTTTTTTAGCTCAAAAAATTACGGTACCTGTCATATAACCGTTATGTAAAAACTTATTTTTCTCGAAAATGGCACCAAGATTTTTTGTAAAAAAATCAGTGTACTACTGTATGTAAGCATTATATAATACGGTGGCCCCTAAACACGGTACCTCCCATAGGACCGGTTTTTTTCTTCGACTTTCTCCAAAACTGGTTATCCGAGTACTATCAAAATTGATATTGAAGAAGATGTAGGTCTTAGTAATTTCGCATTAAATTTTTTTTTCGAAGACTTTTTTTGTATTTTTAATAATTTTCTCAATGAAGTCTCAAGAGTCTCATGAGGATTGCGCTCACTCTAAAAACAATTCTGCTTGTTTGCATACCCGTTAAGCCAGAAATGAGCCTCATCGCTGAAGATGATTTGACGATAAAAAATCTAGTTCAACTGCCATTTGATGCTTACTGAAAATCTTGCAACAATTCGATCTTATAAGAGAACGAATTACTGACAAGGCGTCGGATCGATAAGTTCGGGTCCTCTGTCAACTGTCGCACTTATGTCTACCGCGGCCATAAAGAACACTGACGTTTTCGGATAAGTAGTAGTGCTGGACTGTCATCTCATTTATTTTTTTGGGATAAAAAAAAACACAATGAGTAATATACAAAAGAGACAACAAAAATTGAGGGTGTTGGGTGATGGAACGTACGAAAGATTTTCCTCTTTATTATATTTTTTACTCTATGCCACACCTTGTCTATAATGGAAGGGTGGCATAGACCAGTTCGCCCTAAGCCTTAATTCCAAACTGGATTAACCAGAGATCGAGATGTATCAAAGAACTTGTTTGGATTAGCCCCGGACCATATTCTGGTTTTTGCGCCCATGTTGGTGATGGTGTGCCCCAGGGAACCCATTTTGGCACTTTTCTATTAATTTTGCTTATTAATGACGTAACCTTACTCAAACGGAATCCTCATGGTTGGTAATGAGATGAAGATACTTCAGACAAGCACTGGCCTTTTTCTTTCTCAAGCTTGATAAAATTGATGCTTGAACTGTACTGGGTTTAACAAATGTGCAATCAAGTATTTGGTTTATCTTCACTTAAAAAGCTTCGTCCTTCCGATAAATCATACGTTTTGGGATAGATATTATTAATTTTGTGCATTTCACAATCAAGTTCTTGACCTGATTAGTTTCCTTATGTGGAAACTGTAAAATGAGGGCACCTTGTGCTAGAAAGCATAATTTATTTTTGTAAAAGAAATTGCGATGACATTTCATATTGTCAACATAAATCTGAATTTCTCAATCCCCCGTTATGGAACAACAATGGCCTTGAGCCAAATAAGACCAGCTTACTGTTTGCTGCTCTGATTTATGCTTAGTGAAAATGGATCTTGAAAGGCTCCTGCCAAACGATAATGAATCACTTAAAAGTATTTGTTACCACATTTATATGAAAATGCTCACCGAGTATCTTTATCTTTATGTAACTTTGATTGTCTTCATAAATTTCACATTTTCAATTTTCCTGTCATTATTCATGCGTTACCTGATTCTGACTCTCCCAGATTTGCATGTTCCCCTCCTGCATATTTTATTTAAACTTTTCTCTTTGTCCTTTCAAAAGCTTATAACAACTTTTTTTTTTTTGTTCCTGTATGGAATTTATCTTCAAGTTATGAGGAATCTCGGTTTTGTTTCCATTTTTTTTTGCATCTGCCTTATGAGGTTTATAACAAAATACCTGAAATAGAATATACATTTTCGATAAAACATTGCCTCCAAGGTCTGTCATATACACAACAAGGATATGCAAAGCCATACGCCGACAGGAAGAGTTTCCAAAAAGGATCTCCAAACTCACTCAGATTCGCAG
Organism: Platycheirus rosarum; assembly: GCA_963971375.1. NCBI lineage: Eukaryota > Metazoa > Arthropoda > Insecta > Diptera > Syrphidae > Platycheirus > Platycheirus rosarum. Next base: position 41,746,526 of record OZ020508.1, on the reverse strand, counting down.
AGAGGAAAAAATGTCTTGTATCCCAACTTCCCAACACAGTGAAGGGACATGATTTTATTTTGATTCGAGGCTTAATAACAGTTCAGGGGATGTGTGTACCTCCGAGAAGACATCATCTTTGCATACCTTTTATGATATCCGAATCACCTCCTTTCCGGAATAATAATTTGGCTGAAATGAGAAATTGATGAGAATCGATGTGGGTGGGAATGGAAAGATGGAAAGATATTGTATCTAATATACATTTTTGCTTTAGCATTTCATTTGGAATCCAATTACTTGCTGTCATAGCATTATTTTGCATATTTTATTGATTTATAAAAAGAAAATAATCTGGTTTTATCTGTGGAAAATGAAAAATAAAAGTTTTTCTAATTTTCTTTCTTTTTTTGTGCGTTGAATGAAGATGAGTGATTTTGGTACTTTGAATATCGTTGATACCTTTGTAAGCCACACCTGGTTTGTTTTACAATTCAGCTTTGCAATATTTGCATAAATTAAAATTGTATCTTTTTATGTCTTTATTGCACGGATAATGTATGTTTGAAGTTAACGAAGGTATCTTCTGCGATGTACATATGAATGTCCTCATGAATTATTTAGAAGATGGAATGTGCTACTTGTTCACGTTCAGGATCGATGACATGAGATGGGCATCATAACGCATGGGACATTGTATCTTATAGAATTTCCAATAAGGATTTGTCGATTTTGACAGTCTGTCGGCATTTTCAGCATATGTCACAATGAACAGTTCTTAGCCAATTTTTTGACTCAGGACTGATAGCTAATGTCATATTCATCATGGAAAATGTGCGAACTATATCCATGTTGCAAGATATTCTCAAAAGAATTTTCCTATTCGTTTGTATTTTTTCTTCAACTTTGATTATGTTTACGTTGCTCAAAAATAAACTTTCAAAACAGAGTCCTCCAAACAAAAACACATTTTAAGTTCCACGTACCCAGATTTCCGACAATACCATTCAACTATGTTTACAAAATATCAAAGACTCTCTTTCATTAATCTGCCACTTACAAACTATGCGCTGCTATTGCAAAACTTCTTGCTGCTCAGCAAAAGATACTTCTTAAACTTTCGGCAACAGAAGAATGCGCCACACCCGCCCTCTTCAGATATTTTTTGCATTTTTACTTGCGATTATAGAGACTATAAGGCAAGTTTAGGATTCGTGAATATAAAAAAAATTGAGATAACAATCAAACATGACATTACGATAATAGAGAAGCCTAAAAAAGTCATTGACAAAAAATGTCCGTCTGTCTGTCTGTCTGTCCGGGTTAAGCGATTGAGTTAAGATTTGGTATGTGTGTGTCTCTTGGCATTCCTCAGAGGGAAATTGAAATTTTATTTTTAGGGCTAAAAATAACGGTGCCTGCCATATAACGATTAAGGAAAAGCTTATTTTTCTTGACGGCTCCAACGATTTTGAAACAAAATTTTGAGGTTTTTTTTGTTAGTAGTAGCTGTCAGCTTATTAAAATTAAATTTACCGGAAAAGTCTATTAACGGTACCTTTCATATAACAGTTTTTTTTAATTTTCGATTTTCTCTGTAACGGCTCAATGGATTTCAATAAAATTTTATATTTGAAAAGATCTAAAGTATCCAAAATAAAATGTTGAATACTAATGTTTTGTCTATTTTTAATTAATTTTTGAAACTTTTTTTTTGAAAATTCAATATTTTTAAAACTTATCAAAACAAATATTTAAAATTTTAAAATCAGGTGTAAATTAATAAATTCTAAAAAAAACTGCATAGCAAAATTACAAAAAAAAAACCAAAAAACTAAAATAAAAAAACAGGATTTTATTAAAATGTTTTAATTACTTTTTTCTTAAATTCTTTGTTTTTAAGACCTGTAATGGCATATCTTATTTTGACTATAAACCGTTAAGTTTTGATACTTTTTTATAAGTTCAAACTCTGTTATTTTCAACGTAAATGTTAATTGTTTCTTTGTCAAAGATGTAATTCTGCACATAAGAGCAAGCACGTGCGACCCAGTCGTGACCATTTTTTTTCTTGATTTTGTATTTCTGAAGCAGCACAAAGAACAAATTATAGAAAACAATGACACCCAGGACAAACAAAAACGGACAACAATAGCTGAAGAAGTCTTTTGTTCCTTAGTGGCAAATTGCGAGAGGGCAGAAGCACTTGCGTTGGTTTTGTGAAAAAACAACTTGTTATAAACAACTTTAAAGTGCAAAGTCCATTGTTTTGACTGGGGGGAGGGGGGCAATCTTTATTGACATATTTTGTGGTATTTTTAGAAAAAGAAAAGTTTGAATAATTGAATTTTTGTGAAAAATCTTTGATAAGGAGACTGTTTCAACATGAAATGTATGATCAACTTAATTTTCTTGAAAGGTGGAAGTCCTTGTAAAGTAATTAGCTTTTCGAACTCCTATATATTGAAATTAAATCACAAGTAAGTCCTTAAAGTTTCTGCTGGTTCCTTTTTTTAACTGGAGCTTGTTTTGGTAATCTAGAGGTGTGTCCACACCAAAGAAACATTTTTTTTTAACATTTCAAAATGTCTCTTTGTTTACAAAATGTTATTTAAATATTTCTGAAATGTTAATTTAGGTCTGGACGCTTCGCGAAACATTTTTGAACTGTTTCTCTGTTTCCCCTTCCGAACGGAAAATTTCCTTTACTTTCCAAGCATTTTAATCTAGTTGACAGTTTTTTTTTTGTTTTTGTTTATGATTACAAAACGTGACGCTTTAATTGCTACTTATTTACAATCCATCTTGAAGTACAAAACTGGATACAAAAAAGGGCACAACTAGGTCGCACGTATTTGCTCCTATGTGCCTAATTACTAATATTGGAAGGCAAGATCTTTGACAAAAACAAATACAATTTACATTAAAAGTAACACAGTTTGAACTTATAAAAACTATTAAAACCACAATACTTAAAGATTTTTAGCAAAAATGAAGGACGCTATCACACGTCTTAAATAACAAAGAATTTATGAAAAAGTATTTCGAAAATTGATTTCAATAACATGGAACATAGGTAATGCCTACAAGAAAAGTCTCAAAAATGTTCATTAAGATCGTTTTCGAGAAAAAATAAGCTTTTCCTTAACGGCCATGTGACAGGTAACGTTATTTTAAGCCCTACAAAATAAAGTTTCAATTTCACCTCTGAGGAATGCCAAAAGAATCACACACACCAAATTTGAAGATAATAGCTAAAGCCGTTTAGGCTGCAACTCGATATACATACTGACAGACAGACAGGCCTACAAATAACGGTAACTGCCATATGACCGTTAAGGAAAAGCTTATTTTTCTCGAAAAGGGCTCCAACGATTTTATTGAACATTTTTGAGATTTTTTTTTGTTGGGGTTATCATTTTTGATTAGAACCAAATTTACGAGAAATGTGAATTAACGGTAACTTTCATGTAACGGTTTTTTTAATTATGGGTTTGCTCGGTAACGGCTCAATGGATTTCTGTCAAATTTTATATTTGAAAACTAGGTAGCCAAATTAATTCTACATATCCAAATTTTTAATAACTTTTTTTTCTAATTCAAATTAATTTTAGATTTTTTTTTTGAAAAATCAACAATTTTAATCTAATCAAAATATTTTAAATTTTATAAACACATGTAAGTATGTTAGTAAAATCTAAAAACCTGTATACCAAAACTTCAAAAAACTAAAAATAAAAAACAGGATCTTATCAAAATTGGTGTATTGACCGGATAGCTGAATTCAATACTTATCTGACAGTGCAAAAATTGCTCACCTAGGATCTCTAAATACCGAGATATAGGCATGTGAAAGTTTGAGTAAAAAAATATATTTTTTTGACACGCGACCATTCAATCCGTTCCTGGAAGCGCAGTTTCTACTTGCGCTATAGGGACTATAAGCATAAGACAAGTTATGCATATTCTTAAAAATAAAACAAAAAAAAGTTCTAACAATCAAACATGACATTACGATGATAGAGAAGTCGAAAAAAGTGGGTCGGACAATTCTGTATATGTCTGTCTGCCTGGTTGTCTGTATCGGCGCCTAGAGCCTAAACGGCTGGACCGATTTTCTTCAATTTTGGTAAACAGTATTATTATGACGTTCTACAGAGGGGTTTTATGAATTAGCATTCTAGCTGTAAAATTAATGTTACCTGCCATATGATTTTTAATGAAAAAAATGTTACAAAAATGGCCCCTAGGATTTTGATAAAACTTTTTGTTTTCTATGCAAAATCTATCTTTTAGTTGGAATGGATTTTTCAGGAAAAGTCTTATAGCGGTACCTACCATATGAACGGGTTTTTTATATCAGACCATCTCCTTAACTATTCAACGGATTTTGATGAAATTTTCAAAATAAGTAGTGTGTTATGATTCAAATAATATCGCCTATCAAAATTTTATTTCATATTTCGTATAAATTTCTTTGTTTAATGTTTTTCCCCCAAATTTTGTTTTATATTGCTCGCTTGAGCCCTAGTCACTAGTCCAATAAAAGCAAAGAATTAATAATAAGGACTGCATAATAAACTCATAAACACGCAAAAACAACTAACAAATAAAAACTATTCGATTAATGAATGCAAAAATTCCACATTACACCTATAAACAACCACTGATAGATAAATAGATACTTTTATTGTTTCATAGATTAAGGCTTTACAATCATTTTACAAAACGCAGCTTGCTCAGAGATTTGATATGTATATAATTATATTATAACGGGTGATTTTTTAAGAGCTTGAGAACTTTAAAAAAAAAAAAACGCATAAAATTTGCAAAATCTCATCGGTTTTTTATTTGAAACGTTAGATTGGTCCATGACATATTTTGAAGATAATTTCATTTAAATGTTGACCGCGGCTGCGTCTTAGGTGGTCCATTCGGAAAGTCCAATTTTGGGCAACTTTTTCGAGCATTTCGGCCGGAATAGCCCGAATTTCTTCGGAAATGTTGTCTTCCAAAGCTGGAATAGTTGCTGGCTTATTTCTGTAGACTTTAGACTTGACGTAGCCCCACAAAAAATAATCTAAAGGCGTCAAATCGCATGATCTTGGTGGCCAACTTACCGGTCCATTTCTTGAGATGAATTGTTCTCCGAAGTTTTCCCTCAAAATGGCCATAGAATCGCGAGCTGTGTGGCATGTAGCGCCATCTTGTTGAAACCACATGTCAACCAAGTTCAGTTCTTCCATTTTTGGCAACAAAAAGTTTGTTAGCATCGAACGATAGCGATCGCCATTCACCGTAACGTTGCGTCCAACAGCATCTTTGAAAAAATACGGTCCAATGATTCCACCAGCGTACAAACCACACCAAACAGTGCATTTTTCGGGATGCATAAGCAGTTCTTGAACGGCATCTGGTTGCTCTTCACTCCAAATGCGGCAATTTTGCTTATTTACGTAGCCATTCAACCAGAAATGAGCCTCATCGCTGAACAAAATTTGTCGATAAAAAAGCGCGAAACACATTTCGAACCGAACACTGATTTTGGTAATAAAATTCAATGATTTGCAAGCGTTGCTCGTTAGTAAGTCTATTCAAATGTCAAAGCATACTGAGCATCTTTCTCTTTGACACCATGTCTGAAATCCCGCGTGATCTGTCAAATACTAATGCATGAAAATCCTAACCTCAAAAAAATCACCCGTTATCTTACAACTGACAAATGTTTAATAAATTAAAAAGGCATTTAAATCAGAAGAACAGTTGAAGGAAAACTATGACAAAAACCTTCATTTATCATGTTTTATAATTAATTTAATGTTAAAATTAGTTGACTAGATACAAAGAACTTAAGACTAATGGAAATGCCACATAGTATTAACAAATACTAAAAAGAAAGGAGTTGAAATAAATAAATTAATCAATATGTAAGTAAATAATGATATAAATAAATAAATGATTAAATAAAATTAAAAAAAATAAATAAATAAGTAAATATATAAACTAATAAATAAAAAAATGTATAAATAGATAAGTTGATACAACGAAAAAAATAACAAAATAAATAAATAAATAACAAAGAAACAAATAAATAAATAAATAAACAAACAATTAAATAAATAAATTCAATAAATTACATATTTTTTTTAAAGTAAATAAATGGTTACAATCAATATCAACAACAGTGTTAAGTTGTAAAATTTTTCTATACCGCTTCACAGTGCTTGAAATGGGTATCTTAATTTTAGAACATATCTTCCTCCCAACCTTAGTATAGTTACATAATATTCCAAATAAATTCCATGAATCCACATCATACGTTTGTGGATCTATTAAACATAACTAAACAATTTTAATTAATTTGATTTCAAAAAGTAAATTCTTGTTTAATGTATGGGATTTATGGTTTATTGACCAGTTGTTTGGTGCTTCCAACCAAATGTCCTTACTTCCGCCATCTGCAGAAGGATCAAGGTCTACAGGTGCATCTTGTACTTCAGATTCAACCGACATCGCTTCTCAAAATACATCATTGGAAATCGGGATCTTCGTCCGATGATTCATAATTATTCCTCTGAACGAGCTCCTCCGTCATCTTTTCCCTTTATTCGAGATCTAAAACAAACGTGCACTTATGTACATATTATGCATTTAAATCCTCATTATGTATTCTAAAAAATTTTGAATGATTTATTTAAGAAAATAAATCTCAAGAACAAAACTATATTCAAATCATTAAAGCTAATCTCTTGCATATTAAACTATCATATTTTACATCAGAATCAATTTTAAAAAAAACCGCTGTAAGTAAACAATAAAAATGCAAATGAACTTGGATAAAAGGATAACAGATTGTGCACGGAAATATGCGAATCCAATAATGGTTATGAAGATTATGGTAATGCTCGTTGGGAATCCTTCCTTGTTCCAGCATCAGCTAGGTGAATGAGCCAATTAGCTTAATAGATTTCCTCAAAATGCATATTTCCTCGTTTGAAGCTTTTCTTTTATGCGTCTTCTTCAAAGCGCTCACAGAGTTGAATGGGCATTTTCTTTTTTTCCTTCAAATATCTCTTACAGTTGGAAAACTGATGAAAGAATTTCATTTTTTCCATCTGCCTTAGAAAGATATTCTCATTAGCACTCCGGGCGATGAGACACTAGTTTATCCTGTTTGATTTTTTAAGAAAAAACATCCCCACCCCCTAGCCAAATGAAAGAAAATTATGAAGTGAAAAATTCAAGAAAAACTGTTAAGTGGTTAGAAGAACACTTTATGTGAAGAGGTTAGTGCTCAAAAAAATATGCATAGTGCGATGAAAAAGTCGCAATGCAGTTTGAGAAAACTTACTGGAAAACGGGTATCAACTCGAGGGGTCAAGTGGAAATAAAAATAAGTTATTGGATGGGGTAATTGAATAATTAAGTTTTTTTTTACATTAATTGAATAATGTCATTTGAATTTGAAAGTCCTTTAGTGGATTTTTTACATTCCTTGAATCAAATGTTGTTCTCAAAAATATAATCTGAAGCTTCTTCCTTGTTAAATCGGCAACCAAAAGAATTATTTGGATATCGCTCATGTTTTGATTCATTTAAAAAGGGACTCTCTTAAAACCTGAGTGTGGCAATGGAAAAACAAAATAAATTGCACGACTGGATCGCACGTACTTGCTCTTATGTGCGGTCACAGCTTGAAATAAAATTTGAAAAATATTAAGGGAACTTCAAAGATTATAACCGATTTTTCTGACTTTTGATTATTTAAAAAAAAGTACGTAAAGTAGTTTTCAGCGGAAAAATTTAAACGCCATTTTATAATTTTTTTTTTTTATAATTAACGCGCGCACAAGGGATTATGTGTTTCCCTTTTAATGTAGAACACACTGCGCGGGCATTACGAAGATAGGGAGGGGAGAGATAGGAGGTGCCGATTAACATTGGTTTTGAATGTTAGCAGATCAAAATGGCAAGGGAAAATCCCGCCGGGTAAACTATTCCAAATTCGTGTTGTTCGGCTAAAAAAATAATCCCCATATTTCACGGTACGTCCGAAATTGGGCTCAAGTATGAACTGATGAGCATTCCTTGCGAGACGAGTATTACGGGAGAAACTTTTAAGGGGAGGAATGCAACTGGCTACTTCGAGTGAACATTTTTTGTAAAAGAAACGATAAAATAAGGAAAGACATGAAACATTGCGTCGGTGTTCGAGTGGGGCAATTGTTTTAGCGGCAGTTCTATTTCCTATCAATCTTAACGCTCGATTTTGTATTCTATCAAGCAGGAGAAGCGATGTTTGCGAAGCACCTGCCCAGAGGTGGGAGTTATACTCGAGTTTAGGGCGTATAAACGCTTTATAAATTGTAGCCAGATCAGATGGGGAAAAATACTTCTTACACCGATACAGAAAACCTAAGCACTTAGCAGCATTCTTAGCGATCTCAAATATATGGTCGTTCCAACGGAGGTCGTCGCTTTTCGGTTTCTTCGATGTAAGTGCCATTCATGGACAATGGCATTGGGGGTATGTTTAGCTTTAACGACAGAAGACAGCATTGAGTTTTCGAAGCATTAAACTCCACATGATTCCTATTACCCCATTTGACAATGCTGTATAAATCGGAGTTTAATGAGCTTGACATACGGCACTGTTGCAATTGTACGTCCGAAGGCGAAGGACTTGAATTATCGCACGAATATGAAAAGCTGAGGGTAGAGTCGTCAGCAAAACAGTTAAGTGGATTAGAAGTAACAGACAGAAGATCATTTATAAAACTGAGGAAAAGAGTCGGAGACAGAACAGAGCCCTGGGGCACACCAGCATATATTTCTTAAAAAAATGTGAAAAAGTGTGCATTTTTTTTTCAAAATCGTTAGAGCCGTTTTTAAATAAAACGGCTGCCTACATTTTCTTGAATATCAATTTTGATTGTAATCGGATCACAAGTTTTCGAAAAAGTCGAAGAAAAAAAACCGGTCCTATGGTAGGTACAGGTTTTAGCCCAGCATATTAATTTTTTTTCATAAAATATAATGCATACCTACAGTAGTACACTGATTTTTTTTTTTATAAAAATTCTTGGAGTCGTTTTCGAGAAAAATAAATTTTTACATAACGGTTATATGACAGGTACCGTTCATTTTTGAGCTAAAAAAAATTGAAAAAAGTCCTCTGTAGAATGTCAAAAGAACCTTAAGTTCAAAATTTGAAGACGATTGGCGCAACCGTTTAGGCTGCAGTCCAAAATACATCCGTACAGACAGACAGACAGACAGACGGACAGAATTTTGCCAGTAACTCGAATATGTTTCTCTATTATCGTAATGTCATGTTTGATTGTTATCTCAAAAATTTTAATCTGCACGAATGCATAACTTGTATTATAGTACCTATAATCGCAAGTAAAAAGTTACCAACACACCGACATCCTTATACATTTTTAAATAGTTCTTGCAAAGTTTTCAACTATTCAAGGCATCCTTACATCCTGAGCCTTTGAGTATGGCCTTGGCAATTCAATGCGAATAATTAACCAAACATCTCCGATTTCCAGACAATCAACATAAATCAACACCACCCTGTAGGGAGTATTGTGGAGCAGAGAGTATGTGTATCTAAATTCCCTGCAGCAATTAATTCCCTTCAGATTTAATTACCCTGAAGTACTGCATGTCATTAGGTTTCACATTAAATACGAAATAATCCTGATGAAGAACAGTAATTGGAGAATAATTGATTTTTGAAGTTTATAATAGTTTGTATGTGTGTGTGTGTGTTTTGTACAATAGAGTATCAGTTGACGGTGTTATGAGTTTTGAGGAAATGATAAAGAAAACGAACAGCTTTAGCATACAATGCCGCCTTCCTTTATTCGTCCTGGTTTTCAGGGAGGAAGAATTTGAGTGTTGCATGATAATTTGTGTGTCAAATAAATGGAACGTATTTGGAATCACTGGTGATTTTAAGATTTTTGAATTACAATCATTAATTTACTCCTTTTGATGGTGCTAGTTAGGATGTGGGTGATTTATAGATATTTAAGGGTTTTGATTGATAAATTGTTCTTCAAAAGACGTTCTTTCAGGGTGCTTTGTGTCCTTGACATTGGTAAGCTGTAGAGTCTTGACAGTTATTAGATTTTTGTAATTAATATGAATTCAAGGAGTTTTAAGCTTTGTTTAATTTACAAGAAAAAGAACTTAAGTGTTGGATAGTACATTAATCATATTTCAGAAGAGTTTCAATTTAATGGGTCTTCCAAAATTTGACAGTTGACAACGGCCATCTTGTTGAAGCTACATCTGTCAGTTTGGCTGTCATATATTCAGTCTGGTTTGCCAAATCACTGTGGACGGATATAGCTTTCAACAGCACTTGCAAATAATAAAATTGTTTTATTAAAATAGGTGTTCTGTTCGGGGAACATTCCATGCGCTTCGAACATTGTTATTGTACGGTCCCATAATCGTCCTAGCGGGAGGACTATGCGCAGTTTGGTGGATAAATTTGAGTGCACTGATTTAGTAATCAACCAATACCCGTTCGTCGACAAAAAGCAAGATCTGCAGAAAACATCACCGCCGCGTGCCGTCCGTGAGAGTGTGCAGGAGATTCCGAGGCAGTGGATTTCGCGAGTCTCACAAGTAGAGACATGAAAGTATCATTTAATTTCAAGGGAATGAAAGTATCGAGTACCTACTTGGATCGAATCAAAATAAAAAAAAAATCCAAAAGATAAAAACATATTAATTTTTAATTTTTTTTTTAAATTACTTTTTAATAAAAAAAAACATTTTGCGAAATATTTCCTAAAAATAAAAGTTTTTCTACGTGTTGTCCGCTTAAGCTGTTTCTTGTTTTGCTGGTGGTTACTCCTGCTTTGGAAAACAATCTTTCACATGGCACAGAAGAAGCCACCAAAAATATTCGTGCATGCTTATATAAAGAAGGCAAGAACGCTTTCATTACTACCACTCTTCCAGTGGATTAATTTTCAAATTAGATACAGGAGAAGACATATACTAAGTAACCGAGTCTGTTTTAGCAAAGTTTTTTTGTTGGTCGATTACGAGCTTTTTTAACAGTACCTAATATGCCATTTCGAACACCCAAAATATTGTTACCTTTCAAAATTTTAAGCAAAAGAGAAACACAGTCAGCTGTTCCTTGCTTATCACATGTTCCTTCCATACAGAAAAGTATCCAACAAATTTTAAAACACAAATGTCAACGCACTAATTGTTACGTTAATGTCATTTTGTGATGAGAAAATGTCCGGTTTGATGTGTTCAAATAAATTAAAGAGTTCATAGATGGTGAGTTTTTTATGGACGGAAAGTATGTGGATTGGGGTTTCAGTTTGGAAAGGGAATAAACAAATCATCTAAATTGGGTACTAAAAAACGTTGTATTCTAGTTGAAACAATGCGGTACCTCCATTCGATCCAAGTACTTTCATTCGACATAAGTACTTTCATTCGATACCTACTTGGTATCGGAACTGAAAGTATCGATTCCAAAAGTACGTGGTATCGATTCAGAAGTATCGAGTAATGTACTAGAAATTACTTGCATCGTTTCATCCCTACTTAAAAAATCTCGGCATTTCATGGTTCATTAAAAATTGGACACTTCGGATGCGCGTCACCAAAAGAAGCTGCGGTGGATATTTAAACGATGTTATATTCCACATACCATACCATATAATGGAATCGATTAGCCGTTGAAACGAATAAAAAATTCGATGATATCTGACTCAACCTTTGTTTTATATAAATTTCAAGTAATGAAGCTCTTAATAAACTTATTTCTGTCTTGCATAGTTATATTTCTTTCTAAAATTGTTCTTTCCCTTTTACAATGAAAATATGTGTGGGATCGTTACTGAAATCTTCGGTTTGTTTACAGTTTTCGAAATAAACCACAATACTTCTTTATAATTTGTGTATATATTTTAACGATTCTTGGGCATGACACCAAAATTTGAATACGAGTTTAAATTATCACAACCGGTCGCCGCAATGGTTAACAATAGACTGTACTCTGTAAATATAAATGAGATGTGTATCAATCACATTCTTTTAGTTCGTCTTTTTGGTTTCCTATGTAGGTCGTGTTGTGTGTATTCTGTGTTATCGTGTTATGTTGAATGTTTGATGTCGTTTGTTACGCTGTTTGTGTTAAACTTGTTGCTTATCACACATATCACATATATATTATCCTTATCATAGCTCCAGCAAGATGCCTTGACACAAAAAAATTGTCATGAAATCATGCAAACAATATTTTTTTTGTTATTTTAAAGAAATTGAAAGATATGAAATTAATAGCAGCAGGAAATTTTTCTTTCAAAAAGTCTAAGTTACATCATGAATACTAAAACCAACAGACTTCTTTTGCTGTTTCTTACAACAACAATTAACAAAAAAAAATCTAATGCAATGATTTTAAAAAAGAAGGAGATATACTAATTTTAAAAGTCAGTTTCATGATTGGAAATAGAATAATAGCTAGACAAAACCTTAAGATCACTTCATCTGTTATGGCCTTAAAAACCCTCATCGAACCAAGTTTAACTTGAATATTCCCTTCCTGTCTCGAAATAGTTTTCCAATAAAATCTACAAGCTCCCACAATTAGGGTAATAATATTCAAGTGATATTGAAATGATAATTTTACGCTCGGGTAAATTTGTTAAGATGTCAACTGTGCGGTCATAGTTTAATCGTTTTTGTTTTATTACAAAGTTACGTAACATCCGAGGTGTAATTCTCTTATCGGAATTCCGAGTCTGCTGAATGTCTTCCCAAGAGAATAATAATTTAAATGATAAAATATTTTCAAAACAGCCCATAAAAGCCATAAAATCAAACGATAAATGAGACTTAAAACGATTTGTCTGAATGGCTGTGTGGTAGGGTAAGTTTCGTTGGGTTAATCGATGCAGCTTTATATATGTACATACATTTAAGGATTGAAGGGCTATGGACCTTTATCAAAATACAAAGAATAAGAATGGGTTAATCTGTATGATAAAGGACCTTAATGCTCTGCTCACTGTTTAGTGTTCTGCTTGTTTGAATTTTGTTTTCAATTGAAACTTTTATAAAAAAGGGAATAGCTTTTCCATCAAAAAATATGGGAAAATCTATTAATTAAACAACAATTAAGCTTAAAGTAAACGCATTTCTATGGAAAGATAAATTCATGACATTACATTCTGTGCTGCCTTTAATTAAGTCGGCTTATTAAAATATTGTTTAAATAAAATTCATTACATTTGCACTTCTCTGAACACTAAGTGACACTCAAATAATATTTTACTTTTTAATATTCATATTTTTGCATATTAATAGCGTAGAGCTAGTGTCCATTGAAGCCATTAAATAGTATTAATAGGATGGTCTTTTGGTGATTACTGTAGAGACTGACACATAGGGATTATATTGATTTAAAAATGGAATAAAAAATTTAACTTTACAGTGCAATGACGTATTAAAGAATTTTACTTAAATTTTGTATACAGTATAGTTCTACAATTCTTGACCTTTGGCATAGGAGTCCTACACAATAGCCGTGGTTTTTTTTTGGGAAAGCTATCCGTAGTGCAGTGGGATTTCTCAAAAAAATGCATCCGCAGCAGCCTGGTTTTTATTATTAATATTTAATGCACAAGAAACTTAACAGTCAAACAATTGAACTACAAACAAAATACTAAAACAGGGAGAGGGGAAGAAACAGAAACTAATTTTGTGAAAAGTAAAATGACAAATATACAAGAAAATTTTATCTATCCACAGCTGAATTATATTGTGCTTCTATTGATAGTGGGATCTTGTGTTGTATTTGTAGTGTGTGTAAAATCCTACTGCACTGCTAATATCATTGCCAAAAAACGTTTAAAATGTAATATCGTACTAGAAGTAAGTAGTAGTGAAAATTCTATAAAAAATCTTCAAAATAGAGAACATTTCTCCTGAAGCATTTGCAGTGGATACTACAATAAATAAAAAGCACTTGAAAACAAATCACTAAAATAACTAAAAACAAATTAATACAAATCACTAAAAACAAATCTAAGCCCGCAATGTTAACATCACCTTAAATAAAGTGTGAACATCGCACAATGTAAATTCATCACGCTTTCAGAACGCATACTAATAATTGTTGAATTCTGAACGTACCTTACGGATTTGACATTTCTTTGGTCTTCTCTGATTCTTTTTATTCATTACTATTCTGGTCTGGCTGTGGCCACGAACAAAAGTTCTTTTTATTTATTAATTGTGCTAAGGCCTTCATAAATTGCTTACAACCTAAATACATAAAATTATATCAAATTAAAATTAAATAAGTAGTTTTAAACATTAAAATGTTTGTATTGAAACTATTTATTCCCTCTTCTGCTTACATTGTTGGATATTATGTATAACTGTTCAATATTTTCTGCAAAGATTGCATGATGGTGAGTCTTTTTAGTTCCAATGGAGAGTTGGAAAAATAAACAGCTGCATGACACAACTCGCAATGACAGATACAGGCTAATTGAATTATGAACCAGTCCGCAGTTCTCACAACGCATTAGTATTCAGAAAGCTACATGGATATATACTGATATATACTGATATATACTGATCCATCAACTGTCAACCATATTGACCACATTGGAAACGATGAAAAGTATTCCTTCAGTTTATGGATGTCCGAATTTTTCAAAGGGCAAACATTGATTCGGGCCACTATTACATTATTGCCTATGTACAACTTCGGAGGTAATAATGTGAGGAATTTTGACTTCGAACGGCTATAATATTGCTAGATCCTTTTACGATTGATGGATGTCGCTTATAGCCCCCTTTCTAAGTTGTCCCTTACCACCAAAATCAGTGGAAATACTACTAAAATTTCATCAGAGAGGCCACCTCTAAAGTGATAAGTTTTACGCGCTTAAGAACAAAGTCGTAAGCACTGCTGACACCATCTAAGGCAGAAGTAACAGAGATCGGAGCGGCAGTTTTGATGATACTTGATGATGAGTGCAAACTGGCGTCTGTTTGAAAGTATGCTGCATACCGGGTAAAACAACAGATTTATATAAAGTGGTTATAAGAAGAAAAAATATCTCCACAAATAATAAAAAGGCTCCCTGGGAGAAAAACATTGTCTGTGAAAAAAAAAATATAGAGCGAGGTCTGCTTTAAGTGCGGAAGTTTAACCAAAACCAATGTGTCAGAAACAAGGTGCAATATACACCTACGCCACGATGTACATACTGAAAAGACGGATAGGGAAATCTGATCACCGATCTTAGAGAAATTCCGAAGCGGTGGAAAATTTACTTTAATAAACTGTTCAATGGTAAGTTCACAGAAGAAATGAAGACAAATACCAAAAAATATTGACACTACTTTGTTGGATGAATTACCAATCCTTCATATGGATCCGGATGGAGGACGATTCCGGAGAAGGTGTAATTATGAATTGAATGAAATCTATCTTGAAACAGATTTTGTGAGAAAAATAAATCTCGGTAGACTCCGGTAGGCTGTACACCATGTATGAGCAGAGAGGAACTAGCTCGAAAAATCTTCTGCGCAACGTGGCAAACCTTCTTTTGTTTGAAAGGACGGATTTGACCAGGACGCCCAAAGCCTTGTGGTACAATGTTAGATGTCGTCGACCAACAATCGATACGTATGGAAAAACTTGAGGCCGGTATCGAATTCCGGCTGTTGCGCCGTTGATGATGATGATGATATTTTCCAACCAAAAAAGTATATTCTCTAAAGAATGTCTTTTCTTTAATTACTTTGAGTAAAACATATTTTTACGTTAAAAAAAATACTCATACGCCATACTAAATGAGTTCAAATCAAAATGTTTTCGCTCGAGAAGCAAAACCTTTACATATATTTCATCTTTTTAGTCAGACTTAACCTCCTTACATTTATGAAGTCAACATTTGCTGAATTAAATTTTGGAAAACCTCATTGAAACTAATGTTATTCCTCCCGCAACCTCTCCAACAAAAGATGCACAGCACTGCAACATTCTAATTCCCAGAAAAAAAGACTAAAACAAAACACTCGTAACTAAAAAAAAATTTAAAAATGTTAAGTGGCAGCTTAAAAATTCTTTTGTTGTTAACAATTTCCCAGTTTATGCAACAACCAGAACAACAAAAATAAGAACAATGCACCCAGCCAGATTGCAAGGATATAGCATGCATATTAATCATGGGATCTCGTTTTTTTTTGTACCTTACAAGTGCATCTCCGGTTGTTGACAGAGTCTGAGATGTTTGGTGCCAGCTTTGTCTGCTGGTTATGCTCTAATTGAAGAGCACAACGCCTTTCCTGGGCTTTTATGTAAGGACTTTCAACCGCTGCTATACAATGTTGAGTGATGGCATGATGCATTATCCTTTGGTGAGGCATCGGCAGGAGGGAATACATGTTTTTTTATTTGCATACCAGACACAATGCAATATCTGAACTGAAAGATATTTAGAAGGATATACAAATGCCAGTGTTGGTTGTGTTGGAAATAATTTAAGTATGCTTTTTGTGGTTTTCCTTTTAAGGCTATGATTTCAATCCGAACCACCAAAATGTGGGTTTTTGGACTTCCTGGTTAACCCTAGAATACGATGGTTAGTGAACAAAGTTGAAAATGTAGTATGCAAAGTTCAAAGACTTTGGCTTAGATATTTTTTTAAAATTATTTTAAGTTATTTTAATAAATTATAAATATAATAACAAAATATAGCGATTTATAAATTGTATGTCTTCCCAAAGCAGTTTGGACTTTGTCACAAAGAACCGAACGAAAGTCCCTCAATTAATTAAACTTATTCCAAATATGTATATCTATGTCAATTTTCTCATTTTACGACGCAAGTAATATTTCCTTCTGCAAGAGACTAAAGACAAATCTTTCCCTTAAAACGAAAGCAACTAATTACAATTCAAATGGTCCCTAACCACTGCGTCTCATTTATAACGCCTGTCTTATTGAAATTAATTATAATTTACAATCAAATGTTTTCAGTGGAGCAAAGGACTCTGTCGCCAACAGATTGTAACAAGATACAATGGACCTTTCCGTTTTCTGACGTCATTTTATTGTTTACACAATGATAGTAATGGCAAGGACTAAGGACTTCACGATGTGCTTGTAAGGCCATTCATTTGGAGAGAGTATCCTGCCCACCTTTAAGGACACCAATTTAATTGAGTGAGCTTCTGGATTTCAATTGAAATTCGTATTTTAATTATTTTGACAAAATTGTGTTAAGTTGAGTTTAAAATTGTTGGTTTAAGTATGAGGGATTTTGGCTTAAATTAAAAACAAAATTGCAGCTTTAATTCAAATTAGATTGTTACACCTTAAACTTTTTAATTAAACAAAATCCAGATGCTGAATCAAATTTGTACATCATTTAAGTTATCATCCAAGGAAATGTTTCTTTCCATTATCCTCATTCCTTAAGACTGAAATCTTTATGAAGGGGATTTTCAATTTACACAATTATGTAGTCGACATCGCTATTCTGGCCTGGCAAACGTTTGGATCCATGAAATTATGAGTGTTACCAATATAACAGAGCCATAGTAGAGTGCTGGTTATCGCCCAGAAAATACAAGTAATGTACAAGTTCATATCGTAGTCATATGTAAGGCATGAACTACACTCCTTACAGGGAGCGAGGTCTATCTAAACCTCTTACTTCTTAAGGGTCTTTGGTGTAAACAGATCGCTGAGGAAGCTATATGTTTTCATTTGAGTAAACCACAGCCACCACGATTCCTAACAGCGTCTCACGAATCTACACTGGTGAATCTTGTGCAATTCTCATCGGCATTCTGTGCCAAAAGGACCCTTCCTCAATTTTGAATTTACGGACTGACAATACTTGCACCGCCTCAATGGGAATACCTCGACATCCTGGTGGCGAGCTGATAAGCATTATTCTTTAAACTCGTATATTCTTTTTGTTTATAAGTACTGGAAAAATTGGTGTGCCTCAGGGTTCTGTCATGTCCACGAAACTCTTTTTAATATTCATCAAAGACCTGTTATCTGATTTAATATTCCCTTAAAATATTTTGACGATGACATTACTATAGCCATAATTCTTTCCAGATTCACAATCATTTAGCATTTAAGATGTGGAACTACAACAGCAAGGTACCATGAGTTTGTGAAATTTTAACCTTCATAACTTGCTGCAGGGAATAAATAATATCGAAGAATTTAAAAGTTCCGAAATTCATTGCTGTTCTAAATAACCAACGTATGCAACTCATAACCGCAAAGACGTTACTCACGTAAATATCATAATCAATCATATAGAAGTAGTAAATGATACTCGTAAACTCTGGCAGAAAAAAAGAAAGTTTTTTTGAAAACTAGAGTCACATCAATCGAAATAGTTATGATGGAAACCAAAGGCAATATGACATCAAAACTTCTTAAACTGTGGATTGTGATCACACTTGAATATATTAAATTGTAATGCCATCATATAAATATTTAAAAAAAAAATACTTTTGAAACTTCAAATTATAAAATCCTTTCATATAAAAAGCGTCTATAAAGCTTTAATGTTTAAATGACTTAGTTTGGAATAACGCAATAAATCCATCACAGAAGTTCCGTTGACAATAGAATCAATTACAGCACAAGCTGCCCCTGGTGCCATACAGTGTCGAGATCCTTTTCAATGTCTAAAAGTACTAAGCCAGTTGACAACTTAGATTTTAGGTTAATATTCACATGATTTTTAATTCTTAAAATTTGATGGCTTGTAGAATGACCAGATCGGAAACCAAAGTGCTCATTAGGGTATATGTACGCGTCCTCTATATGGTTTAAAAGTCGTTCTTTTATAAGTTTTTCAAACAATTTACTTTCAGCACTTAGCAAGCTTATAGGCCTGTAACTATTAGGATTATCCTTAACTTTACCAGGTTTGCAGATGGCTACAACTTTTGCTATTTTCCAATCTTTAGGGAAATACGAAAGGATCACACAATAATTGTAGATTATTGTAAGAAACTTTGTGGCCGTTGAAGGTAGATGATTTTTTTGGATTTTAAGTCTTTAATTAATTCTTTCACTCAACTATTCTTAAAAAAGTTGCTTCTATTTACGTTGCTAGGTAGAGAATTAAGCTCAATAAGCTTATCATTTACAATATTTTCAGTATCAACATCACTGAGATGGGATGAGATTGTATGATTTTTGGAAAAGGAATCAGCCAGTGCCTCGACCTTTTCCAACTGAGTAATTAAAACTTTGTCGTTAACTTGAAGAGGCGGAATGATTGAGTTTGTTTTCCTGATTATTTTCGTTACCTTCCAAAAAGATTTTGATCCCTTATCTCAATTTTTATTTTTCTAAATCTCTATTTCTTTTTTTATTTTTTTGTTCAAAATCTTAACATTATTCTTAAAAAAATCAAGTCTAAATCGAATCCATTTCCTTCTTTCTGAGTTTCGCAAACGAATCAATCTTAAAATAGATTTAGGCAAAATTAGTTGATTTGAATAATAAGATTGGGTCTTAGGAATTGATAACTCAGCCGCTCTGCTTGTAACTTCCATTAATGAATCTATGAGGCCATCAATCTGATCAGACGAAGTAATGTAATCGACCGATAATCTAATTCGGTTTAAATTTTCAGAAACATATGAACTGTAACGATTCCAATTTGCAGCGGAATAATTATAACTGACAGGTATCATATTAGTTTGGCTTACAGAAGTCTGAAGGGAAGTGCAGACAGGCAAATGATTAGAACTTAAAGCATTAATTGCGACCAGTTGCGAAAAACGGTATGCATTATTTGAAACAAAAAAGTCATGCGTTGATGGATTTTGGGACGCGAATTTTGGAATGTATGTTAGTTCAACATACTGTAGAGCAATGTAAGAGATCTGTTAAAAACAATAATATCATGAAAAATATTACCCCAACAGTTTGCTCTCAGACATCCTCACGATTGGTGTCTACAGTTTAAATCACCTCCGATCAAAAAATTATCATTTCTTCTAAACAGTTTTAAAATATCTCTTTTAAATTTAGTTTTCTTCTCATTGCTACCATTTCGCCCTAGGAAATATACAGAAAAGATATTTAATTTTCATCAAAAGAAAAAAGTAAGTTACTGCTACAGTTTTTCTCAGAGCTATGAGCATTCGCACTAGTAGATGGTGTTGCTATTGGTGGGTCATCTGAGCGAGCTTTGTCAACTCGTTCATTTTAATTGAACCACGTTCAATATTTACAAGATAGATACAGTGAATATAATTAGAGTTCGTATTTACAGCAATTGGTTTTATATCAATGAATTTAATGCCAAGCATAATTAGTTCATTTTTTAATGTGTCGGAATTGTGAAGATCTAGGCCGGATAAAACTACTTTAAATGGTCTATTACCTTTCTTTTCGTGGGTATAAAATTCACAGGATTGCGTTTTTAGTTCATTTACAAACAAGTTGTACGAATCAAAACTTGAGCACAGGATTTTCTGGTCCAACGAAATATTTTTAAGGAGATAGTCTTCAATTTTGAGTTTATTAATCATAGATCTAAGCACATCACTTTTTGTTTTAAGAACAATAATAGGAGGAACAAATTCCTTTAGTTTTACAGGCACACTATTATCAATGTCTGCACTATCCATGCTATCTTCATATGTAGATTGTAATGACAAATAATAGTTGTCGTCTTTCACAATTTTAGACATATAAGTAATATTATTAATACTTTTAAACTGACTAAAATCTTTTTCAGATTTTTTATTAGTGGTCTTTTGGAGGATGAATTCATCACCCTCCATTTAACTCCTACTTCTCTTAGAAATGGTTTTAGCTAATCACTAGAAAGCGCGTGCTACACAATTGACAAAAGTCAAACGAATGAAACCGTCAAGGATTGATTTTAACTATTTGAGAGAACTTTGGGCATCTTTAAGGGCAGGTTATTTAACGATTGATGACTAAAAGTATTCGGAAACAAATGCCAACAACGAGATAAGAGTCAGAAAAATGTCTTTACTTTCTAAATGATCAAATAGAAAAGCTTGTCCATGATGGTAAACACCGCACCATAATAAAGAACTGTGGCTAAACAATTAATCGTCCAAAACGGAACTGGTAATTTTTTTCCGACAAAAGAAAATGCCGGCATTTAAAATGTCGTCAACAGTGGAGACTCCAATAAAAATTGTCTGAACACATTAAATGTCGTAGAAAAAAATTGTAGGGAAACCATCCGCAAACAATTAAATCAGCAATACGAGTCCCTGCAGACTGTTCCACACTAGGTAACGATCTTAGCAATTGATTCTTTTCAGAAACTCTCAGACTAGCGAGTTAAGCCATACTTCTTGACCATACCAATGTCTTCCAGGCTGAAGTATCGGCAACACCACACGCTGATATCATATTTTTCAATGACAATCAAACGGAAATCAAGTCGCTGGATCCCTTCGATATGAAATCAAAGCTTGTAGTCTGTTGTTGCCGCGCATCACATAAATAGCCTCTGATGCTTCCCTGACTACAGAAGTGTGCTGGTAACTTAAAAAAAACTGATGAATTCAACAAATTCAGGCAGACTCAACTTTGAAATTTTTGACCTTGTAACTTAAAACAATGAATTTACACTCTTTACTCTTTCCCGAGGAATACGAAGTGGATCAGCCAGTTATAGTTTAATATTTACTTTAAAAATAATTGAGTTTGAAAAACAAAAAAAATTAACAAATCTCTTTCATTACATTTTTAGGTTATGTATGAATACCTTTTAAAATCGGATCAATGGTTTTTCATTATTCGGAATGCCCTTAAGAGGATTTATTTATTTTAAAATGGAATAAAAATATTAAAACAAATCCCATTTGCATTTGTTATACCAAGTTAATCAACATACACTCACATTTTGAAATGAATTCAAGGAAATCAAAGAGGATCAACAAGGATATAAAACAATTTTCCCAGAATTCTTTTATAAAACAAAAAACATTGAGCATGAGTGCAGTTGCAACCTATGTATGTTGCAAAAAAGAACGCAAAATAACCAATTTTCTGCGGTTTAATTTACTTGTCTAAGAAATAACTTGTACAAAACCAAAACTTGCGGTCTGTTCCCCACAGACATGCAAAAACGTCTCCCAAGTCCCAACCTACGTTGTTGTACACATAATCCTCCACAAAAGAATGTTGGGATTTAGCAAGGCTTTAAACCGGAAATGTATCCACCGCAGGAAAAAAGCAAAATAGGAGAAAATGGCAGACCGAAACCAACTTCTACTGATTTAAATTGATTTCGAGTCCAACTATGCCCAAAGAACCAGGATCAACACCAACCACAGAGCAGATGTCATGTGGAGAGGATATGTATGTGGTCCTGTGGTACAAGGTTAGAGTAGAAAATAGTGAAATTCACACACAGAAAAAAAAAGTGAAACCAAGCCTTCGGCCATCGGCTTAAATTAAAATTGAATTGGAGTACCTACCTCGATATATTCGTGCGACACATCCGAAATCCCCTGCCATGCAGCCAATTAGTATCCCTTTCTCCCTCGGTGTATCCATGCACTCTAAAAAGGGAAGAAATAACCCTGTTAAGCGCATCGAAATGGGCTTTTAAATTGATTTTAAGGGGATATTGGTTTATCCGAAGGATTCAATTATTTGTGTGGCTATTTTATATCTACGTCGTCGTCGCTCTTTAGATTGGGATATACATAAGCTCAAAATGATGTCCTTGATAAATGATTTTCTAAATCGCTGATCACAATTTATCGATTGACCCTTATTACGTTAATTTGCGTAGGATTTTGTGACTTACAACACAGAAAAAACAAAAGACAAACATTGGCTTTAAGTGAGACTTCCATCAAAATCCTTAAAGCAACCATCGCTCACAGTATCCTGTCGATTGACATGTTGATGGATGGATGTTCTTTTTCCCACTTAAGAAAAGGTCCAAAACAGATTTGTTTTATAGGCAAATACATATTGACAATGGATGATAATCTGTCTGTTGTCAGGGATTGTGAATAATCATCCAAAGTAGGCTTTATTAATTTTAATGGCAATGCTATAGAGTCCTTTGGCCTAGAAGGCTATTTAATCGAATTATATTGTCGATTGCATTAAATATTTAGATGGAAATATTATGATTAGCACTGTTTCTTTGCTCCTTTTTTCCAGCTGATTGATATCCTTGGTGATGTCATTTTTGTAATCAAAGTCCTTATGCAGTGCAAGGAACTTTTTCCAACTCTGTTGTTTTTGTTGGAAGTTAAATTTAGATTGCAAGGAAATTTAATTCATTAGATACCTCGCCGTTGCCGTGGATCCTTCTGGGTTATACTTTCTAAGTTGATTGTATCATTACTCGAAGTTAGCTTAAGTTTATAATAAATTTATGCTGATGAGTTGACTGAATTGGATTTAATCACGCTAGAGTACTACAAAAATGCAAGGATAATGATTTGTTATGAAGGGTTTGTGGGTGGATTTTGAATTTATGGTGCGGTTTGAGAAAACATTTGATTAAAAACGGATGTTTTTTTATTTAATTGGATCGCCATAATATAATGAACATATACACAATGTCCAAAACCAAGAGCTCAAATTGACTTTTATTGTTGTTTGGTAAAGGCTGAGCTATGTCCTTAATTTTGGATAAAATTTGAAGATACACAGAAAACTTCAGCTTGGATAACGAGAAAACGATGGTTTTTTTTAATTTTTCAATTTACTATTAATTCCATCAACATGGCAAACTTAATGATTTTCAAATAATAACATTTTATATTTAAAACTGCAGATTTTATTTTTGCACTTACCAAAAATTCTATTATTATTATCTGTACAATTAGAGATGAAGAATTCTCCTTCTTCTTTTTTTCTTCCTCTTTCTCTTCTTTTAATTCTTTTTTTCTTCTTTCTGACTGAAAACACAAATCTGCCACTTTTCTGCTTCGCCCTAAAGCTACAGCTGTGAGATTCGCAGAATTGTCCTCAGAAAACGTCGCTTCGGACGGCCTTTCGGTCTTGGATTGTTCCATGTCTGAGACCATCTCTAAATGATATCGAAAAATCTTTCTTTCCATGAAAATTATAGAAAAACATTTTTCTTGATATATTTTCTCCAAACTTTTCTTTTTGGGATCTTAAGTTACACAAAAAAGTACCCTTTATTATTACCGATACAGCCGATTCGCACTGTTCTCTGTATTAATGAAGGTCTCTAAATTCCAAGGAATTCTCCTTATGTGAATATGACTCAGTCAGAAAATCTGCTCAAAGTCTTGGGTTGCAACGCTTATCGCCAATAGCAGTAGATACTACTATACCTCATGTCACAGCATCGTTGCCACTCCTGCACTTGAAAATGTACATTTTCAGATCCTTAAAGAAATATTTCGAAGACTGAAAGCTTTTTCATGACCGGTAGCCACCATTCTACTGGTGATCTAATGGCATATCTCACCGAATAGTGGAAAAAAACATTACATTACCGAAAGTAAGATTATTGGGCTTGATATTTGCAAGGCATTTGAAAGAGTTTGGCATGAAGATGATACTCTTGTTCTGTCTCCGAATCTTTTCCTCGTTCTTACAAATGATTTTGTAAAAGAAATTGCTTTGCTGACGACTTTACCCTCAGGTTTTCATATTATTTCGGTGATTCACGTCATTCACCTTTGGTAATGTGAACGCAACGGTAGGTATCGTATGCAAAACTCATTAAACTCCGATTTACGCAGCATTGCCTAATGGAGTGATAGGAATCATGTGAAGTTTAACGTTTCGAAAACTCAATGCTGTCTTTTTTTTTTTTTTTTTTTTTTTTTAGGGCGTATAAACGCTTTATAGATTGTAGCCAGATCAGATGGGGAAAAATACTTCTTACACAGATACAGAAAACCTAAGCACCTAGCAGCATTCTTAGCGATCTCAAATATATGGTCGTTCCAACGGAGGTCATCGTTGACACACATACCAAGTACTGAGAGCTTTTCGGTTTCTTCGATGTAAGTGCCAATCATGGACAATGGCATTGGGGGTATGTTTAGCTTCAACGACAGAAGACAGCATTGAGTTTTCGAAGCATTAAACTCAACACGATTCCTATTACCCCATTTGACAATGCTGTATAAATCGGAGTTTAATGAGCTGACATACGGCACCGTTGCAATTGTACGTCCGAAGGCGAAGGACGTGAATTATCAAACGAATATGAAAAGCTGAGGGTAGAGTCGTCAGCAAAACAGTTAAGTGGATTAGAAGTAACAGACAGAAGATCATTTATAAAAATGAGGAAAAGAGTCGGAGACAGAACAGAGCCCTGGGGCACACCAGCATTTATTTTGTGGGAATCAGACTTGAATCCGTCCAACACAACTTGTTCACTGGAAAGGGCCAGCTGCATTCTCCCCTTTAAAATTTTACCCTTTAATACTAGTCTCGCAAGGAAGGCTCATCAGTGCACCCTTGAACCCAATTTCGGAAATACCGTGAAATATGGAGATTCTTTTTTTTTAAGTGAACAACACGAATTTGGAAAAGTTTACCAGGCCGAATTTCCCTTGCCAGTTTGTTTTAACAATAAAAGGGCAACAAAAATCTTTTGTATACACTAATATTATACAACCGAGTAGTTAAGCTACTCTACCTGAGTAATTAGCTACTCTAATCGAATCTATTGGTTACATGAACTAAGTCAAAGGGTACTTCAACCAAGTAGATTGGGTACTCAATCTGATTAGATTAGCTATTCAAACAAGGAAAGTTGGCTATAGAAATAGAACAGATTGGCTACTTTAACATAGTAGATTGGCTAATCCAACTTAATAGATAGGTTTAACCTATCATATGCATACCAAAATTGAAAAAAAAAACAATTTCAGAAAAAAAAACTTAAATTTTATTAAAATCCGTCTTACAATTTTCGGCGTACTCCATTTTTAATAAAAACTGGTAAGTGTTGTGGTTCTGACACTTTTTACTTGCGAGAAGGTATACTACTTTGTTTTGCCGCCATTTTGGTAAACATTAGTCTTGATAGTTCATATTTGGCAGTCGTGAAATAGACACGTGGCAAATTTATTATGGAAAAATATTCTATAAATCCAGGTGTTTTAATCGTTAAAACATTTTATCAAAATCAATCATCGCTTACTGTGACGATGAGAAAGTTACGTGAAATTTTTGGGAGAAACAACAGGCCAACAAAACGCACGCGGACACCCTGTACTATAGTGCAAGTTATGCATTCGTGCAGATTAAAATTTGAGATAACAATCAAACATGATTTTTTTTATTTTTTTTTAAATGTATGTTCATTTTGTGCTTAGTTAGTATTGTTTAATTATTTTTAAATTTTTTTTTACACAGTTGTTAAAAATAAATCGTTTTATTTGAAAAACGCTCCTACGATTTTGAAAAAAAAAATCACACTTTTTAACATTTCTTAAAGCAATAAAATGGCATTTAAATTATTTCACTCAATACAATTTAACGTACTTTATTCGAACAATCAAAAGTCACAAAAAACGAATAAATGCTTTGATGTTAACTTTAATTTTTCTAATTTTTTTTCAACAATGTTAACGCACATATGAGCAAATACCTGTGCAATTTATTTAAGCCTGACAACACTGGTGGAAAAACGCTAACAAATTTGTTAGAGAAAGTGTTCAAAATACGTATAAAATTGCAAAGACTGACAAAAATTATTCAAATTCATGAAATATCATTGACATTTTTTAGAATTAGTATACTGAGAAAAGCCTTTTAATTGTTTATAGTTTCGCATATGTGTGATTCAAATATATTAAAATTGTTGAAAAAATTTCAATAAAACGGTATTTTACAGGAAAATATCAATAAAATCAAACTTTTTTTTTTCAATACATTACACAAAAAAATATTTTTCTATTTTATTAAAAAAATAAATTGCATGACTGGATCGCATAATAAGTCCTCATATGTCACCTTATGGTAAAAAATTAAGAAAATTAAAGTGAACATCAAAGCATTTATTTGATTTTTGTGACTTTTTTATTTCTTTAAGAAATTTTTTTTTAAATTATTAAAAATACAAAAAAAAAGTTTTCGAAAAATATTAATGCGAAATTACTAGGCTTCCTACATCTTCTTGAAAATCAATTTTGATATTAATCGGCACCAGCTTTCGAGAAAGTCGAAGAAAAAAAACCGGTCCTATGGGAGGTTCCGTTTTTAGCCAACCATATTAATTTTTTTTTACCAAAATATAATGCATACCTAGTACACTGATTTTTTTTTTAACTTTATACTTTATATAACGGTTATATGACAGGTACCGTTAATTTTTAGGCTAAAATTAAAATTGAAAAAACTCCTCTGTAGAATGTCAAAATAACCTTAAGTTCTAAATTTGAAGACGATTGGCCTAACCGTTTAGGCTGCAGTCAAAAATACACCCGTACAGACAGACAGACAGACAGACGGACAGAATTTTGCCAGTAACTCAAATATGTTTCTCTATCATGGTAATGCCATGTTTGATTGTTATCTTAATTTTTTTAATCTGCACGAATGCATAACTTGCATTATAGTACCTATAATCGCAAGTAAAAACAAGAATATAAAGCCTCCATTAAAAGTGAATACTTAATATTTTGGCTGAAAAACTTGTTTCATTTTTTATTTTCTAGATGTTCTATTAAAAAGACACTAAAAAAACATTCCTTAGTCTCAATTAAATTGTGCCAAATTTCGAACGTTTCAGTCTTTAAACAGTGGCCGAAATAAATTGTACTACCCGATGTTATGTGAACCTACCCGGTTAATTTAAAGGAAAAATTTAAAGAAAGACATATTAAAAATAAAACACCATTTTAACTTGCAGTGCAACAAAAAAAATCTCTAAAAAATATTCAAACAATGATAAGATAATATTAACCATTGTCAGTGAATCTTTTTTTTTTTTATATTTAAAAATTACAAAAACTTTTGAAATCGGGCTAACTCAAAAACAAATATTAATTGTTTGTATAAAAAATTGTTACATTGTTTAAGTGAGTCTATTACATCACGGTTAAGAAAATTTTAAATAAGTTCAATCTAGATAACGCATCCCAAATTATCGTTTTTGTTTTTGGAAAATATTTTCAGCGCTGCCATTCGCATTTTAGTACCCTAATTGTTCTAAACAACTTTAAGTGCTGTTCGATTAGTGATTTTGAAAATGGTCAAGAAAAACAACACACGAAATGTCAAAGGTGGCGATGATTCTCTCATAAAACTGAACAAACAAAATGACACAAAGCTTAGAATTGTTAGTCAAAACGTTAGTGGCCCTGTCGTCGTCGCGTCTGAAATTAAGAAACGTCAAGGTAAAAGTGATTTAGGGGACAATTTTGTTGCACCGGATGGCGGTTGGGGCTGGTTGGTGGCCATTGCAGCAGGAATGAGTGTTGTAAGTATTATAATGTAATAGATTGATCCGTTTCAATTGTAAGGTACATACATTGACATGACATTATTAAATCTTTATATAGCTTGTCACATATCCGGTTCTCCAACAATTTGGAGTTTTGTTTCGAAAACAATTCGTTAAATTAGGAATATCCACTTCAGAAATGACGACAATCATCAATTCACAACAAGCTGCGGCCATGTGTTCAGGTGAGTGGAAAGAAATGTTTGTTAGAAATAAGGCACACCGAACACGACTATTTTACTGTTAAGCAAGTTCGACTATTTTTTAAGATATGTGCTATTTAGCTTAAAACATTCTTTTGAAGTTTTTAGAATAACTAGAAGTAATTCTGCCACTTATAAATGTGTATGTTTGTATGTTTGGATGTTTGTTTGGCAATCACGTCTCAACGGCTTAGCGGATTTAGACAAAAATTGGTAGGGAGATTGATAAGGTGTTAAATTGAAAGCTAAGTAAGTACTTGCGATTATAACGACTATAAGGCAAGTTAAGGATTGGTGAATATTAAAAAAATTGAGATAACAATCAAACATGACATAACGATCATAGAGAAGTCTAAAAAAGTGATCGAGAAAAAATGTCTGTCTGTCTGTCTGTCTGTCTGTATGTAAAACGAGCTGCAGCCTTAACGTCTTAAGCGAATATCTTCAAACTTGGTGCGTGTGATTCTTTTGGCATTCCCCAGAGGGGAAATTGAAATTTTATTTTTAGCCCTAAAAATAACGGTGGCTGCCATATGACCGTTTACGAAAATCTTATTTTTCTCGAAAACGGCTCCAACGATTTTAATGAAATTTTTTGCGATTTTTTTTGTTGGTATTGGCTATCATTTGATTAGAACCACATAGGTATACGGGAAAAGTCTATTAACGGGACCTTTCATGTAACGGTTTTTTTTTTTTTAGATTGTTGGCTTTCTCGGTTACGGCTCTTTGGATTTCTGTCAAATTTTATATTTAAGAAGATCTAGGTAGCTGAATTAATTCTCCATATCAAAATTTTGAATAACTTTTTTTTCGAATTAAAATTAATTGCATACCAAAATTTAAAAAATATTTTTTTTCACAAAAACTAAAAATAAAAAACAGGATTTTATCAAAATCGGTCCTACAGTTTTCGAAATACATTTTTCATAAATTCCTTGTTATTTAGGACGTCTGATCATTTCTACTAAAAACCTTTAAGTATTGTGGTTTTTAAAACTTTTTATAAGTTCCAACTGTTATTTTAAATGCAAATGTTACTTGTTTCTGCCAAAGATCTTGTTTTCCAATGTAATTAAGCACATAAGAGCAAGTACCTGCGACCCAGTCGGCCCCATTTTTTTTTAATTCAAATGACTCATTGGATAAGCCTTGTGCTTATTTTAACACACTGAATAACAATAATTGTTATTTTGAATGCATTATTAATCTAAAGAATTGCCAACTCGTAATGTGGAATGTGGTTGACTCAAAAATCGGTCCCCTGGGCCCCACCCTCAATACGCCTATGTTTGTTCCCTTGGAGTAATTTTCAGGCAGACAGGAATGACGAATGAGTGATTCTGTGAACTTTTGTAGCGATCAACGGAATTATGTATTCGGTTTTTCTTGGTAATTTTGTTTCATATGTTTCACATGCGTAGAAAGGTACTGTTTCTATGGACATTGGCTTACTTGTGACATTGCCAACCCAAACATCCACCAGAACTTGTTGATACAAATAATAAGTGCTTCCCGCTCAAAGCCCGGAGGTTAATCCCTTAAGATTTGAGCCAGATGGGTGGAAATATTAACATACATATATGTAGTTTTCTCTGTATATATTTTCATATCAACAATATTAAATTTGGAAGGCTTGACCGATTTTGAAAACGTTTTGTTTATATTAATACGGTTACATTAGCGGTATCGTCGGTATCCAGAAAAATAAGACACAAAAATTACCCTATTACGAAAAAATTCCGAAAAAGCTGAATTTTTGTGGAGACATTAATTTGTACGTCCTAAACACTTCATAAAAAGTACCCTTAGTTTGTAGCGGAGAAAAAAATCAGTTTTTTCAAAATTACTCGAAAACTATAGGTTCTTTTGAAAAAAGTTGTAGGTACACATTGTAGCTCATGTTATTGTACACACTTTGTTTGAGTGTTACTAAACAAAATAAAGAAGATAAGTTTCTTTCAAGATGGAGGCAGTACCCTTTAAATACCACTCTTAAATTTTGTTTTTACTTGCGATTATAGGCACTATAATGCAAGTTATGCATTCGTGCAAAAAAACACATTTGAGATAACAATCACACATGACATTACAATGATAGAGAAACATATTTGAGTAACTGGCAAAATTTTGTCCGTCTGTCTGTCTGTCTGTGTGTCTGTACGGATGTATTTTGGACTGTAGCCTAAGCGGTCTTAAAATTTAGAACTTAAGGTAATTCTGACATTCTAGAGAGGAGTTTTTTAAATTTTTTTTAGCTAAAAAATTAACGGTGCCTTTAACCGTTATGTAAAAGCTTATTTTTCCGAAAACGGCGTTAAGATTTTTTATGAAAAAAACTTAGTGTACTACTGTAGGTGAGCATTATATTTTGGTGAAAAATAATAATATGGTGGCCTAAAAACGGTACCTCGCATAGGACCGGTATTTTTCGACTTTCTCGAAAACTGGTGATCCGATTACTATCAAAATGAATATTCAAGAAGATGTAGGTAGCCTTTGTAATGTCGCATTAATTTTTTTCGAAAACTTTATATTTGTATTTTTATTAATTTTCTTATTTTTTTTTTTTTTTTTTTTTTGAAAAATCAATATTTTGAAAACGGGTAAATGATTTTTTTTAATTTTGTTTTTAAATGTATGTTATTTGTGTGCTTAAGTTTATATTCTTAATTTTTTTTAAAAATAGTTGTTTAAAAAAACATTTTATTTAAAAAACCTATGATTTTGAAAAAAAAACACACTTTTCAAGCGTTTAAATTATTTCAGTCAATATAATATAACGTGCTTTATTCGAACAATCAAAAGTGACAAAAATCGAATAAATGTTTTGATGTTAATTTTAATTTTCTTAAATTTTATTCTACAATTTGACCGCATATACGAGCAAGTAAAGTGATCTAGTCGTATAATTTATTTTTAATAGAAATTGTTTTTCCAAACATAAAATACAAAAAAATTCTCCACTCAAAAACACAAATTTATTACAATTTTTTTGATTATTACATATTTATGACTTAACACCCGAATGTTTTCGACCCCTTTTCTGAAAATCTATTAATTGTACCATAAAAAGTGTTAAAATATTTTGTGTAGAATTACATGAGCTACAAAGTCTATCCCACCTACTGTTTTTTTTTTTTTCAAAAAAGTTTTCGAGTATTTAAAAAAAAAATTTATTTTACCTCCCTTTACCTTTGTCATCTGCAAGCGATATCAGACCAAAATTCCAACACACTTTTATTCTTGGTTACAATCGTTACGAGTTTCGGACACTGTTCACCGGGATCATTGATCTCCTAAAATTATGATTTTAACAAAAATGGTCTTTATCCAAAAGTCTCAGAAATGAAAGACACGGCAATCATTAACTTCAAAACCAGCTTACCACATTGTCAACTAGTACAACGAGGAAAAACTAAGTAGTCGAAGATTACCAAACGCTATTATTCGGAGGTACCCACGCTACCAGCTACTAACATCATCAAGACCACGGACACGGATTTCTAATTAAGAAATGAGCAAATTTTGGAGCGTTTTCGTCATTGAACACGGTAAAACCATTTTTGCTTTTCATATTTCGTGCAAATGCACTCATTCACTTTACGCAATTGCTGAAAAGCATACTCTGAAGTCTACGCCTTCTCCAAAGAATTTTCTATCCTTTTATTATTATTATTAATATTATAAACGTGAAATTTTGTGAGTATGTATGTGTATCTTTGTTGCTCTTTCACGCAAAAACTACTAAATGGATTTTGATGAAACTTCACAATAATACAGCTTACATATCCGCATAACACATAGGCTACAATTCATAAATATATATTGTATATTATCCAATGTATAACGATAAGTGTCAAGAAAGTCGGAAAAAAACAATTTCATCAAATTATCAGCGCCATTTGTTTGTGGTTAATAATAAGTTATAAGGATTTTCTTATGTCAATTGTGTAGACTAATTAATTATAGTATTGACTACGGGAGATAGTGCTTTTGCATATGGGTAAACCAATGTTATGCTGGTGGTATCGTATTCTGTATATTCTAATGTAAAAATTTTAAGTATTTAATACCTTCTCTTTAGGATGTATTGCAGCTTTTAATTAAAAAAACTGCCATACAATTAAAAGATATGTATATTTTAAAGCGATTTGCATTAATTTTCTATTGAATTAATACAATTTTAATTCTAAAAAAAACTTATTTTAGCTGCACGTATTTACACGTATTTTTTACTGTGGTCAAAGTCTTATATGGGTATCACTGTATTTTTGCAATACAGGAAAGGGTTGGAGCTGACAGAAAAGTAACGCGTTACGCTAACCGCGATACTGTGTTTTTTTTCAACCAAAATCAATCGCAAACGTATTCTGAGCACCAGGCGAACATCAGATGTATATATGTCGAGTAACGTACCGCCCAAGGGATTTTTATGAAATTTACGGTGTAAATATAGTTTTGTCCAGGGATCGTTCTGTGAGTGGTTTTTGGTTAAGCTGGT
The DNA here is from genome assembly GCA_963971375.1 of Platycheirus rosarum. Classification (NCBI taxonomy): domain Eukaryota; kingdom Metazoa; phylum Arthropoda; class Insecta; order Diptera; family Syrphidae; genus Platycheirus; species Platycheirus rosarum. The sequence continues at coordinate 41,713,323 of OZ020508.1, read as the reverse complement.
ATTATTTCCCATTTCACATTAAAACATGTTTTTCTAGGGCGTAGTAACGCGCCCTGGGTACCGCTAGTTGATCAATAATTCCTATTACTACGTTCTGTAAGTTTGTTGTAATAAACCAATTTATCTGAGTGAATAAGCAGACAAAGTTGTATCGCAATCGGATTAATGATATGGCAGCACATTAAAATTCGAACAAAAAACAGAGGGCGCAGGCAGGACACTAGGGCAGATGCACAAAGTCCACAGAACATACGCACCTATGCACAGAAACGTCATGTTAATAAGTCATAATACGAAGAAATTAATAGTTTTTGCTTACCCTACCCACCCACCATTCGTATTGAGTACTCATAACGTATTTAAGTCAGTTTCCATTAAGAACTCAAACTCGTGAGTTGTTGGCTGCCGAACAAGCCGCGAAATTTTATCGAATATCATAATAAATTTAAAAAGTCAGTAAACTTAATCCAGAAAGGCAGTTTATCTATTTTTACTGGCGATTATAGGAACTATAAGGCAAGTTTAGGATTCAAGAATATAAAACAAACTTAAATAACAATGAAACATGACATTACGATCATAGAGAAGTCTAAAAACGGGATCGATAAAAATTTTTTGTCAGTCTGTCTGTCTGTCAGTATGTATAATGAGCCTCATCCTAGATGGCTTAAGCGATTATTTTCAATTTTTCTGTAGGTGATTCTTTTGGCATTCTCCAGAGGGGAAATTGAAATTTTATTTTTAGGCCTTAAAAATAACGGTACCTGCCATATGACCGTTTAGGAAAAGCTTATTTTTCTCGAAAACAGCTCCCAACGATTTTGATGAAAATTTTTGAGAATTTACGGGAAAAGTCTACTAACGGTACCTTTGATATAACGGTTTTTTTTAATTTTTTGGCTTTCTCGGTAACGGCTTAATGGATTTATGTCAAATTTTATATTTAGGTCGTCAAATTAATTCTCCATATCAACATTTTGAATAACTTCTAGTTTCTATTAAAATTTTTTTTTTTTTTTTTTTTTGAAAAATCAATATTTTTAGAACTTATCAAAAAAACATTTTAAATTTAATAATCACATGTATACCCATAAACTCTAAAAAACTGCATGCTAAAATTAAAAAAAAAAATTTGAAAAACTTTTTAGTTAAACAGGTTTTTATCAAAACCGGACCTACAATTTTCGAAATACATTTTTCATAAATTCTTTGTCATTTAAGACGTTTGATGGCGTACTTCATTTGTACTAGAAACCGTTAAATATTGTGGTTTTGATACTTTTTATAAGTTCAAACTGTGTTATTTTTTTAACGTAAATGTTACGTGTTTCTGTCAAAGATCTTGCTTTCCAATGTAATTAAACACATAAGAGCAAGTACGTGCGACCCAGTTGTGCCCATTTTTTACTCATCGTTATAGGATTGTATCACTTAATAAAAACTACGATGCTAGGAAACAAATTCCCGTATTGCATACTGGAGCACCACATGGGTCTGTCTATGTGCCGAGATTTTAAATTTTGTTTGTTATAAAACTTATGTATCTAAACTGTCGACATGTAAAGGCAATATTTTCTTCCCTTCTGAAAAGAATAGTTTTCTTTGAAGTAAGATTCCCATACGGATTGTCTTTGGACTTTCAAGTAGTGTTTCAGACTTTCATAAAATTAATGATAAATTTTTTTTTAAATAATTTTTTTTATTTTTAGGTCTCTTTAACGGTCCACTATTCCGTCGGCTTTCCTATCGGCAGGTTGCTTTAATTGGAAACTTTTTCGTCTTTATGGGTCTTTTCTCGGCTGCTTTTGCAAATTCATTTTTGCATTATTTCATATCTATATCGCTGTTATATGGTAAGTTACTTACAAGTATTTATTACAATATGTAGAAATCTTTCGAAATTTTATAAAATCTAACTCGAATGACCGATTTTAAGCTTTTTTCCCAGATGTCTGTTTTGTTTAACTTTGTTTGTTTTTGTGTTTGAGGAACCGGAAGAGGTATCATGTTCTCTTCCATGACCCTAGCTGTGAATACTTTTTTCAAGAAGAAAAGACAGGAAGCCACAGCTTGTCAGTACTCAGTGGCAGGTGTCGGGGGTATTATGCTGCCTTACCTGTGCACATTTCTTGTGGACCATTACGGTGTTGCTGGAGCTGTTTTGCTGTTGAGTGGAATGTCCCTTCATAACTTGGCGTGTACATCTATATACCAACCTGTCAAATGGCATGTGAAAAAGATTTCCAAGACAGGAAAATCACAACACAATAACAATGACGATGCTTCGGACTCCGACAAATCACTTGATTTGTCAACCTGCAAATTACAAATTCCCCCCACCAAATACCATCCAAAAGATGATCAACCACCAAAAACCCAGAACTGGTTGCCGGAACAAACGGAATTACTTCAAAAGTCCCTGCAAATTCCGACTGCCCCAGAAGCAGACTCAATCTTGAAGAAGATCGCAACATTTTTCGACTTTGATCTTTTGCGAGACTTTGGTTATGTGAACCTCGCAATGGGTCTGACTTTAATGAACATCATCGAAATGAACTTTCATTATTTGACGCCATTTATTCTCAATGAATTCGGCCTTGATAGCAGTCGGATCGCTGCTGCTATGACTGCTCAAGCCGTTTGTGATTTAGTAATAAGATTTGCGATTGTAATCGTTGTTTCCAGACTTAAGTGTGACAACAAAGTATGGCTTATCGTTGGATCTATAGGCATGATTCTGGGAAGAATTGTTTTGGTGTACAATAGGAGTAACATTATGGTGCTTCTTTGCTTCGCCTGGATGGGCTTGTGTTCAGCCATAAGGCTGATCTTTTGGATTCTCATTCTTCCAAGTTATGTTCCGCTGAAGAAACTTCCAGCGGCGATTGGTCTACAACGATTGATAATGGGCATTTGTAATCTGATTATTGGACCATTTATTGGTGAGTTAGAAAAGGATTCATACTTGACATTTATATTTTGTTTTTCGATTATTTTTAGGTCTCATTCGGGATGCAACAAACTACACGTACATTTTGCACATAATGAATGCGATTATTGTCATTGTTGTTATATCATGGTGGAGTGAGGATCTCTATAAGAGATGCAGACAAAAAAAACTTGAGGAAACATTGTAGAAGTTGTTGACAAATCTATTAAAGTTATATCATTTTATTTAAAGTTTCCTGTTTATCTTTCTTTCAATTTTATTAAATTATGGAGGTTAAACAGTTCCGTTGTTGCACCAAGTTGTGACCAAGAAGTAAATATCGCGGCAGCCTACAAAAACCTTGGAATACCCATATCAATGGACCAAATATCATGTGCTGACATTTTAGGTCACAGGGTTTTCTTGTTCTATGATTATTATTATTATATTATCTCTTCAAGAATGTGCGAAATATTTTGTTGAGAAACACAATTCAAATAGGGAATGTTTTCAAATGTTTTTTATAGAAGACAGGAAAGGAATCTTTCAAGTGTGCTTTAAGCTTAACACATATGTAGCAGAAAATGTACTTTCAATAGTAAGTTACAATGGAGGTTTGTATTATTCGTCTTGCAAAGGAACAAAGATATAAAAAGCCTATAAAGGATAATTTATTGCAAGTCGAAATACCACTGAAACAAGAAATTGGCAATGAGGAAGTAGAGCATGATGATCATAACCAACAAATGATAGATATATAGATGACTCCTGAAAGAAATATTTATTTTAAGAAGCTTAAGAAGCAGCTGCAGTATAACAAGCCGGAATTGAAGCACAAGGATTAAAGAAAAAGTTAGCATGCTTTCAAGATTTTTTAGATTTTTAAAGATTTGAGAAAGAATGGTAAATTATTACAGATGTTTTAAGCCTTATCTGATCCACTTATTTTTTCATTCGAATTCAAACTGAAAATGTCCTGCAGTCTGTCAAAATTAGACTCTAGAACATTCTTACTTATTTTTTTTTAAATAGTTTTTTAAATAAAATCATTTGCCATAAACACATGTACAATAGTGTATTTTGGTAAAATAAAAGGCACGACTGGGTCGCACGTACTTGCTCCCGTGTGCTAATCCTTTTTCAGGCGTCTTTTGCAATTCTTTAGAATCGTTGTGGTTTGAAGCTCGAACGAACATGCGTCACGATAAAGGGATAAACACATAAATTATATAGGATTGTTAGCTTTTGCAGTTTTTTAGTGTATTATCTTTCCACTTGTTGTTTACTGTTTATAATATAATTTGCTAATAGAAATATATAAAGGACTTTTTTCAGTTTAATTTTCATTTTGGTATGGAAAAATTTGAACAACTGGCATAAAGATTCGTGGGAATCAGCAGTAGGGTAATAATGCTAGGTTTAGATACCTATATAGGTCCCAATAAGAATAATTTACTTTTTGAAATCAAATTAATTAAAATAGCTTAATTATGTTTAATAGATCGATAAACGTATGGTGTGGGTAGGTATTAATGGAATTTACTAATGATATAAGGTACCTCTACACATAATAAGGTTGGAAGGAAGGTGGGTACTAAAATTAAGATACACATTCGAACTACTGTTAAGCGAGTGGGTATAGAGACAATATTAAAAGTTAACACAGTGGTTTTGTTTATTTATAGGCAGGTGTAAACTTTTGTTTTCTCGATTGAAATTTTTGCATTCAGTAGTAATCGAATAGGTTTTTTATTTGTGAGTTGTTTTTGTGTGTTAAAAATAGGCTTCCTTATATATTCTGTGTATGTATGTAGGTCGTCACCTTGTTTTATTTGACTAATGGCTAGGGCTTAGCCGAGCAATATGAAATAAAATTTTGGGGAAAAATGTTTATGAAATCAAAAAAACACTATTCATAACGTTTTTTGGAAAAAATGTTGTAAGCCATCTTATTTCTTTTGCTGTTTTCTATTTTATGAATTTTTCATTTCAAAATCGTTCGACCAGTTTTTTCAAAAAAATGTTTTTTTTGAAAAACGTTTCGAAAACATATTTTAAAATTTTTTTGGGTATGCCAATTTAGAGAAATCTATAGTTTATATTAGGAGAAAAATTTTAAAAAAAATCTATAGATCCGTTTTCAAAATATTCAAAAAACAAAATAATTTTTAAAAAAAATTATTATAAATTAAAAAAAAACGTTTTTGAAAATTTTAATAAGCATACAATTTTAAATCATAAAACACTACATATTTTGAAAATTTCATCAAAATCCGTCAATTAGTTAACGAGAAAGTCTGATTTTAAAAAAACCGGTCATATGGGAGGTACCGTTATAAAACTTTTTCTGAAAAATCCATTAAAACTTAGAGATAGATTTTGCATAGAAAACATCATTCTGAAAGTTTTATCAAAATCGTAGGAGCCGTTTTCGAGAAAAATAAGTTTTTCATTAAAAAATATATTGCAGGTACCGTTAGTTTAAGAGCTAAAATGCCAATTCCAAAAACTATCGGGTAGAGTAATCTAAAAATACTATATACCAAGTTTGTATCAAATCGGCCGAACCGTTTAGGCTGTAGATATCGATACGACAGACAGACACACAGACGGACGGAAATTCCGGACCCACTTTTTTTGACTTCGCTATCATCGTAATGTCATGTTTGATTGTTAGATTTTTTTTTTACGAATGCATAACTTGCCTTATAGTCCCTATAAATCGCAAGTAAAAAATAATAACCTTTTTTTTCAAATTTGATCTTTTTTTTGTTTTCTACCAATTCTTGTTCTACCATTCTTGCAGTTATCTGAATGAAAAACTTAACTTGGCAACTTGGATCGAGGCAAGTATCTTTATTTCTTCCATGTTTAATTTAATTAAAATTATCAATTTATTAAAAATTATTTTTGAGTTTTTATAGATTTTTTATTTATTTTCTTATATCAAATACATTATTTTATGACAAGGTACACTGACAATCATTATGCTTCTGTTTAATGTACATATTTTTGTTTCCGATTTCAGAAGAGCTTTCTGCACTAACATATATAAAATCAACATTCAAAATTTTAAAAAATTACATTCTCTGTTGGATCAGTAATTCTAGCCTGAACATATCACGGACTAGCACTAATCATCGTAATCCATTTGAAAAGAATTTGACAAGATATATATCGTCTCTAATAACTAAAACCTACAACGTTTATAATTCATTAAGAAATTGCTCTTTTGACATAAACTTCCTGATTGAAATATGGCTTTATGTGACTATCAATAACTAAGAACAACTTTTTGACATCTTTTATCACACTGATCCTAACAATGTCTGTAGGATGAAGGTATCTTACGGATGTGAAATCTTATTTTGTTCCAGCACCTGTACAAAGAATTTCTAGGTATACAAATCTCGACTAATTTTACTAAGAAATTATTTGATTTTCTTCAATTTGTGAATATTTTATTTTTAAAATATTTTATTTTCTATTTATAATTAGTTTTAAATTTTTAATATTTTTAAAAACTGATCTTTAAATTGTATTTTTAGTTTTAAGATCAGCTGTATATTAATAGACTCTAAAAAACGACCAAAATCTCAAAAAACATATTTTTTAAAGAAACTAAAAGTAAAAAACAGGATTTTATCAAAATCAGTGCTACTATTTTCGAAATCCTTTTTTTTTAATTATTTAAGACGTATTACGTCGGCATACTTAGTTATTACTGAAAACTGTTAATTGTTGTATTTTTAGTACTTTTTTATAAGTTCTAAACGTGTTATTTGTCTAGACTTTTTTCTGCCATCGTCTTGCCTTCCAATGGTTAGGGTTTAGGCACATACGAGCAAGAACGTGCGACCCAGGTGTGCCTATTTTTTTAAGTTCAGATAATGTTAACGTAGAACAGTTAATGTTACTTATTTTTTAAATTTTATTCGACGATGTGACCGCATATATGAACAAGTACGTGCGATCCAGTCGTGCAATTTATTTAATTTCTTTTGCGATTTCAAACCCGCTCTAATTTGCAGATGATTTATTTAACAGTTGCACGTATTTTGAGACTGCCTATCAAGATGGAATTCCTTCGGGAGATGATTTATCTGCGCATTTGATTGAACGTGGATCCTTACGATGATTAAAACATCGATAGAGTTGCCCTGTAGAGCAGAAAATAAGAAAAAGAAAAATTAGAAGAAGATGACGAAGACGTTTAATGAACATGTTGAAAGTATTTTTTACTAGACATTTTAACTTCAGTTGAATGGTTGTAGGCCAATGCGATTATTAAACTATCTCTGCTAAAATACGTTAAGATTAAATTTTTTTTGTTGGTTTAATAATTTACGCTATATTTAATAATCGATATTATTTTTTAATAACTTTTTCCTTCTTTCCTCTTACACATTGAAATTCATATCACACAACACCATTAACCCACCTGAGGTCTTCTTACGTTATCACCAAATAATTCCTCTAATGTATGATACTTCTTCTTCTTTTATAATTTATCTACGTTATTTTCCTGAACGGAAAATGTGAAAAAAAAACAGCAACAAAAATCCCACATCGCACCTTCGGGATACCTAATATCCATATAATGTGAGGTTTAAGATTAAGAAAAAAAAGTAAAATGGAACACATCCACCTACGGCTTTGTCAAAATTCACGTCATTGTCCTTGTTTTATCCGCAAGATACATCGTTAAGCTAATGAAGATTTTGCGGTTTTTGTGTGTGTCACTGAAGTGTCAAAATGCTGCTGCGTTACTCTCACAGATTAGCATCAGACGAGATAATAAACCTTATCGTGGTAACTTTAACATCATTAAATGAGGAGTTTTGAAGAATGTATGTTTATATCAATGCATTTGGTCTTTTTTTTGTTAGATACACTATACACACCAGGAACATAGGTTAGGATCTTTTAAAATATAAGACATTAAAATAATATACATGGATTTACAATCTAAGATATGAACATTACGTAAATGCAGAATGTGACGTGACATACGAACAAGTACGTGCGACATAGTTGTACAGTTTATTTAAAATATAATGGCCAAGCCATATTTGTCTGCTTTTCTATTTGCAACAAAATTTCAGTGGTTTATTGTTACAAATGAATATTAAATAGCAGAACAAAAATGAGAATTCCTTCTTCTCAGTGAGAAGATTAAAAGGGAAATCCCAAGATCTTTTTTCAAATATACCGCTTCGCATCCTTTCAGCATCAAGCTTAGTGTTTGATATCAAAGGGATTGAGTGATGTTTTAATGGTCTTACAGCTTTTATTATTATCCCAGGAAGGACATAAGGACAATAATGGCGGTTGCCAACGTGATGACTGATTTTATGGCACCATAAAACCGATTGTTTATTGATCAGCTTATGAAATCCTTTGTTGGGATTCTGTCTTTTGCTTTCATTCTAGGTTTCGTTCATAGCTGTGCGGATAATTGGGAAAGAGAAAGGAAGCCATGTAACACAAAAGTATTGGATTTTCAATACTTGGACTGATGAATCGTATTATAACAAACAATAACTGGTGAAACAAAATATCCACAAATGGTTTCGTATCCAAAAAAAAAGGTCTTTTATTTTCTTTTGGCAAAGATTTTCAAAGAAACCGAAATCCTGCAAATACAATTGTTTTTTTTTAAGCCCATTTGGTAAAACGAAGCTTTGATACTTTCTTAAGTTCAACATAAACACTTCAATTCGAGTTAGTCTGATAAATAACCGCGCTAAAAAACCTCATCATCATTATCTTCATCATGAACAAATAACCAATAAAACTGAAAGAGCTCCTTAAAAACATACATACGTTTGTCAATGACTTATCTTCGAATGAAAAAAAAATCAATCACAGGACACTCAAAAAATCTTCATTAATCCTTTGGGAATAAGAACTCCAAATGATATATACTAAATCGCCTGATAGAAGAATTCTCGACGTTGTCCTTTTCTGAAAAAAAAAATTAAATATTTTTTTCTTAGATAATCCTTGTTGATAAACTACAATCTCTGGAGAATATTTCGTCCTGATTCATTTACACACCCAAATACATAATCGACACAAAATAAAATCTTCCAATCTTGTTTTTTTCTTCAACATTCGAATATCAAATGCAAAAACTGAATGCTAAATCCGGATAAACCTTCTCCTCTGTCAGAATCAATGTTCATGCAGATTGGTAAAATATCTATATGTAAGTGTATACAATGTGGAGATAAGGGAAACATTCCAGAAATCCTTACACTTAACCGCAATAATTTTTCTCGCTATCCTTTTTTGAGATAAAAAAGCCAATAGTTCTACTGAGATATTTATGATTTTTTTTTTTTTTTTTTTTTTTTGTAAGCGAGCTATTGAACATCGAATTGATGGTTGTGTTTCCAATGGACTTCCGCCACATTCATGAGGTCGGTTGCGGCCAACAACTGTGATGAATCTATTAATAATATATCTTTCGATTCAATCAAAAATAAACTAAATCCTAAATATTTTCCATTCTGACTTCGATTCCCACTTCAAGGAGAAAAGAAACAGTCATATTCTCATATTCGAGAGAATATGACTGTTTCTTTTCCAATTGAAAATCGGTTTTTGCCCAACTCATAGATGATATGTAAGCAACATCTGTAAAGTAGACGTGACAGAAAGTCAGGAACTTAGCGCATATTTTGAGCAGAACAATCCCCTTTTGGTTGAAGTTACCGATAGCTTACCACCTCTATCGGGTTGTCAAAAAAAACCTTTTCTGTCGTCTTTTGCATGGTCACATTTATCTGCTGCCAACCACGTCCTATACCGGCTTCGCCAACCATTTGTGTGGGACTGGGCCAATCCTGCAACAACATACCCTACATTCAGAAGAAAACGAATACGAAAACGAAAATGAAAGAACGGCAGCGATGAGTATGTAAAAACCTATGTGACTATAAATATAAACAAACGAACACTACAATGAATTCAATGAGATACACAGAAAACGATCGGACTACATACACCAACTCGAACGAATTAAGCCAAGAAAAGGGGAAAGACCAGTATCAAGCATAATGTGTGCCTACCATATGGTTCAGTTGTAAAATAGTCGTCAAACGACCAACCAACTCACTTATATGTTATTCAGTCCCAGAATTTAAAACGAAAATACATTTATCAAAAGAAACATCCACGAGTTTTACTTGTTTTTCGCATAACAATTTTTTTTAAATCCCACATTTATCTTCTTGGGACTAATTGCAACATTTATCTAAATATGAAATAGCTGAATTATTAAGCTTAACTTAAATCCCTATTTTTTGACCTTTACACTAAATACCTTAAGACTACTTTCGAATACACTCTCAAATTCCACTAACCTTGCCATCACCTCCGTCAATGAATTTATTTTTTACTTCCACCTAATCAGTTACTGGACTAGATCGTGGAGTAGGCCCACTTACAGCCAAAAACCGAGCCAAATATAATACCGCATACTTAAGTTAATTTCTTAAAAAAAAAATGGGGAATCTTAGGGAAAAGTGTTCGAACACGTTTTATAGATAATTGCTTGATCTAAAAATTTGGTCTCAGTTATTTTTATCATAATCATTATCATTTTTGTGACCTTTGACCTTGGATACATTTTTTTACACGCCGGATCGATGGGGACTTTTTACAGTTTCATAACAATGATGTTCCTTACGCTCATGCAAATTTTCAGCTTTCTGGAAATTTGTGCAAGGTTACACCATATTTTCGGGTGGGTTAACGCGGCGGATGTTTTGCTTTTAGGGAGAGGAGCTACGTAATCGTGAACTAAAGATTTGATAATTCAGCATTCCTGGATTAGGCCGACGTATTTTCTGTTCACTCATTATCTTCTTTAGATTCTGATCCAAAATGTTATCGCAGAAGATCATCCTTTCTGGGCAGAACCTCCATCAAAGAGTCTTTAGTCTCCATGTCAGGAAGACTGTTGACCGATTAAGCCTCTATGTTTCACGACAAATTTATTTTTGGTAATGCACCGCAGTAGACAAAGTGCATGCTGCATCTCCTTTTATTGCTGGAAGGTCCACTGTTGATGTTTTATGTGCGTATCTTAAGAGGCTGTTTAAGAAAGGTTCTAAAAAACTTAACGTAAAATTCCATTAAACTTAATCAATCGTAAAAAATTAATCCATTGTATAACTATATCATTTGCCAAATTATGCTCATGCACCCTATGTTTTATCATTAACTTCATTTGTTCTTATGCTAACTGTTCATTTGCTTTGTATTAACATGTTGTCAATTTACTTTTGCTTGCACTTGGAAGTTATCCCTTATCATAAAACACGCCATATTCATGTTATTTGCTTATCTATTCATGACCATATTATGTTAAAGCTTTTTCTTTGTCATTCGTTTTTTGGACATCGTTCGATACACATCGAAATTATAAATTCGCTCTTGTTACAAGCAACAAATTCGTTTTCTTTCTTTTTTCGTGTTTGTAACTAAGTTCTCTTATAGAGGCTTTGAGACTTTTCCAAACCGAAATATAAATTAGATATATGTTTGTGAAGCCAACGAGGCCCTGTTGATTTATATAATATCATAGAGGGTCACCTGGATCTTCCAGTTTCGCAGCTCTAATTCCTATTAACGTCTATGAAAATTTTCTTTCCTGGCATGTTCCTTAAAAGTTTCAAGTTTTCCAAGCCTAAAATGGAGTCAGCTGTACAAATAACTCACCTACGAACGATACTCTTTGCCCAGGACTTACTTTTCCCTTATCGAGCTCTTCAAGGGCTAGTCCTTACTCTATACGCGTGACTGTTGATACGATATGTTCGTACCATCATCAGGCTCTAGTAGTGGAAAAGATCTATCATCACGTGACCAATTTCGTTCCCAATATGTCAAACAGCTTACTCCTGGCCGCGTGATCTAATGCGCGCGGGGCCTAATAGATGAGATTAGTATGTCTAACTGTAGTTATGCTAAAGAGTCAGGGTTTGATTCCCCGTTAGAGCCAACTTTTTCTCTGGGATAATTCCTCTTGCGAGGAAATGACAAATCTTCCAAGAGTGAAATTTGTCTCCAAAAATTGCATCTCATGCATGTTCGGATTTGGCGGTAAATGCACGCACGAAAAAGCATGACTCAAAGTCACGTTCTGCCTGAGCCTGGTTCTGGAGTTGGACCGATCGATGTTTTTTGATAGCAAGTGTTGCCGCTATAAGCATAATTTGCATGTTAGGTAGGATATAATGTAATGTAATGTGTTTCCTTTTTGAAGTGATTAATGTAAGATTAAAATGTATAATTTTCAATTAACTCCTTCTACAAAAAAATGATAATTCAGGGATAATAATTCAATTCATTTTCAACAATGTTTTCTTAAGAAGTTATCACGTAAAATTATGGTCCGTAAACTGACTTTACAAAAAAACTAATTTTGTTATATAAAAATGTTGAAGAAAGCACGCTGAAAAAATAAAATACAAACATTCATAAATGTATGAATTATTACTTTTTTTGTTTCGTTAAAAATTATAAAATGGAAAAAAATCATTAAAGATATTTTGTGAACCTTGCAAATATTTGGGTTATGCGTTGAATTTTCCACATTGCCTTGAGAGTTGAGATCGGAACATGATTAAAATAACAAAATTTCTTTTAATGGTTTATAGCATCAATGTAAGCTGAGTCAGCCTCGATTTCATATCCAACGGTAGGAAAAATCATTTCTATATGCTGATTCATATAAAAATGATTTGTCCTACCGTAGGATATGAATTTTCAACAGTCATTTAAAACTTACTCAAAACTCAATAAAAAAAACTTTACCAACAATCGTATTATTCAGCCGTATCATTGCCTTCTTTACAACAATCAATCAACTTGCAACTTGCCTTTTACGAGCCTCACAACCTAAGCAGCTACTACTACAAGGTGTATGAGTTCTGAGTTAGCAATTTTCATTTGAGAGCAATTTTTAAGACTCACTTAATTTTCTCTCTGACAAAAGTTTCTACAAACTTTTCAAATAGGAAAAAGGATACAATTTGTCACAGATACCGACCCAATTTTGAGAAATTGCTTTCCGTTATATGTTTTGTAGATAGATGGAAGATAAGGTAGTTGATGGACGAATTTGCAGAAAAAACTTTTTCAAAACTTTTTTTTATACCTACCAACAGTGAACCGTAATAGAGTAAATTAAGGGTAATTCGATGATGGCAATGGTTTTACGGGCAGAAAGGAGCAAAAACTTTGAGTTGAATTGATTAAATTAAAATTGAAAAAGTAAAAAAAAATAAGTGTCAGAACAGAACCAGGACTGAGGAGGAAACTGCGTTTCCACATCGAAACCAGGAAACTCTTTTTTTTGAAGTGAGTGATGGATGCAAGATAATAAAACTTCAAAATTGTAAAATGTTTCGTATGCGTATTTGATACATGTTGATATTTTCTAAATATTTAAAAAAATAAAAAAAAAATCTTTTATAATCAATAGTCATTGCCAGCACAAGCACATGTGTATAACATAAAATCATCGTAACTATTGCCTTTGCCTTAGCCAACCTTATATTTTGTACCAACTGAATCGAGGTTTGTGGTGATTTCTGATCGTAGTTTTTTGTCTAACCAAAAATTGTATCGTGGATTTCTGTTGTTTATCAAACTGGAACCTTTTTTGTTTCCGATATTTATATTTTCGATATCAGTAGTAAAACAAAAACTTCATTCCAGCTGTCGCTCGATCGAATGGCAAGTCGTGTGGGGCATCTTGTGACATCTTTTGCATAATTTTTTTGAATGTCGTTTTTTGGCTTCATTCCTCGTTGAATTTTCCATGCTTTCAATTTAATAATAATAATTTCAGCTTCATTTTGCCCCAAATTATTTTTTCCCAATAAGCTTTTGCACATATTTTTCGACGCTTTTATTTATCAATGCCACTCCAATTTTATATCGTTGATACCTTTTATACTATTATACACTCTTTCGTGATAAATACAATTTCTTGTACCACCGATATTTTAAATAAGACTACCTAGTGCGTTGTGTTGTACGTACAGTGCTCTGTGCTTTGTTGTCTGATTGGATCTGCTGCTGGGCTGGCTGGGCTGTGTGAATGAAAATGAATAGTGCTGCGGGAATAGTTTCAGTTTTCAGTCACATGAAAAAGAGAATTTACAGAAATAGAGATATTCATTTAAATCTAATAAAGAAAGCTGTTGTATGGCCCCGCTGACATTATAAATGAAGAGAACAAACTCTTAAATAATCACACACAAACACAACACACAAGTGTATTTATTATAATCAGCGTTGCCGTAATGGCATTATTAATGCTGGATCTAACATTAAAGATAAGAATACAAAAATGCAAAATTTTGGAATAATGTTTGAGAGTTTTCTTTTTTGTTTTGCATTTTTGACTTTTAAATTAGGTTTTGAATTTTTACTTTCTTCGCAATATTCTTATAATGAATTAATTAGAAAAAACTCCACCATTCGTAATAAAAACTTAAGTAAATGATCAAAGAACTTTGCAGTTTGATCAAATGTGAAAATTCAAAAGGAAATAACAAAAAAAAAAACTGCGTAGAATAACCACTGTGTAACGATTTTTGAATGGAAATTCTTATTTTTTTTTTAACTACTACACAGATGTTATAATCAATTACATGTTTAACAACAAAGTTTTCATAAACTTATTTTCTTTTTACGTTGTCGCCGATTTCTTTAAACAAAGAAATATTTATTATGTTAAACAGAGTTTTTTTTATTGTCTATTGATAATTAAAATTTGATTTGGAGACCTGGCGTTCTGTTTTCGAAACTCCTCTATGATTTGAAAATGTGAAGTTCTAAATCAAGCATTATATAATTTTAAATTGTGGCAACACTGGCAGTAAATCTGGTTTCTTAGTTTGAATTTAGATTTTTTCATCCTAAGCACATTACATACTTCTATTCCGTGGTTCTGATTCCTGATGGTAAACCACCCTTAAATAATAAATACTCAAGTTAAGATGATCTTTTATAATCAAAATGTGATGGTTGCCATTTGAGTGTCCATATTTACTTCAAAAAAATGTTTGCCATGCATGTATGTATGCATAGTATATATGTGCTTACCTCGATAGATCACTTTTTTACAATATGAAATATCTATCACTGGATTTGCAACTCAATTCTAAATTTGACTCATCGTGAGTTTCCTCGTAAATAGGAAATGTATGCGTTATTTTTAATATTTAAAATGTTGTATTAATTATGGTATGAACTCGCATTTTTGCCATTTTTTCTCGGAGCAATTATGTTAATATCTATGGAACACATGGATGATTTCAGAATTCAGAATAGCGAACAAAAAGCAATAGTAGTTCCCGCTTCTCGTGTTGTTGTTTTGCAAGCTGAAGCTGAATCAACAGTTTTGCTTGTGTCTTTCTTCCCCTCTTTTTTGTGTATATGAAAAGAGAAAAGTTAAACAAAACCATATTTATCAGCGAATACCAATACACAACACATCATCATACCACATCAAATATGTATGTGCAGGTAATAGAAAAACAAAAAATAAACAGCTGCTGATTCGTTAGTGCAGTTTCTGTGGTTTCTTAAAGGGAGAACAACAGAGATCAGGGCTGGCAGAACAAAAAACTATTTATAGACACTTTTTTGGTGAAATGTTTCCTTATGTTTTTTAATCAATTATATTGAAACAACAAACAATAATAAAAGTATTTCTTAGATTTGTATGATGTTTGCCATTTTTATAATTGTATTTGAGTGCTTGCTAAGGTTTTAATTATTTAATGTTTACATTAAAAACGAAGAAAGTAGTGTGGTTTGATCGGCCAGCTCTGGTAAAAATGCAAATTATCATTTTGTCAATGTTAGCCCTTCTCCGTCTCTCTGAGCGCAGAAAGTGATCGTAGTAGATCGTACAGAGAACAGTAACTGGGGCAAATAATTTATAATGTATTTTATGAATGAACAAATGTGTATTGTGTATATGAATATGACGTGTATGTGTATGATAAAGGGAATAATGCAATTAAGATAATTCAATACAACTGAAAGCATGTTTAAAAAAATATGTATTAAGAAAACATATTGTCTAGTATCTTCTCTTCTCACGGACGATCTTTTCCTCTCAGCACCAATCATAAAAACAGCATCAAATGATTTTTCTCTTGAGATTGGGCTTGACATCAATCATGCACAATTAAAATGCCTTTTTATGTTTAAATACAATATTTGCAGTTTCTGTTCCCCATTTTTTGAAGACAAAAATTATCAATAAATAAATTAATTTATATATATTATTACATGTAATAAATAATTAATTCATTTAAATTTAAACAACAATAATAATATTTTTATTAATTTTAATTATAATGATAATACAATAAAAATATAATAATAATTGAATAAAAATATAATAAAAATAAAACCACCATCTGTTCGCCTTCTGAAAGTGCTGCTCAGAGACACCCTGAGCTCACTCAAGCAAGCCTGCTTACAAGACGAATTCAATGGACCACATCCATTCGTTAACATGTCGTCAAGCGCAACTTCTTTCAAGCAACTCAATTGGAAACACTGCTCTTAGGCTACAGGCAGAAGTTATATCAAACATTTTAACAAAATATCCTGAACTCAGTCACATTTCGGTTGCAGTTCAATAACCGACCAAGACCATCGAGCGAATCAGTTTGAAAACAAACAACATTTAAAATAAGCAAAGGAATTTTTTTAAGAGGATTCCCTGAATCCTCCCTGGTTCATCTATAATATGACTTTGAACCTTATTTTTTCTTCTAGTTTGAACTCCACAGGAACTTTACCGCATGTACCCTGCTTTTGGACGGGCAAACCACCAACGCCTACCAATTTACCCTTGAGCCCAATTTCGGTCGTACAGTCAAGTACAGAGATTCGTTCTTCAGCCGTACAACTTCAATTTGGAATCTCTTGCCTAAAGCGCGGAACAGATTGATCCAGCAACAGCACCAGCACCGTCAACAGCAAACAGCACGCTGACCAGCAAAAGAAATTGAAACACATTGCCACCAGCACCAGCATCGTCTTCTTACTTCTGTTTGACACTTTGTGTCATAAAAAAAGTATACGAATTTCACTTGCGCAAAGTTGGTAGCAATGCAACAGCAACAGCAAATTTAGGACTTTGGTATAACGACGCTGGTGACGTTGCTGGTGCTGGTCTATACTAATTTGAGCCATTGAAATACATTGGTTCTAAATTAATGGCGGCCGCTGTTGCTGGTGCTGTTGCTGTTGCTGGTTCAATCTGTTTCACGCATAACTCTGTGTTCCCCTCCTATTATGATGTTCAGAAGTTTAAAACCAATTTGCATCGGTAACTCCTATTAAACCCTCTCCTTCTTTCCTAAGCTCGCGCTGTGTCCACCGACATCAAAAGGGTAGCCCAAATCACTTTAGCGTGTGCAAAGTCTAGAATGATCTCTGCCGCGAAGCGATTATTTCGGAATTTTTTTAAGAGCTTCAGCAAAGCTGTTTCTTGAGTTTCTTGGGTAAATTTTAAATTCTATTTTGTAGTAAAATGAATACACTCGTTGAAGTGCTACCAACTTTACTGACTTAAAATAGACGACATTAAATTTAAGGTCCTAGGTTTAGATATGGTGATTGGTGATTATTGTAATCTTTCTGTGCCTTTTAAGTGCCTACAATCCGCAATATTTGTAGACAACTATGTCTTGTCAAGAGAAGAGACTGATCAGCAGCTGAAGTTCTTTTTTGGTGGAACCTGTGATATTCTCTTTCCTGACGCTGATATCCTAGTCTGAAGATCACCAAATAAAATTGTATATTTTTACTTGCCGTTATAGGTACCTACTATAATGCAAGTTATGCATTCGTGCAGATTAAAAATTTTGAGATAACAATCAAACATGACAGAGGAGTTTTTCAATTTTTTTTTAGCTCAAAAAATAACGGTATCTGTCATATAACCGCTATGTAAAAGCTTATTTTTTCTCGAAAACGGCTCCAATTATTTTTATGCAAAAAAAATCAGTGTATTACTAAACATAATAAACATTATATTTCGGTGAAAAAAAATTAATATAGTGGGCTAAAAACGGTACCTCCTATAGGACCGGTTATTTCGACTTTCTTTAATTTTTTTTTTTGTATTTTTAATATATTTTTATTTTTTTTTTCTTGAAAAACCAATATTTTGAAAACGGGTAAGTGAATTATTTTTAAATGTATGTTATTTGTGTGCTTAAGTTTGTATTCTTGAATTATTTTGATTTATTTTTTTTTTTAAGTTGTTAAAAAAACCGTTTTGATTGAAAACCGCTCCTACATTTCTTAGAGAACTAAAATGGCGTATTATTTCACTCAATAATTTAAAGTACTTTATTCGAACAATCAAAAGTCACAAAAATCGTAGAAATGTTTTGATGTTCACTTTAATTTTCTTACATTTTATTCTACGTAACCGCACATGTGTATGAGCAATTTCGTGCGATCCAGTCGTGCAATTTAATTATTTTAGGTTCAACGTATCGTGGCCCGCGCCTCATCCCTGCCTAATAATGACAATAAAAATTAAATTTGTAACTATTAATATAATTTTTAGTTTTACTATTATTATTGCAATAATAATTTAAATGATAAAACAAAACCAATAAAATTAGTAAAAATAATATTTGTATGACTTATACAAATTAAATATCGGTAATACTATTACCGATAAAACTAATAATAATGATTATAATAGAATTGCAATATTTAAAATGATATTTGGAATAATATAAATAATATCAAATTTATAATCAAAGTAATAACAGTTATAATTTAAAATAGCTTCGTAAGGCCTTTAAATCCACCTAAAATTGGCGTTTCTTCCCGGTAACTCACTTGGACTCATCAGTTGACAGTGAGTACCTTTGTCAAGACGCAACTTTCGATTTTTTCAGTTCAAATTGTTATTATTAATGTTATTATAATTATTGTTATTATTATCATTATTATTGTCATTATTATTACTATTAATATCATTATTATTATAGTTATTATTATTTTTATTTTTATTTATTGGTTTTTTTTATGATTATGTACATATTATGTTATTTTATTTATTATATTATTTATACTATTATTATTACTATTATTATTATTACTATTATTATTATCACTATTACTATTATTTGTATTATCGTTGTAACTATAATTATTTTTATTTTTACCATTATTAATTTGTTTCATGTATGTTCATTTTTTATAAGTTTAAAAACTCATTATTTATTATTATTGTTGCACCTGTAATTTTAAAACATATACTAACATGAAAAGTGAAAATAAATTTCAAGGAAGCTAAATCTGGAAAAGTTAGAAGCCATTATTGTTAAATTGTAAACTTGGAAAAACGACCTGATTTCACGTGTTAACAATACCAAAGAAAGCAAAAAATAAGACAAAAAAACATTTATTTTTAACATTATGTTTTTAAAATAACCATGTAAGTTTTTTTTATTGTTAATTCTTAGGCACAATTACAAAAAAAATCACATAATAAAGATTAAAACTAAAGACTTCAATTCATGCCTTGGAGGCTATCACTCGAGTCCAAACTTATGCAACTGCCATTAGGTGACCTTTCATCAGCGTCGGGCATAGATAACCGTCGATTTGCTGCGCGTCGCCGTTGCGGTAGAACGCGATCTTGTTCGATGCCTCTCCTCAGGACGCATTGTATCTCCCACATGGTGTCGCTGCGGATAGTTTCGTCAGAAATGAGTTCCAGTTGACTTGTAACAAGATCTGCTTCCCAGCTAGTTTGGCTTTTAGATATTCCGTTTTCTGCTCTTCGCTCTTTTGCCGCCATACGATTCTGAACAATCTGTTGCGTTAACGCAATCGTCTCGTAAAACTGATCATTTATATCTTCCAGGAAATGGTCATTTGATGGTTCTGCCTCTGGTTCTGGATCTTCGAATACTGTTTCCACCATTCTGGATGTCTGAATATTAGATGACATAACACTTTCATCAGCTTCGAGTGTTGTAGACGACGTCATATCATTTTCACATTGATGTTCAATGCCCGGACCGTTTGTAATTTGGGGAGTTTCGAATTTGTGTTCACTTTCGTAAATATTTGCATAGTCTGGAACTGGTGCTGAAGCTGCAACTAGAGATCGAGCTGAATCTGAATCCATATCCTCCGGATTAGTTTCCAATGCCTTTGAACGCGAGTGCTTTATTGAAGCATTGTGGGAGTACCGGTGACTGACGTATGGCTTCAACCATTCCATTTTCTTGAAACACCAAAACTTTGGTTTGTATTTCTTGTTTTGATCCATGCTACGTAAGTCCTTGTTGAATTGAGACCGAAGAACTTGGATTTTATTTTTCAATTCTTCCACGGATACGCTGAGGTTAAATTTATCCAACAACATGCGGCAAATGTCTTCCAAGCATTTTTGTCTTTTGGGGCGATTCAAATAGTCGTGGTTTGTTTGGTCGTACAAGCATTTCCGTTTTCGAAACTCGTGCAGCATGGTTTCTATGATTGGACGCGTCCACACGGCGCTTATTGTAGGCATTTTCGTATATTTTCACTTCGCTGTTAAATAATGCTGTTTGCTGTATCAGAGCAAAACTTAAACTGAACGGAAAACCGTTGCCATGCTCGACGATGTTGACTGTTTACGAGGATGATGATGATGAGAGAGCACAAACAAGTCATTAGCTTGTCGATATCGATACTGCTTCATTTACACGTAGGATTTATGTGTGTGTGTGCACCTTGGCTTGGTTTCATCAACGCTGTTTTTTTCCCCTCCACACATTCATATATACACTGCTATAGAAAAGTGTTGTCTATTGATAACTGGATGCTGATAGTGTATGTGTGTAGATACAAAGTACAAGCTCGTTGCGTCGTTACCCCATGCTGGTTGCTTTGCTATGGTTTTGCGCTCATTCAGCCATGACAATGGAAAGAGCTAATCATTTTTGCTGAATTGCATAGCTGGTACGGAATAACGGAATGCGTGAGTATTGTTTATGGTTTATGGTTTATTCTTTATTATTTCTCTTTCTCTTGAATTCATCAATAAACAACTAAAAGTTCGGATACGGAATTAGTTTTGGGTTTTTTCTTGTCTGTTATCTGTTAATGCACTCACAATTCTCATGCACATTTTATTTCATTAGGGTATTGGGTGGTGTGGTGAGTGCATTAAGTAAATTTAGAAAGCGGTTGGTTGCTAAGCAAGGGGCAAGGTGATTGCAGATATTAATTTAGATTTAAGATGCAAGGGTAGGTACTTATTTATATGGATTATGTTTTTGTTCGTTAATTACCTACGTACCTGCGTTCGTAGGTAGGTACTTACTCCAAATTTAGTTTATGAGTTAACTAATTTAATATTTATTTTTTAGGGATGTACCTACATATATACGTTGGATCAGATACATAAAAGGAATGTTTTTTTTCCAGGTAGGGATATGTAATAAACAATTTTTGATTTTTTTTTAAGTTTTGAAAATATTTTGAACATCAATATTACCTAAAATCTAATGCATACCTACTTACATACAATGTACGTTCGTAGGCACATTCTCTCGTGTCCTTATTAAAACTATGATTTAATCTTAAGGGCTTAAATAAACAACTTAGTAATATGTGAAATAAAAACGATAGACATACCTACCTACTATGTACCTACATATTTAAAAAAAAAACGGTTTCAATTAAAAATAATGTTCCTATGCCATTAAAAATCGATTAAATAATAATTAATTAATGAAAAGAATTTCCGACAATTTTCATGAAAATGTGTTTTTATTTTTACTTTTATGAAAAACAGTTTACCTACACATACAGCTGATCAAAGAAAAATATAATTATAAATATAAAAAAAATGGGCACGACTGGGTCGCACGTACTTGCTCCTAAGTGCCTTATTACATTGAAAATCAAGATCTTTGACAGAAACAAGTAACATTTACGTTGAAAATAACACGCAGTTTGAACTTATGAAAAGTATCAAAACCACAATACGGCTATTAGTAAAAATGAAGTACACCATCACACTTCTTAAATAACAAAGAATTTATAAAAAATTATGAAAATAAAATCCAGTTTTTTTTAATTTTTTTTTTAATTTTGGTACGTGTTTTTTTTAGAGTTTATTAATATATGTACATGTGATTATAAAATTTAAAATTATTTTTTTCATTAGTTTTAAAAATATGTCAAAAATTAATTTTAATTTGAAAAAAAAACAGTTATCAAAAATGTTGATATGTAGAATTAATTTGGCTAATTAGATCTTCTCAAATATAAAATTTTACGGAATGGCAAAAGAATCACACAAACTAAATTTGAAGATAATCGCTAAAGCCGTTTCGGCTGCAGTTCGTTATACATACTGACAGATAGACAGACAGAAATTTTTGCCACTAACTTTTTTAGACTTCTCTATGATCGCAATGTCATGTTTGATTGTTATCTCAATTTTTTTTTTATATCACGAATCCTAAACTTGCCTTATAGTCCCTTTAATCGCAAGTAAAAACACGCACTGCTCTGGATCGCACTTGATCGTGTGAACAAAATTCCAACAATTTGACAGAATTTATTTTGAATGCGACGATTGTATAGTGTGGTTCTACTCCCCCGACGTTTGCAATGAAAGCATACAATCTAAGTTACCCGGATAGAACATTGACGTAAATTAAACATAAAGGGGACGTGGCCATATACGTCTGTAAGACGTATATTGAAGAGCTAAATATCCAGGTAATATATAAATACATAAACGTAAAATATATATATATATATATTATACGGATACTAACCAAACATTTGGCTCTTCGTTATACGAACTAAATACATCTTACAGACGTCAACGGCGACAACGTATTAACGTATATTTGTCATATTATAGACAATATACATTAATGTACGTATATTAAACATAAAAACGACGTTGCCATATACGTTTATGGTTTCTACATTCTATAATTGATTTGTGATTTATTATTTTGGTTGATTATTTATTATTTATATTTATATTAAATAAAAGTACTTACATCATGTTGGAATCGAACCCGGGACCATTGGCACCAATAGTCTGGATCGCTAACCGCTTGGCCAATCTTGTTGTGGAATTCACTTTCATCTAATACATGGAATCTTTAATGTTTTATATACGTATATAATACGTTCATTGAATAACTTCAGATCTAAGAATCGAAATGTATATAAAATCGATGTCAAATGCTTTGTAATACATGGAATCTTTGATGTTTAATATACGTATTTTATACGTTCGTTGAATAACTTCGGAGCTGAGAATCGAAATCGTAAGATAATTAACAAATATTATATGTATATGATATGTACAATATTCCACCAAGATATATAGAAAAACAGGAGCAATATACGTATATAAATACGTCATGTCGACAACAATGCAGTTGGATTCATCTTTATCTTTTAATACATGTTTCGTATAGGTACAAATATTAAATGTTTATAATTCGTTGTCAAATGTTTATTGTAAAATATACATACATTATACATATAGACTATTATTCATTAAATAGATCTACAATATCAATTCCGTTTATGTCTAATTCAGGTTTATCAAAGACTTATACATATTATATATATGTGTATATATATATATATATATGTAATATATGTATATTAGAAATTAAACCTTGTTCCATTCATTCCCACAACCACTGTAAAGTTATAGTTGTGCATTCTGTTGTCTATTCTGTATTAGGCTGAAGTAAAATAAATTGCATGACTCCATCGCACATACTTGCTCATAATATGTGCGTGCGGTCACATTATAGAATAAAATTTAAGAAAATTTAAGTTAACATCAAAGGATTTATTTGATTTTTGTAATTCACTTGCATTATTAGTAAAACAAAAAACTCTCCAGCTTAGATTTGCAATCGTTAAACGATATCAGACAGATGGAGCTTCAAGATTAAAGTCTTCCATTGCGGTTATACGAGTTATCGACTCTCGATTTTTACGAACCCATAAAACTTGCCTTGGAAGAGCATCAAATGATACACCCGAAGCATATCGGGTGGGTAAGGAATAAAAAGTGAAAAACAGTTAGAAGTATCTACATGACTTTTTATAGTATAATATCCTTGATATCCCTGTGGGAAAATCGGAATAAAAATCAGTCCGCAAGATGTTCCTCGAAGAAACCAAACCAGAGACACGGCACACATTAAAGACAGTTACCGTTACCGGGATATGCAAATAAATTGATGCCATAGGAGATTTGGTTGGGTTTCTTCATATTATTCACTTAGGTAGACATCCTGCTCCGCATAGATGTGCAACGTTGAGGTTTTATTTGATGTGAATTGTGGATACATTCTCTGTTCCAGGCAGAGGGTATACAAAATGTGTGCATCTATATATATTTTTCGATGCTGAAGGATATGTAATTTAAATCGCAAATATCGAGCCATATGTGGGCTAAACCACAAAGGAATAGCTGCAACCATATAAATAGACTAAGGGATTTTGGAGAATATGTTGCAGTTTGTTTTGCATAATATGCAAGGATATATACAAGCTATCCTTGCAACTATTTAGCAGATAGGCAACTCGGCAATGGCCATAAATATTACATTATTTGCATTTGGCCAAAAGGCTCATGAAAATGTATGAAACAACATTTAAATGAATGACATTGTATCTGATCTTGTGGTGTTTAAAGTAATTGGAAGATTTTTATCGTCACTTGTGCATAAATGTCTGCAACCATTTCGGCAGAATTGGAGCTGGGAGATTATTCAAATTGTGATTTGGCCAGATTTAGAATGAATATTCATTAAACGAACTGTGAGCATAAGGAAGAGTGTTCTTTGGTACTCGAGGGGGAACTGGATTGCTGGACAAAGCAGTAATGGAGATGAAATAAATTTTAGCCGAATTCTTGTTTTGCACAACTTGAATTTCAAAAGAAGTTAGGTATATAAACAACAGATTTTCTGGTAAATATTATTCTTTAAACAAAGTATATGGACTGAAATGTATGGGAAGTTATATGATAATTGTTCTTTGTAGAGTAAGTGTGCGATGGTAAGGCTTTTTAAGAATTCCTTGTCCATTTCATTCACAGTTTTGACTTTCAGCAACGAAAATTTAGGAACTGAAAAACAGGTATTATAAAATGACACTCTGACTGAAAACAGAATTTAGTCCTTCATTCCTGTTTTTAAAAACATAAAACAACAACGATAGTAGATGGAGCACTGGTACTAAATAAAGATTTTAATCCCACTTTATTACTTAAATTAAAATCTATAGATGAAGCATTAATATTAAAAAGTCTGCTCATACGGTTCATATATGCCATAGTTTGTTCTATGAAAGTCAACATGGAGAAGTTCCGATCCACGCAGGTGATAAGATCCTCCAAGGTAATTTAACCCAATAAAGACTAATAAATTAGGAGCATCAATTAATAAGTTGGTGAAAAAATATTAAATCATTATTAAT
The DNA here is from genome assembly GCA_963971375.1 of Platycheirus rosarum. Classification (NCBI taxonomy): domain Eukaryota; kingdom Metazoa; phylum Arthropoda; class Insecta; order Diptera; family Syrphidae; genus Platycheirus; species Platycheirus rosarum. Next base: position 41,687,849 of record OZ020508.1, on the reverse strand, counting down.
ACGCCTTGGGTGAAGGGTTTGCATCTGCAGAAGCTGGATTCGGTTTGCATATGGTGGCAGATAGAATGGATCATTCTAAGGTAGACCTTAAGGGCAAAATGAACGAAATTGTGTTGGATGGCTTCAAAACGGTTCTTATGAATAACGTAATAAGGAGCCCATAGCTGTGAAGCATACTCAAGGTGGGGGCATACGTAGCAATTGTACAAGGAAAGAGACACATATGGATCACTAAATTCCTTTGCCCAGCGTTTTAGGAATTCTAGCATAGAGCTAGCTTTATTCACAATAAAGTAAACGTGTTGAGTAAATTCAAAGTTGGAGGTAAAATGGACACCCAAATTCTTAAAACTAAAGACGCGACAGAGTCGCTAGACTTAATTGTCTTAAACATCTTCATGCCATCAGCGAATATAAGAATATCACTTGATTGTATGCATGACGTAAAATCATTTATTGCCAAAATTAATAGTAAAGGTCCAAGGTGGCGTCCTTGAGGTACGCCAAAGTTGGCCACTAAGGGGTCTGAAAGACAATTTCAAAATTTTACTTGGCAGGTTCTATTCTCTATGTATGATTTGATCCAAGCTAAGAAATAAGGAGGAAAACCAAAAGCTTTTAACTTAGACAAGATGACGTAGTTGGTCAAATGCTTTGAGACATCAGTGTAAATGCAGTCAACTTCATAACCTTTTTCAATATTCCTTGATTTGCCTGGACCTCAGGTGCCGTAGGCACGAGGACCTGTTGTGTTTTATCATCAATGCAAGTAAAAGCACCTTCAGTTGGTTCAAGTGCAGGATTGTCCTCATTAAAGTTGGTAACTGAAGTATTAGAGGCTGCAACTTCTTCAAACTTGTTTTCAACTTCTTCGATGAATTCAGGAAGCTGATTGTGCGGGCGATCCTTAAAGGTCTCTTCAAAATGCTTAGCGACGGCTTCTGCTTTTTCGGTTGGTGTTGTTGCAGAATATTGCCCGTGCATTATTGTATCTGGCATCAAGCTCTTTTTCCCAACGAGCTGGTTAATTTTCTTGAAGGCATCGGGTCCCGGTTTGATTTTGGCAAGTCTTTTCTTGAATTCATCCTCCTGGTGATGTTTCATTGCCTAGTTGAACATGGTGTTGGTGCATTGAAGTTCGGAGTAATTAAAAACACCTCAACATCTTCGGCTGCAATGCTCATCGCTAATGATATACCTATTGTCCACTCTTCAGAAGAAGAAGGCAAACTTGCTCGCAGACCATTTTGCTGCTAGCTATACGTTACCTCGCAGCAACATTGCCCCTCCTGTACTTGAGAATGAAAATTTTTCCAAGAGTTCTCAAAGATCTCGATATACACAAATCCGCTGGCCCAGATGGTATACCCCTGATTCTTCTGAAGATGTGTTCTTCCTCACTGGCAAAGTCACTGCGTGCAAGCTTTTCCATCGCTTCTACTCTTTTGGAATCTTTCTTGGAAGATGGAAAACAGAATTTGTCCGGCCTGTCCCTAAGAATGGTGACTTATCTTCCCCTCCTCCTACCGACCCATAGCACTAACATCCCTTCTTTCTAAGGTCATGGAAACGCTGATTAACCGTCAGCTTATGGAATATCTCGAAGATCGAAAGCTTCTCCTTGACCGTCAGTATTGCTTCCGCAGCAACCGGTTCACTGCTGATCTGATGGCATATCTCACCGAACAGTGGAACAAATCTTTACATCGCTTCGGTGAAACTAAGATTATTGCTCTAGATATCTCCAAAGCATTTGATAGAGTTGGCATGAAGCTCTCTTATCGAAAATGCGTGCTTTTAAGATCGATGATGCTATTTCGTTGAATTAGAAGCTATCCTCTGGACCGTTAACTACAAGTTGTATTGGATTCAAGTCTGATTCCCAAAAATAAATGCTGGTGTGCCCCAGGGCTCTGTTTTGTCTCCGACTCTTTTCCTCATTTTTATAAATGATCTTACATCGAAGAAACCGAAAAGCTCTCAGTACTCGGTATGTGTGACAATGACGACCTCCGTTGAACGACGCAATGTTTCATGTCTTTCCTTATTTTATCGTTTCTTTTATATAAAAAATGTTCACTCGAAGTAGCCAGCTGCATTCCTCCCCTTAAAAGTTTCTCCCGTAATACTCGTCTCGCAAGGAATGCCCATCAGTTCACCCTTGAGCCCAATTTCGAATGTACCGTAAAGTATAGGAATTCGTTTTTTAGACGAACAACACAAATTTCGAATAGTTTACCCGGCGAGATTTTCTCTTGCCATTTTGATTTGCAAGCATTCAAAACCAATGTTAATCGACACCTTCTGTCCTTCCCCTCCCTATCTTTCTAATGCCCACGGCAGTGTGCTCTAGATTAAAAGGGAAACAAATAATCCAGCGCTAATTATAAAAACAAATTAGCAAAAAAAACCTTAATTTCAATTTGATGTTAATAATCTAAAAACAAAATTTTTAATAAATTTAGTAAGTGTACTTTCAAATTCTTCTTTAATATTTGAAGATGAATTTTATAAGAGAGATTCTTGAAAAACATTTCTTTAAAGTTCAAAATGTTCACAAAACATAGTTTAAAATATTTTAAATTCACCCTCACTTCACTCACTCGTATGTTTAAAAAAAAATCCTCAAAAAAGATTTTTTAGATATGCTAATATATCACAGCGTTTGCATCGCCCAGATTTATCTATGGAAATTAAATCAGCATCAACTCAAAGGACAGCGAAATCTGGGAAAAATCCAATGAATTGTTGAAAATTTCCCTCTATTTTTCACAAGCTCCACTTTTCGCCTTTCCTCTGCATTCTTACATCCCGAAGTAGGTATTCTTATGCTATTTTTCTTCTTTTTTTGTGGACCTCTTGCTATAGGATATGTAGTTCTGGCATGTCACTGAAATCTTACAAAAGACCGGTGCTGCTGGTGTATTATAAGGATGCAATTGGATGGCTCCCAAGTGGTAGATGAAGTAAAAACACAAAACGCAGGACGTCACTCTTACTGCAGAGCAGGACACATGCATATTCAACATACAGGACCAGGATGGCTGTCAGTGAAATATACGTATCGTGTATTGCTGCAGGGAAATGGAAAAGGCATTTTTATGAATGAAAATCTAGGTCAGTTGGCTGAAATCACAGATTCTAAAGAATTCATTTCTCTAAAATAGTTTTTTTCTTCAGATATGAAAAGAACGAAAATTAGGTGAATGAAGTCTCACTGGATATAAAGAAAGGAGTAAGGAATATTAACGTAGGCAAGCTTCCGAAGGGCACAGCTAAGTAATTCGAAAATGAGTAACACAGCGATTCCTTCGGCTAATTGGCTCTGCCATACAGGCTACGTGAAGAGAGTCATTAAAACGTTTCTTTCTTTGTTTTCAATTCTTTAATGGGTGAGAATGATTTTCCTGGGAAATTGTTTTAATTTTAAAAGAGCTTTCAGCATTTTGTTTGTTTTTTAAGTTCTTTTTGCAGTAAGAATATACACAAACATCTGTAGACAGGACTTCAAAGGCAGACAGATATGGCAGCGTTTTGTTCTTATTGTTAGAACCATAGCACCTTTTAGCGTGAGTCTCTATTCTTCTTGATTGTTCTCATGTACATCCTCCTAAGTTCTGTTCTTAATTTGTTTCAGCTTCTTGGAAAAAATCTGTTGTTTGGCTGTCATCCAAATCAACATGATCTTGGACACACTCTTTCGCTTGGCATCAGTATTAAGGAAGACCGAAGATGTAACACCTCAACATTTTACCCATAAAACTTTACATTAATGGTTAATATCACCAAACAGAAAAAACAAAACTATTGAAGTAAATGTTTATCAAAAGCATTTGATAGATTGTCTCTCTTATCGTCAATAAGTGCATTTGGAATCGACGAACCCTTTATCCGATGGATTAGAAATTATCTTTCGGACTGTTTCAATCGCGTTGTTTTAGACAGTTTCCTGTCTGGAAACTGATGTGAAACTGCAACGAACGCATAGTATATGAAAGTATTTATTATGGCATCTTCTCCAGAATCGTCTTTCTTCGCACACGTGGTCAACAATTCTACGCAAGACTTTCTTTAAGTAAACAGTCAAATCTCGAAACTGTACCACAGCTAAGTTTTTAAGGTAAGATATCTAGTTTTTCAGATACTTGATTTTAGCAGCCGCGCGCGAGATTTTCTTTTTCTTTAATATAATCATCTGCTGCTTTTAGCCCAAGGCTTAACAACCCTACACTACTTCAAATGCATGCTACACAACCCTGATTGTTGGACCAATACTTCTAGCGGACGCTGCTGCAATGTACATACTTGGTTTTCTTTTAATTAAAATACAGCCGCCTGCGACTGCTCGATCTGGATGAAGCAGTCTGCGTAAAGCGAGGTTCACATGGGACAATGCAGAGGCCAAGACAATGCGACAAGATAATCATTGTTCCATGTAAATAATGGCTTTCAGGACAAGACAATTGTCATTATATTGTCCTCCGAGCTAGCCTGCCAAGTTTGAGGACAATATCGACATCATCCAACTCCGTTCAAGAAGCTCGGACAAGACAATTGATTATCGTCCCATTGTCTTGTCTGCGTGTGAATGCTGCTTAAGCCAATATTTGGCTGGACGTCGTGACTATAATCTCTCTTGTTGACGTGCCATAGTCACGAATTGCTTTCAATCCAGACCATGCAATGACGTGGCGAAAAAATGTGACTATTTTCTGAGGATGAATTGTGTTTTGACCTAAAGGCGTGACCTTAACGAAAAATAACGAAACAACTGACAGAACTGAAATCATCATCAATTCCAAGCTTTAAAAAATCAGCTGAACCTGGTGGAGTGTCCAATTATGTCATAAAAATACTTCCTCAAAGAGTAATGATACTTCTTGCAACCATCATAAACAATAATTGCATCAACAACTCCTACTTCCCTCAAAAGTGGAAAATGGCAAAATCGTTAGAATATCTGAGAAAGGCGCTAAAAATATAATTTTCAACTACTGGCCGGTATCCCTCTTAATTCCTAAAGTCAGTAGGAGTCTATAAGTAGTCATCCGCAGACGGATTAGTAAATATAGCAATGATCTCAACCTCATCGACCAACATGCAGTTTGGTTTTCGTGGAAATGACTCGACACTGCATCCGTTACTGAAGTTACAGTCCTAACATCTGCACACTGCACAGTGCACAGCTCTGAACAGTCATCGTACCACCGTTGGTTACTTTCTGAATTTTGAAAAAAAGCATTCGATAGCGTATGTATTCAAGCCCATATCCATTAGCTTAGGTAATTTGGACAACCTGCATCACTAACAAAAATTGTGTTTTGTTTTCCTCTCTTTCTTCCAGAAATTCTTTGTACAAATAGGAACTTGTAAAACATCAATCAAAGACATCAAGACCGGAGTTGCACAAGGTTCAAAATTGGGACCTATCCTTTTTAACTTGTTGACATTCGATCAACCCATGCCAACGGACTGCTAAGGCCTTCTCTTCGCGGTTGACTTACTTACCTACGCCCCCTCAATAATTCCTATCATTGCAACTCGAAAATTCGAAAACCACTTTTCAGACTTTTCGGATACTACGTGAAATGGGGAATCCGAATCAACACAGCCACATCGGAAATATTGTGCTTCAGAAAACCTACCTTCCACCATAGCCGTATTCGTTCTTCAGTAACGTGTAGATGGATCAACAACAGTAGCCAAAAGGAATGCCAAGTACCTTGGGGTCAACTTTAATGAACTGTTTAAATTCAACCCGCACTCCAACGCCTTGCTTGAGAAAGCCAACTATGCGTTACATCGTGTTCATCCGTTACTGAGTAAAAGAAGTGGTTTAAGGAAGCCAACAAAACTGCTCATATGCAAGCAATAAGCTATTATTATCAGCAAGAGTTTTCCTTTGTGGTACATCAACGATGAACCATCTCCAACTCTTCGATTCCAAGGATGTACACCGGACTTTTCTTCATCAAGAAAAACACTACAGCAACAAACGACTCTACAAAGAAGCCGAAATCAAGCCGCTAGACTAGTTTCTTTTGCAGTCAATGATGAAAGTCATATCTAAACCCACCAACCACCCTAACCTTCTCATCAAAAGGATAACCGCCCAGGAACGACATCCCGAACCTATATAGGTATTTTCGAGCTTTGGATATCAATGACAACGAAGAAGCAGTTTTTTGTGCCAAAACATCATTCTCTGGTCTTCTCATTTGTTGTAGTAATTTTATGTGAGCTTAATATTTGCCCAGGACTTTGGCTAGCTTATGTGCAGCACGACCTCACGTTGAGAAAATTGGAAAATCGTTTAGTCGATGCAGTTGTTTGTTTTATTATCGTTTAATCTGGTTATTTCCGAAGCTTGTTTTCGGGTTCAGTTTCTTTGTACTTTTTTCTTTGTACGGGAGAGGTTACCAGCATCTCGCTTACCCTGTTGGATTAGACCCCCCATAATAAGCCAAACTTAACAATAACTAATACGAATTTGTTACCAGCTGCCGCCATGAGGAGGCTATGAAAGGACTTCCGGTAGTAGGAATTATTACGGCGCCTTCATACTCTCGTCTGCTACATGTCAATCTCTATTTTTCGGGATTAACTCGAAAAACATCAATCTTAGGCAAAAATGTATTAAGAATAAAGTTGTACAAAATTAAATTCTGAACAACTTTGTCATAGAAATTTTTCGTCAAAAAGTGAAAATAAGCCAGTTATTTAACAAAAAATCAATTTACTTAATTTCAAGATGGCGCCCAACGTTAAAAAAACTGCATATCTAATTATTTCCATTTCAGGTTATTTTTTTAGTCGGAATGAGCTATATGTGTTTTGTTGAGAATGCCCAGCATTTCTGATAGGATTTTGGTAAGGTTGTCATTGTCTTTCAATGTGTCGATGCCGGGAGTAAATGACTCCATTGAAGATTACAAGATACTCGATCGGGAAAGACCTAAAGATTTCTTACGTGCCAGAATGTTATTCTTTTTCATTGGCTTACAATTTTATAAAGTTCCAATTCGAAAATGTTGAATGCCTCTTGTAATGCCAAACTATTAGTTAGAAAAGTAAAAAAAAAAACAAGTTTATGCTCTAAGAAATGCCATTAATTATAGGTTTTTCCTTAACTTTTTCCTAACCTACAGTTGACGGTTGTAGTAAGCAAAAGGACGAAATTTATAAAAACGAACTAAACAAAAGATAAATAGAACTGCAAAAAAAATATACAAAATAGACAAAAAATAATAGAATCCGAGTTTCGAAATTCCCTCTAAAATTCTGTTCAAAAGAATTCTCCTAAAGTTTCAACAAATACCTGACTTTCTACAGAAAAAAAACAACAACAAAATTCATCCCGGAAAAAGTGAAATTTTCTATAAAAAAAAACACAAGAATAATTTAGCTGGACTTGTTCAATTTATTTTTCTTAGCTCACCATTGTCGTCTTTTATTTATTTGTTTTTTGAATTTTTTTTTTATTTTGTGTAAACAATAAACTTTGTGCAACGAGTGCGAATGGCATTATCCGAGCGAAAATAGTGTCCTTCCTTTGTGTACAAACTTACCGTACACAGGAAAGGCGATTTTGTACCACGTAGCCAGCAGCAGCTGCATCTGGATACCCACCGACAGGGATGGCGACAGATCCTGTCCAGAATTTTTAATTAATTTTGCAATTTTAACAAGATTTGCAAAAGACCATCTGAAAGAAATGGAATTGAAAATAATAAAGTTAGTTGCAACAAGGATGGCTTTTAGTGTGTATTTGTGGTTTCTTGTTTGTTGAACCTTTTTTGTGTCTTCTACCGGAATCGTATATGAACATTGGCTTTGAGATAGAATATGCGATATGGCGATATGTGGCGATATCTGGATTCAGGAGGAGTGGCACAAGATAATAAATTATTGTGACATCAGTACCAATCCTGGCTAAGTGGAATGTATTGTATTTTCCCTGAAATTCTGTTGAAGCGTTTGATGGTATGCTCAAAAACTTTGAAAATGGAAATATTAAAAATTAACTGTTTATTAAATATCAGTTTTAATAATCGCGTTTCGCAAGCCTATGTCCTTTCTAATAGCAACTTTGGAGTTCCTGGAAATGATGAAAATAATTCATGGACAAAATCAGCCAGAATGTTCCATTAAAACCATTGGTATGGACTTATGGCAAAAAATATTTCAATAAATTATGATTTTAATTAAAATAAATAAAATAATCAGAATGGCTATGCAATATTGTTTTATTATGAGATTCGTATCCTTGACTATGACTGACATTAAATTTCCAAATTTAATATCCACAAATACCCAGTACCCACTCTAGCCACCAACTGTGCAATCTGTGTGTGTAAAATTAAACTTAAAGTTTAATGTATAATACACTGCTCCATTGGAAAGCAAGCAACGACCATTGTGTAATTATATTTTGACATATAAATTGTGCCACATCCAGTCGAGTGGTGCAGTTACCTACACCTGCAGCAGATTGGATTACAAATTCAACGATAGACATGCTCTGGTCTACACTGCAACTCTATACCGATGCTGATGTTCATATAGCTGAGTTATGTCCGTTTGGGCAATGGATGGACTATTTAGATCGAGTGGAGGATGCATTTGGAGCAGTGGCACTTGATGCTGTAAGTGTGAGGGTATACCCCAACTCCATTCTACCTAACCTACTTCCAAATTCCATTAACATTATTTGAATAAGTTGATTGCACAATTGAGTAAAGGGGGAGGTCCTTTGAGGTTTATAATAAACATAATGTGTGTGATTGTGAAATTTAAATGGAGAAGTATCTAGGGGATTGCGATTTGCAAATAGTATTTTGTATTGTTTGTTTGCAGATATTATATTGAAATATACATGAAAGGTAATGTTTTCGAAGAAAAAAAAATAACAAATAATTTTATAAATTGAGGAATAGGAGAAGGATGCCCCATAAGCATCAACTGACATACTTTTACAAACTCAGCTCATATCGCCTCATAGAAAATCTTCATGAGCAATGTCCTTCCATAAACCCCGATTGATTGCTGAAGCTATGCAATTTCTCATTCCAGGACTTCGGGTGGTTAGCGACTATATGTAATTGCGGTATACGCACCAGATGCACCTCAGCCCGCAAATTTTCTACAGATCTCGAAAATCTTTTCGAATGTCTTAGACTGCAATCGGAAGAAAATTATTACTTCATGGCTGGAGATCTGAACGCCAAACATGATGATTGGGGAAATTAAATACAAAATCCTAGAGGGAACCATCTATTTAATTGGATGGGTCAACATAGTGTTGGGTATAAAATTGAACTTCTTGCTACAGATAGACCATCGTTTCCTAGAACTGGTGCTTACCTGGATCTAGTTATTATTGCTAGACTCACTACTGACAGTTACTAACACAGTGGGTCATCGGAAAAGAAACTGTTTACAGACAATTGAATACGATAGTGATCACTGCGGGCTTACCGCCGTTATACAGCTTCCGAATGAGCGTGTGGAGTTGCAAGAGTATGTCCCTGCGCATTTTTATAACTTTAGTAAAACGCGTTGGCCACGCTTTTCTAACGCCTTATCAAGGGAACGTCGTTTGAACGACATTTGGCCTCCAATAGATATCTGCTTCAAATGAATGGAATAATAAAACATACAATGAACGGAACAATTCCACGATACAAAGAACAAGACGTTTCTGCTATGTACCGAAACACAACAATAGAATCACTTCATAGACATAAAAGTGGACTGCTGACCAGGTTGAAACTTTTATACAGACGGTTAACTGACAGACATAATATGGAGATTAGGACTCTAAAAGCGTCGATCAAAAATATCAAACAGCTCATAAAGCAAAATTATAGAATATCAATAAATGGATATTGGGAGAACAGAATTCTAGCTAGTGTTAATTCTAGCGACCCTAGTATGTTTAGGAGGAACGATCAAAATGACCTTCCGTGTCTTAAACTCCAGAGAACGATAGAAAATGAAAACGTACTTTGGTCAGCAGGAATAGATCTACGGAACGCCGTCTTTCATAACGATTTCTTTATGATTGAAGATCCTAAGGAGAAGGTAGAAACGGTAGGGTCTGTTTTCCAGCAAGTGTATAAGGTGAATGAGAGCATTCGCTCAAATCACGAACTGGAAAACAGTGCTGTGCTGAATCACTGTCACCTTCGAAACAGTATCATGCAATGGCGATCTGAGAATCTTGGTTTTACCAGATTCAATGACGAAAACTTGGCAAAGGCCACCATTGCCGAGCAAAAGGGACCTTGCTCATTTCGAAGGTAGAACTCCAAATCATCTTTGAATCATTAAAGAAAAAGAAGTCAGCAGGAGTCGATGGTATACAATACGACAACTCCCTGATGATGCAATAGACATATACACAACACTGTTTAACAACGTGCTGAATAATACATATTATCCAGTGAGTTCGAAGACAGCTGTTGTACATCCTCTGCCGAAAAAAGGAAAGTATATCTCCAATCCGGCAAATCTCCGGTGGATAAGTCTTCTTCCGAATATCAGCAAGATATTCGAGAAAGTTCTCAATAGAGCTCTTTCCAAGTGGGCGGAGGACAAAAATATAATTCCAGACACTCAGTTCGGCTTTAAGGCAGGGCATGACATCATTCATGCTGCGTCTAAGCTAGTGTCTGATGTCCAATGGAACAATGCTAAAAATCAATGCACGGTTGCTTGTCTGGTTGATTTGGAGAAGGCTTTCGACACCGTATGGTTAAAGAAGGTCCTTATCTGAAACTAACCAGATGGGCATAAGTAAACCACTGTTATATATATGCTCTATGAAATGCTTAATGATAGAAAGTTTGTTGTCAAGAGTGGCAATGTGACTTCTACCACAATATTTAATATAAATAAAAGGCACGACTGGGTCGCACGTACTTGCTCCCGTGTACTAATCCTTTTTAGGTACAGGCGTCTTTTTGACAAAGATTTAATTTTAATGTTTTTTTGACGTGCAACTTCTTTAGAATCGTTGTGGTTTGAAGCTCGAACGAACATGCTTAATTATATTTGATGGATCGATAAACGTATGATGTGGGTAGGTATTAATGGAATTTATTAAGGATATTAGGTACCTATAATAAGGTTGGAAGGAAGGTAGGTACTAAATATAAGATACACGTTCCAACTACTGTTAAGCGAGTTTGTAAAGAGACAATATTAAAAGTTAACACAGTGGTTTTGTTTATTTATAGGAAGGTGTAAACTTTTGTTTTCTCGATTGAAATTTTTGCATTCAGTAGTAATCGAATAATTCTTTTTATTTGTTAGTTGTTTTTGTGTGTTTATCATAGGCTCATTATTTATTCTGTGTGCTTTTATGATGATGAAATGCTTTAAAATACGTAGGTATGTATGTAGGTTGTCACCTTCTTTTATTTGACTAATGGCTAGGGCTTAGCCGAGCAATATGAAATAAAATTTGGGGGAAAAATTTTTATGAAATCAAAAAAACACTATTCATAACGTTTTTTGGAAAAAATGTTGTAAGCCATCTTATGTCTTTTGCTGTTTTCTATTTTATGAATTTTTCATTTCAAAATCGTTCGACCAGTTTTTTCAAAAAAATGTTTTTTTTGAAAAACTTTTCGAAAACATATTTTAAATTTTTTTTGAGTATGTCAATTCAAAGAAATCTAAAGCTTATACTAGGAGAAAAATTAAAAAAAAAATCTATTAAACCGTTTTCAAAATATTCAAAAAACAAAATATTTTTTTAAAAAAATTATTAAAATTTAAAAAAAAATGTTTTTGAAAATTTTGATAAGCAATATTATTTAAATCATAAAACACTACATATTTTGAAAATTTCAACAAAATCCGTCAATTAGTTAACGAGAAAGTCTGATTTTAAAAAACCGGTCATATGGGAGGTACCGTTATAAAACTTTTTCTGAAAAATCCATTACAATTTAAAGATAGATTTTGCATAGAAAACATCATTCTGAAAGTGTTATCAAAATCGTAGGATCCGTTTTCGAGAAAATAAGTTTTTCATTAAAAGTTATATGGCAGGTACCGTTAGTTTTGGAGCTAGAATGCCAATTCCAAAAACTGTCGGGTAGAGCACTCTAAAAATACTATATACCAAGTTTGAATCAAATCGGCCCAACCGTTTAGGCTGTAGATATCGATACGGACAGACAGACAGACAGACAGACAGACAGACAGACAGACAGACGGACGGAATTTCCGGACTCACTTTTTTTGACTTCTCTATCATCGTAATGGCATGTTTGATTGTTAGAATTTTTTTTTTTTTTACGAATGCATAACTTGCCTTATGGTCCCTATAAATCGCAAGTAAAAATGGTCTGCAACAGGGAGCGGTGAACTCGCCGATTCTCTTCAACATTTACACCAGCGATCTCATAAGTAGTCTTACGCAAGCAATTGCGTATGCCGGCGATTTAATCGCGTACAGAACAGGTCCAACAGTCGAGGTTATCAAAACTCTGATTTGACCAGATTCAGAGATATTGTGATGACTGGAAGCTGAAAATTAACTTCTAAAAATGTGAAGCTATCCTGTTTAGAACCCCTTTGTCTAGATCTTCTAGGGATATGAGAAAGAACTGGCGCAAGCTAGTGATCGCTGGGCCACATGGACATCCACTGTCGAGTAAAAATGTAGTAAAGTACCTTGGCATCTGGCTGGATCAGTTTCTTTATTTCAACCGTCATGTATTTATTACTTATCGTTTCAAACTCTGATTAACGAGTTTTTGACATTTAGAATATGTATTTATATTACTTATTATTTCAAACTCTAAAACCAGCCTTTTACTGCCACGATTATGATCTAGGGACGCGGCCGACCTTGTTAGAGTGAGACATTGGACGCCCATGTAGAGGCTGCTCTGGCCAGGGCTAGGGGAGCTTTTGCTCTGACAAGACGGTTGTTTTTTAGCAGCCGCCTTGACAGCAGAGTGAAAGTTATTTGCTACATGGCCCTCATTAGGCCGATGATTGCCTATGGATGCCCTGTGTGGTTCAACGTTGCACCATCTCTAATGGAAAAGATTCGGGTGTTCAAGAGACAGTGTCTTCGCACTTGTCTCGGACTTTACAAAACACCAGAGTCGGAGTACAAACACTATTCTTCTAACGAGGTCCTATACAATAACGGGGCCAATACAGCAGGATATATAACTTTTTAATTAAGCTCATTCACGGACACATTGCAAGGGCGATGACCTTAATTAATGGACAAATCTTCGGGGCTTATTACCCCCAAGATGAATATTTTGAAAGTACACGTTCGAGTGGTTTCATTCCTCCCGCTTCCTTATTCTTAGATAGTCGAGGGCTGATTCAGGATAGATCAGGATTGGTCCACCAGTTTTGGTGGCTTAATTAAACCAGATAATTTTAGTGGACTATCGTCTATGGCTGACTTGCATATGTTTCAGGTATTTATAAGTTAATAGATTTAAGTATTTTCGGTTTATTTTAAGTTAATTTTAAGTACGTTCAGATAGGTTAAGAATAAAAAAAAACGACAAAGTTTACCCAGTTTTTTAATTTTTCTGAGTGAAAAATAAAACCCGCTAGTTTTAATTTAAATATGAGTTAGTTTACAGCCGAAAGGTAATTAAAATTAAGATATAGATTAATGAAGAGCGCCCGCATAGGGCCAGTAACTTAATTAAGTTGATAGTGTTAACTAGTTTTTAAGACTTTTCTCTACACTTAAGTAGTTTTAAGATTTAATGGAATAAAATCATTAAAAAACTGAACATAAGTGAAGTGAAGTAAATTTTATTTATTGCAGAAGAAAACTTACTTAGTACAAAAAGGCGAAGCTGAAATGAATAAATCGTGTTAAAAAAAACATCAATTACCGACTGCTTATATACAAGCAAGTGCTCAAACCTATTTAACAGTATGGTATTCATCTTTGGGTTGCTTCAAACAAATCTATAGGCAAATACTGAAAACGTTATAATATAAAACTCTGAGAGCAATGGTTATTGGCTATTTGTTAAAATATTGGAAAGAATAACACACGCAGAGTCTTATGTAAATGAATACGAATACGAGCAGTAGAATTGTAGATGCATACATACAAGTTTTAAACACGCTTGCGAGGTCGTTTTAATGCATGCATGCAACAAAAACTTGGCGGCACAAGCTTTATATGCCGACTACAGAGAAGTAGACTATTCGATTTAGCGATAGAAATTGGAATCTACTTCCTGACTTTAATAAAGAAAACTTAGAGAATGTGTTTGAGAAAGGAATTTGGTCGTCTCGTCATCTAAAGAAAATCAGCAAGAACCAGCTTCAATTTGAACGTAAAATATTAACGTTTGCAATTGAATCTGGTAGAACATATGTCATATCCCTCAAAGCCAAAAAAATTCTCTTTTTAGATATTTTTTCGCTTAATTCTAGTGATCTCCTTCAACTGATTGTCTTCATCAATATGAAGAATTTCTATTTTACCAATAATTTCTTTTTTTTTAAAGCTCGAAACTTTAAAATTTCTGTCTAGCTCTGGCTGCATAACGTGTTATCCTTTAGAAGTTGGATTTGTTTTTGAAGTTAAAGAAGAAAATGCGTAGGAATTCAACTAAGCGAAAAGTTACTTTGCGCATGACTCAGTGAAAAAGCTTTACTCATGCTTTTTTATTTAAGTTTTAGAACAAAATTATTACTAAAAAAATATACCTTCATTATTATTTTTTTATTAACACTGTTATATTTTAAATATGTACTTACTTCGGTGCATTAAATGAGAAAAAAAAATAAAAGCTTCTAAAGCACCTCTTTCGCTTGATAAACTTCGTCTCATATATCCCTTAAGTTATTTACCTGTGACCCTGACTGGCTATTAAATAGGAAAACCAGGTTAATTACGAGGCTAATAGTTATGTATGTTAACCTTATATCACCCAAAAGTCAAATTTTGTTAGACTGAGTTTTTAAAAGTGAGTACAAGATTGGTAACTATCGTAGTTTTTTTGAATTTCTCGACTATGGTTTCATAGATTTCAATACCCCTGAGCAGGATATCGCATCAACGTAATGAACACCAGGGTGAACCAAGCGATATTTAAACACAAGAAAACTTCCCACAAGTTAGCATGTAAACTAGGTCTTTAAAACCATCTTTAAAAGATTTGAATGAACATCTCTAAAAGTCTATTAAGGAAGGAGTATGAGGACATACCATGGTTGCTTTTTATGCCGAACTAGAATTCCCTTTTCAGGTCATCTGGTCCTATAGTGTTAAACACTAAGTTGAGCACAAAAGAACTGTCATCACTTAAAGCAGTGCTGAAACTGGAAATAAGATCGACTTCCGGCGATGAACTCAAGCAAACAAACAGCGGATTTTTAAGGAATCAATCGAAGTATTCTAATAAAAGTCTGCAGAATTAGAGAAGTTATTTCTATCGTTAAAAAATCCAAAAAGTTAATGGTCAACCGAGATATCCTCAATATTGTGGAAAAAAATGGGAAGGAGGAAACATGGGCCACGATTTTCATCTCCAAAACTTTTAGGCGGCGATTAATAGATGGGAAGACATCTTCTCCAAGATCGTCAAGAGGTTATTGGATGGTATTGGTGACAAAATAATATGGCTACCTGATCACCAGCGCAGGCTTGTTGAGGGGAATTTAATTTAATTTAAAACACCTCACCGGCACCTTTGAAGTCAAAAATGGATTTAGTTAGACAAGGCGATGCGCTGTCATGCGATTTTTTCAACATCATACTTGAAAGAATTGTGCAGAACAGAGGTAAGATCTATCAAAAGTCCGTCCAATTACTCGTATACGCCAATGATATTAGCCGTGTTTTTTTTGGGACTCCTTTCAAACTTCTGAAACAATGCAACATAAAACGATCATTCACCAAAGACCGTCGCGCGTCGGCCAGTGAGTCTTAAAATATTTACACACAAGATACAACCAAAAAGAGGATCGAGCACGAATAATGGTTGCATTGGCATTCGAATCCCAAAAAATAAATGTGTATCTATAGATTACAACACGCCCAAATGCTACCTTGCAACCTTGTTAAATAATGTAGCATGCAATGTCTATGGAAATATAGTATCTGTAGCATGATACAATTCTTATATGCACAAGGGACTATTTGTTTCCCTTTTAATGTAGAACACACTGCGCGGGCATTAGGATGATAGGGAAGGGAGAGATAGGAGGTGTCGATTAACATTGGTTTTGAATGTTTGCAGATCAAAATGGCAAGGGAAAATCTCGCCGGGTAAACTTTTCCAAATTCGTGTTGTTCGGCTAAAAAGAGAATCCCTATATTTCACGGTACGTCCGAAATTGGGCTTAAGGGTGAACTGATGGGCATTCCTTGCGAGACGAGTATTACGGGAGAAACTTTTAAGGGGAGGAATGCAGCTGGCTACTTCGAGTGAACATTTTTTATAAAATAAACGATAAAATAAGGAAAAACATGAAACATTGCGTCGGTGTTCGAGAGGGGCAATTGTTTCAGCAGCAGTTCTATTTCCTATCAATCTTAACGCTCGATTTTGTATTCTATCAAGCCTGCCCAGATGTGAGTTTAGGGCGTATAAACGCTTTATGGATAGTAGCCAGATCAGATGGGGAAAAATACTTCTTACACCGATACAGAAAACCTAAGCACCTAGCAGCATTCTTAGCGATTTCAAATATATGGTCGTTCCAACGGAGGTCGTCGTTGACACACATACCGAGTACTGAGAGCTTTTCGGTTTCTTCGATGTATGTGCCATTCATGGACAATGACATTGGGGGTATGTTTAGCTTTAACGACAGAAGACAGCATTGAGTTTTCGAAGCATTAAACTCCACACGATACCAATTATCCCATTTAACAATGCTGTATAAATCGGAGTTTAATGAGCTTGACATACGGCACCGTTGCAATTGTACGTCCGAAGGCGAAGGACGTGAATTATCGAACGAATATGAAAAGCTGAGGGTAGAGTCGTCAGCAAAACAGATAAGTGGATAAGAAGTAACAGACAGAAGATCATTTATAAAAATGAGGAAAAGAGTCGGAGACAGAACAGAGCCCTGGGGCACACCAGCATTTATTTTGTGGGAATCAGACTTGAATCCGTCCAATACAACTTGTATTGAACGGTCTAGAAGATAGCTTCTAATCCAACGAACAAAAGTATCATCGATCCCAAAAGCACGCATTTTCGATAAGAGAGCTTCATGCCAAACTCTATCAAATGCTTTGGAGATATCTGGAGCAATAATCTTACTTTCACCAAAGTGATGTAAAGATTTGTTCCGATTTTCGGTGAGATATGCCATCAAATCACCAGTGGAACGGTTGCTGCGGAAGCCATACTGACGGTCATGGAGAAGCTTTCGGTCTTGGAGATATTCCTTAATCTGACGGTTAATCAGCGTTTCCATGACCTTAGAAAGAAGGGACGAAAGTGTTATGGGTCGGTAGGAGAAGGGGGAGGATGGGACAGGCTGGACAAGTACTATTTTCCATCTTCTAGGAAGGAAGGAGCGATGGAAAAGCTTACGCTGTGGCTTTGCGGAAAAAAATCAGTCCCATGGACAAATTTACATTCTCAAGTACAGAAGGGGCAACGTTGCTGTTAGGCAGCGTGGAGCTCGCAGCGAAATGGGCGGCGAGCAAGTTTGCTTTCTCTGAAGAGTAAACATAATTGGTTTGTTATTGTCTATGAGCGTTGGAACCGAAGATGTTGAGGAGTTTTAAATATTTTTGACATATGACCAAAAATGTTTACTGTCTTTGGGACACTGCAGATTTTTTTGCCGTAAAGATCGGAAACTTACTTCTTGAGCCTGAAAGCTTCTTTACACTCAGAATTAAACCAGGATTTTTCTTAAGGCTTGATGCTTTTGCTGTGTTAGGAATAAAAGCACGCATCCCTAGAAGAATCACATTAGCGATCATTTCAGCACTGGCATCAATGTCACTATCGAGGAAGCATAGTGACCAGTTAAAGTTTCGGAAAAAAAAATTCAGGCCGTCCCAGTTGGCTTTCTCGTATTGCCAAACGGTCATGGTGGAAAGTTTTTTATAATTGGATGAGTGGAAGACGAGAAATTTGCTGAAATGGCATAATGGTCTGAAGTGCCAAAGGGAGAATTTACACTAATGGTATATTTATCAGGGTGAGAAGTAGGAAACAAGTCAAGAGAATGGGCAGATTGCCCAGGTGATGTAACCCGGCAAAGACCTCGACATACCTTCCTTCGGGTCCTATCTGACCAGAATAGTGAAGCCAATTGGAATTGTGTGCATTAAAATCGCCCTCAATAACGTTTTCAGTGCGAGGACAAAGGGAACAAATTTTCGAGATGGAATCAGACAGCCCATCAAACTCGTTATAAGTCGAATTACTCTCGAGATTTGGACTCCTGTAAATAAAACAATAATGAATGACATGCTTGCGGACAGTAAATTTGAGCCACAAGAAGTTAAAGTCCATGTTGGAACATTGCCTATATTGGAGAAGATTCTGGCAAGCAATATCATTCCTAACATAGACCACGAGACCATGATGGGAAAAGAGTAATGGTACCAAGCTATACCCATATAGAGCAAATTCTGATAAATCAGTATTTACTCTAACCTGGGTTTCACTTAATGCCAAAACAGCTGGCCTGTATTGAACAGTGTAGACGTACACGTGAAAGAAATTCTTTCTTATACCACGAACATTAGAATACACGACACAAACATTACTTACCATTTAAAAATACTTACACACAAAACACAATTCTGACTAAGTCGAACCATGCAGTTAAAATCCAAATTAATTTCTGTAATAAACAAACTGTTTCAGGTGTTATGCCCATAAGACAGCTGGCACAATAGGACAAACTCAGATGCCCTTATCATGTCTATTGTGAATTAAATCTTCTTGTGTCGAACATGCAATCCGTAGCCAAATTCAACATCTACTTTTTTCGGAAGCTGGTTGTTGTTTTTGTAGTGTGTGTAAAATCTGGCTTCGCTACGGATAAATTTCCCAAAACAACACGGCTAATGAGGGCAAAACCAAAGCAACTGGTGTTGTTGCTGAGATCAAACGAAGAATAATTTTTGCCAATCGCTGCTTCTTCGGGCTTAGAAGACAATTGAGGTTTTAGTAGCAAAGCCCTCTCTCGGGCAGCTAAATTGTCCCTTTATAAGATCCTTACATCGCAGTCCTGCTCAATGCTGCAGACGCATTGACGTATCAAAAGTGGATGATGACGCTTTAGGTTGCTTCGTGAGAAAGATTATCCAGGTGATTATTAGTCCCGTATGCATTAATGCCGGAGAGTCGAGACAGCGACACAGACCTAGCCAAAATTATAACTGTATCATCAGTAAATGTGGCTACCATTAGACGTCTTCATATTGAGGTAAGGTACGAACAAAACTGGTCCAAAGACAATTCCTTGTGAAACACAAGCATTAATTTTGTTTTTTGTTTCCAATTTTCTATTATTTGTTTAAATCATCCATTTGGGACAAGACCAGATGAATAGAACAGATGAAAAAGCTTACGCAGTGGTTTTGCCGGCGTACATTGTTGTAAGAAATCAAAGTTCAAAAAAGCTTTAAATCGGTTGTTGAATAAAATTTAACTTGCATCTTCAGGGCGCTTCATATATATTCAACAACCACTTGTATTTCGAAAAAAGCTTCTAAAAAAATACATAGAAGAAAACTTTGTTTCCAAAAGATTACAAAGCTTTAAGCTACCATTTTTATGCGCAGGTTAGGTACCCCCTGCCCCTTCCAACTCAATCATTTTCCATTAACATAACGGGTTCCAAAAACATCTAAATAAAACAAACATTAGTTTAGTTCACTATATTCATCAGGTGGCTGCGACAACATCCTGCGGCACGAGGAAGGGCTTCCACGTGATGTGGTTTTACAGTGGTATTTCAGTGTCCACTTTGGTTTACCCTAAATAGGGGGTATAAAGTGCGAAATATTCTCAAGACACTTAGTGTCTTTTTCTTGACGTTAACGGTTAAGTTTACATTAATTTTTGCATTTTGAGTTGAGTTAGTAGAATATTTGAACTAAGTAAAGCCCACTCGGTACAACGGTGTAGCACGTGCAATTCGAAACCATACAACAACAATATAAAAGTGTACCTAACGTCACATATACAATTTGCTGCATTGACACCGGCAACGGCATCCAAGGATGTGGCACAATATACGAGGAAGACTGAAACAACAATCGATTGTTGAATGACCGTGACCCGAACAAATAAACAGGTAAGAGAAACATGTGCTTTTGTTACTGAATTGTCTTGTTAAGGATGCCAAACATAATGCCTGTGTTTGTTTGAAGATGACATGTGACACCTACTCGTGATTCTACAATTCAGGTGTGACATAATGACTCTTAAAAAAATGGTTCAATATTTTTTTTTTGTAGATTTTACCTTAGATCCTTCAGTATTTTAAAAGTAGTAAACTTTACATGGTACTTTAAATTAGAAAAAAAAATAAAAAATCCTTGTAGTGATAGTAGTAATACAAAACAAATGATGACAGATTGTTTGTGGATTGCTATTTGAAAACTTATCGTTTGTTCCCCGAAAACGAAAATCGATAACAAAAAATTATCATAAACTTGAGCATTGCCGCAACAACTGGATTCCAAGACTATTCTAACTCATCCTGATTCTTGAACGACACGCATTGAGTTTAAGTCCCCGGGACATAAGTCCCAAATCTAAGTTATAAGTCCTTGTGTGGGACTGATGTCGCACTAAACACCTTTGAAAGTGCGCCTTGCAAAGGTAAATATTAATGCTTAACAGTGAGATACAGTGCGGTTCTGGTTCAAATGGTTATCGGCAACATTTTTCTGTCAATTTATAGTTTCTCTAAATTCAAGATTAAAGAGATACACTCAACGGTTGTTTTGATCTCTTTCTTCCCAAAAAAGTGCAAAAAAAGCTCAAATAAATCGGTTCAGTTTCTTAATCCTTTTGAGAATGCAAATTTAATTTCGTTAATGAATGTACGTTATTAAAGTTTTTCCGTGTGTTATATGTGAAAATGGGTAAAAAAATGTTAGCGGCGGTGAAAATTGGAAAAATTCAGGCGTAACACTCAGAAGGGTATTCAATGCAGAAAATTGCAAATAAAATAGGCCGAAGTGATAAAGCAGTTCAATTTTTTTGTTGTAAAATACTGCCACCTACGGAAAAAGACAACAAAAACAGCCTTAAGACCGCACGAGAAGCTAACAATAAGAACTGCCTTAAATTCAGCACACTCCACGATGAACATCAGACAAATAGCGATGGTAAGTGCCAGCAAATTGACTGTTCGCTAAGCAACAAGGTGGGCCAAAAGAGATCACGCTATTGAAAGATGCTCTTATTTTTGCAAATGGCCGCCAATGTCAAATCTGTTTTGACATTTGTGGACTAGACAGATGTAGAATAGAAGTGAACCAGCTATGGAGGAATACACTCACCAAGAACGCGGAATAATCGTGTATATTTTTTTGCGTAACAATTTGTCTGTAGTGTTGGCGCAACGCGAATTTCGTCGCCGATTGGCGATAAGGCTCATTTCCACCTCAGCGGGTACGTGAACAAGCAAAACTATCGCTTCTGGAGCACCGAAAATTTATGAGTAATGCACGAGGAGCCAATACACTCCAAGTTACTGCATGGTGCACTGTTCACGCTAGAGGAGTCATCATCGGGCAATTAGACGAATTAGGAGTGAAGGACATGTAGTTCTAACAGGATGGAGCTACATCACACACTGCGCGAGCAGCGGCGTTCCCAGGTCGCCTCATCTCTCAGCGATTTGCACTGGCCTGCAAGATAGCTCGATTTAACCGTTCCAGACTTTTTTTGTGGGATTTTTTGAAGTCCCGTGTTTACGTGAACAAGCCCGAGACCCTAGAAGCCCTCAAGGACAACATTCGACACAAGTGCGAGAATCTGTCGCCCAAAGCTCTCGCCGAAGTGATGAAAAATGCCATAAAACGAGCCCTGGATGGTCCTGACTCCTGATGAGTATAAGTTTTACTTCCATGTAATCCTCAAAGACGAATGCTCTTTGAACCGAAATCATTCCAAGAAAAGAGGAGCAATAATAAGGGGAGCCTAACGGCACCTTTGACTTAGTTTTTTTGTCGCACAAAGTGACGAGGAGTTTCTTATTAAGCTCTTTTGCGAACAGCTTTTCCAGCTATAAGATAGGTTTTTGGACCTATCCAGTGAAAATGTGAAATTGTTGCCATGGCCACAATACTCACCTGATCTAAACATAATTGAAAACCTTTGGGAATGGCTGGATCTATCAAATTTTCGAAGGAGGCAAGAAGTATGACAACTGTGAGGATCTTATTAACGAAATTAAAGAAGCCTGGTCTTGGATTTCATTAGATTATTTAAAGAAAATTATGAATGTCTTAAAAGTAGAATTTTTGATGTAATTTCAAATCGGTGCGGTTGTAGAAAGTATTGGAAAATTTAAAAACAATAATAACAAAAAATGGGCACGACCGGGTCGCACGTACTTGCTCTTATGTGCCTTATTACATTGGAAAGCAATATCTTTGACATTTACGTTGAAAATAATACAGTTTGAACTCATAAAGAGTATCAAAACCACAATAATTAACGGTTTTTAGTAAAAATGAAGTATGCCATCACACGTCTTAAATAACAAAGAATTTATGAAAAATGTATTTCGAAAATTGTAGGACCGGTTTTGACAAAATCCTGTTTTTTTATTTTTAGTTTTTCGAAACAATTTTGTTTTTGAAATTACATTTATTGGCGCGACAGCTCCTTAAGGAGCCAAGGCCTAGTGACTTATACTCTCAACCATTCCTGTGTGTGTGTTTTTATTCTGCAAGAATGGAAGGGACCTATAGTTTACCACTGAGTCCGAACGGCTACATGAGATGCACTTTATCGAGACAAATTTTACTCTTGGAGGTTTTGTCAGTTCCTCGCAAGAGGCAGTACCCTGGAAAAGAAGGTGATTATGAGCTGGATTCGAACCCAGACTCATTTGCTTAGCAGTCCGACACACTAACCACTAAGCCTAAGATTTTTAGAGGTTATTAATATAGTTTTTTAGATTTTATTAAAATACATGTGAATATAAAATGTAAAATAATTTTTTTTAAATAGTTTTAAAAATATTGATTTTTCAAAAAAAAATTAAAAAATTAAATTTAATTAGAAAAAAAGTCATTAAAAATTTTGATATGCAGAATTAATTAAGCTACCTAGGTCTTCTCAAATATAAAATTTGACAGAAATCCAAAAAGCCGTTACCGATAAAGCTCAAAAATAAAAAAAACCGTTATAGACTTTTCCCGTAAATTTGGTTCTTTACAAATGATAGCCAATACGAACAAAAAATTCTCAAAAAATGTCATCAAAATCGTTGGAGCCGTTTTCGGCCATATGGCAGGTACCGTTATTTTTAGGCCTAAAAATAAAATTCAATTTCTCCTCTAGGGAATGCCAAAATAATCACACACACCAATTTTGAAGATAATCGCTTAAGCCGTTTAGGCTGCAGCTTGTTATTTTATACATTTTTTCTCGATCACTTTTTTAGACTACTTTATGATCGTAATGTCATGTTTCATTATTGTCTCAATTTTTTGTATATACACGAATCCTAAACTTGCCTTATAGTCCCAATAATCGCAAGTAAAAAGCAAAACGAAATGTTAAAAATCGATCAACTTTTTTTTAACTTTTAACAGCTGCGACTTATCAAGTGAACAAATTTATTTGAGCTTTTTTGCACTAGTAGGAAGAAAAGGATCAAAACCACCGTTAAGCGTCTCTCACTTATCTTGACTTTAGGTTTTTTTCTCAGAGAATTGAATGACTTTTCAGATAAATCCAATTTGTTGGCAGTTCATTAAAAACCAAAAGAAAAACTAAAATTTATTGAGGGAGAAATAATGCGCCTAACCATGTGAGCCGCACTGTAGGTATTCGTGCGGGCACATGTTGCCCCACTGCAATCCTCTTCTTTGGGGCAACTGTAGGATTTGAAGCAGGTGCGAGGTTAGGTATATGAAAAATTACACTTTTATTTAAGGAATCTTTCGGATATTAAGAAACTTTGCATACACCCAACGTCGCACCTTCTCCAAATCCTATACTGACCTTATGCAAGGGGAATGCAGGAGGCACCATACCTATTTCACTCTTTATAAACTGTAACTTTAAATACACCATATGGCGTTAGGTCACATTTAAGTGATGGCATTAGTTCTCTATTGAACACTATCTCTTTTAATTTTGGGACTTTTGTTCCATCTTCACCAAACAAAAGTTAGGACTTATGTCCACCATAAATCTGAAATAAGATTTTGGGACTTATGTCCCCGTCGTAAAGGAGCTGCTTATCAACTATTAACAGTGGCCGGCGATGTGGTAAATCAACAAAATCACCGATCTGTCGTGTATCAGGCCAGAATGTCTAAATAAAAGAAATCATCTGGCTGCTCTAAAAATATTCATATTGGATTTGGTAAGCCTCGAAAATTTGTCCATTAGTCGAGATCATCGCCCTCGAAACCACTAAACTGAAAAATTATTTATTCAAATTATATTTGCCCCAAAAGTGCTGCGAAATGTTTTGATTTCCTTCAAGGATGCAAGAAATGTAACCAATATTTTAATGTTATTTTGCTACGTTACTAAATATTGTTCCAGTGAAACACTCAGTTGTATTTCTCCCCTAAGAGAATTCCATCGTTTGACTCGCACTGCTAAAAAATTATTATCAGTTTACCCTTGATTCCAGCTTCAAATGTTCTGTTAACTACAGAAATTCATTCCTTAGTTACACCACACGAATGTGAAAGCCCTAATCTCTAAATTACTTTTACTATCATGGCTTTTATACAATATATATGTAATGACTTTAAGAACAACAGAATAATTTTATAAATTAATAACTTTTATGTAAAACAATAAAAACAGACATAAATAAAAATTAACAGCAAAAATATTAAAAACATTTTTAAAAATATATCTGCTATCCAAAGCCTAAAAATAAAAAAAAAATAAAAAAAAAATAAAACAAATCAGTTTTAATTACCATTTGTAAAATTTTCTAGCTCTCGGCAGATCCGAATCGTTTTCTTTTAAAATAAATCTCCGACAACTTGTAGCAACAATTCTTCCATATTCCAAAGCATCTAGTGTGAATTTATCCCTTGCTTCAAAATCAGGACTAAAAATATTCAAGCTAGAAAAAAAATCTCAAGGCTTATTGAAAGCTTTACAATCTCGTTGATTCCAGTGTTAACATTTTCATATTTGAAAATCCAGATACCACTGGTCGTGAGAGAAAGAAATAGAATCCCTCCATTGCACTGAAAATAATCCTCTGGTACTTTACCAGAACTGGTTGTTTTCCCAGAAGCCGCAAGCCTGTATCACCAATAACAGCTGGAAAAAGCTGTGTCAAAACAAACTGGAAAAAGAAGGTTTCATATGAATCTTCAAGGAGAAAAGTTTAAACTTACCCTTAAAATATACAACTTTTTACAACTTGTCGGATAGACTGCTGGTTTCCAAAACATCTTGTCATATGGTATATCCTTCCAGATTTCCTCCAAAATTTCAAGCTGCTGTCTAATACTGAATTCTGGGAACATTTCTCCCGAAATGTTGCAAATGAAAGGAAGCCTTTTGAAAAACATGTTTTTTTTTCTCAAATTATAATCCTTTTTCCGGCCAAGAAAACCCATGATTACCTTTCTTTATTCAAACTGCTGGCTGCC
The DNA here is from genome assembly GCA_963971375.1 of Platycheirus rosarum. Lineage (NCBI taxonomy): Eukaryota > Metazoa > Arthropoda > Insecta > Diptera > Syrphidae > Platycheirus > Platycheirus rosarum. The sequence continues at coordinate 41,662,030 of OZ020508.1, read as the reverse complement.
TTCCAAATCGAGAGGATTGCGATTCTTATTACAAAATCCATTGAGACTTGGTTAGGAGTCATATCAGGGTCACAGAAGAAAGTCCTTAAAAGTCCTTTATTTTGGGGAGAATAGAAAAAGTTAATAAGTTTCGAATCATTTAACTTTGTTAGCTCATACCTGTTCCCCCAGCTACGGCAACTGATGTTGATCCTGAGACGTTGTCAGTGTAACCTGAAATGGGATCAAAGAGGGCACAAAGGACTAAAAGGACATTAGAGATAAAGAGCTTAAAATTAACAATAAGAGTATCGATTCGCATGAGCTTACCAATTGACGGTCGAATGATGACAATCGGGATGGTAGGCTGGAAATCTTTGACCACATGCTCGGATAAGGACTTTGTGAATGTGTATGTGTTTGGAAAACCATGTGTGAATCTTAAAGGAAGTCAAAATGCTGTAGGTAATATTCTTTACAAGTCAGATGTGATTTTTTAACTTATTACTTATCAGAAAGGACATACAGTTCCTCATCGCTGACTTGCTCTGCAATTCGAATGCAACTCTTCCAATCCACAGGAGCTGGATATATCTACCAACGAAAAAATTCCATTAATTAAGGACAGAAATCAATGCTCCATTGGAGTACCTTCTCATCAATGAAATTCAAATTGCAATTGCTGAATAATGTAGATATGTGTAGGAATGCTTGTAAGTTAGGAAGCTTTTCAGAGAGCCGAAGGACTTCACGTGTGCCACGCACATTAATGAGTATTGAGGTTTTTAGTGGCTCATCAAATCGTATGGTAGCGGCAGAGTGTAGGACTATAGATACATTTTCGAGGAGACTAATTGAATTCGCTGGCAAAGCCAAATTAAGTTCGGATACATCTCCGGGTATGGGAATAAGTTTGTCCAATTCATTTGGCTTTTCAGTGCGTAGAACGTGGAAAATCTGAAATACATACAAACACTGATTTACTAAATGATGCTGAGGAAAATAACTTTTTTTTTTTTTGGAGGAAGGGATATATCCAATTTACTATTTTTGATGTTTTTTATTTAAGGGCATGCATACAAAAATCCAGAAAATATTCAAACTCGATTTTACTACCACAGGGCAACTTGTTGCCTAATTTTCAATGGCTCTTCCGCATAGGAGGGGCTGAATTCGAGCGATTGTGATTAATCGCATAGACCTGCAATCGCATAGACCTGCAACTTGAGCTCTGCTAAGACAGTTGGATCTTCTATCTATATTCGTGTGGTCCCAAAGCCTGATGCAAAATTCGCCAAATTGAAGTCCACAAAAGCCCGAGGTCCTATGAATGGCGAGGAGTCAATTGCCTAGGATTCTGTTGTACGATTTCTCGCATCGCAGCGATTACTACTACGATGATTGGCTACTGAACTGGTTGTCTCACAAAAATGGCCCCCAAACGTTCAAGAGTTGATGTTGAAGATGTTCTGTTGACTTTCAAGATACAAAAAAAAATCCTTTTATTTCTTTCCTGAAAATTTTCGCTTTGTAACATTGATGTCAGAAGTGGGATCCGCAGATGACGGAAGAATTTTTGCAGAAGTTGGAAGCAATTCTAAGAAAGGTAACTTAATTAAATATGAGCATAACTCAGCGGCGTAATTAAATAAAATTTAACCACCAACAACAAATGGAAGACAAAGTAAACGCGAAGATTTAAGAACATTTGCTAGCGATAGTCTTTATGGACTATTTTATACCTAATATATCGATGTCTTTCCACTCCCTCACCAGACTGAAAACACAGTTGCGTGTACACCTGGACACTGTTAAACTATGGGTTCAGTGGATTGGGAGTTCACGTGGATTTTCATTCTAAAATTTTGAAACTGATGTTTTGCAGAACGTTACAAAAATTCTGGGTGTTAACAACAAAACTACGCCTTCAGTCTGACGGCTTGGTTGAAATGATGAATATGACAGTATTGAGCTATTTTTCAAAATGTACTTAATGATGTCAAAATAAAAATCTAAAAAAAAGCCAATCACATTGATCGACTAGTAGAGTACCTAGGCAAGCAGTGCCAGTGGGGCAATAAAAATTAATAAATTGCACGACTGGATCGCTCGTACTTGCTCTTATATGCGGTCAAAGCTTCGAATAAAATTTGAAAAAATATTAACAGAACATCAAAGTTTTTATTCGATTTTTCTGACTTTTGATTGTTTGAAAAAAGTACTTAAGATAGTTTTCAAAGGAAAAAAATTAAACGCCATTTTATTTCTTTAAAAAATGTAAAAAGTGTGAATTTTTTTTAACCTTAAAAAACATAATTCAAGAATGCAAACCTAAACACAAAAATTACTTACATATAAAAAGAAAAAAGTACAAAAAACCCGTTTTCAAAATATCGATTTAAAAAAAAAAAAAAATCTAAAATGATTAAAAATGCAAAAAAAAATTATTCGGAAATATTTTTATGTTGAATTGCTTTGCTTGCTATCTACATTTTCCTGAATAACAAATTTGATTGTAATCGGTTAAGCAGTTCTCGAGAAAGTCGAAGAAAAAAAACGGTAATTTTGTTTCACCAGTAAATATACCAAACCTTCAAAAGTGCACAGATTTTTTTTTCTTGGAGCCGTTTTCGAGAAAAAAGCTTTTACTTAACGGTTGTATGCAGGTACCGTTAATATTTGAGCTAAAAAAAAATTTAAAAAACTCCTCTGTAGAATGTAAATAAATAACCTTAAGTTCTAAATTTGAAGACTATTGGTTCAACCTTTTATCCTGTAGTTCAATAGACATCCATACAGATAGACAGACAGACAGACAGACAGGCAGTAACTCAAATAGGTATGTTTCTCTATCATCGTCATGTTTGATTGTTATCTCAATATTTTTAATTTGCACGAATGCATAACTTGCATTATAGTACCTATAATCGCAAGTAAAATATAAGATATGGTCCGAGAAAAACCTGGCCAAAGAGTGTAACTTTAAAACTGTTGCCCCGATCCTTATGAGAACAGACCTGGCACCAGGATATTGCGCTTAATACAGAAATATAACACTTTCCAACGCCATCCGCATTCATTCTGTGTGCTGAGTTCCAGTCAAAGTGAAACTATTAAACGACAAGCTATCACCAAAACATCACAAAGCGAAAACTGTCAAGTAAAAATCAATAAAAAAATCTTGAACAAATTTCAACCAACAGTTGATTATAAGGGACAACTGACCAATTAGATGCGCGTTGACTGAATTTTATATGACCCATGCCTAAATGTCTTTTCTTTGATCCTGCATAAAAACGAACGCTATTCATCAACAACCTGATAGGTACATACATATACATAGGAATAGTTTAATAGCCGGAAAGTTCAATTTCGACAAAATATTTACATTACGACAAATCTTGAAAAAAAGAACTTGTAGCGCCAACTATGGTCAGGTAAATAAATTCCACACTAACCCAAGCAAATATAAAAAAATGTTTTAATGACAGAAATGTCTTTATAATTTTTCGAGGTTCTTATATCCGTGGCCCACTGTATATGTGTGCTAGATATTAAAACAAAATAGGGCATCACGAAATTGTGTATTCATAAGCCCTTCACATTGAGATACTTTATTCTATAGGTAAATATGCAATTTTTTTCAACTTTAAAACAATGATTTTTTTATAATTAATTTCACTGGTTTTTTAATATTTTCTGGTAGTATTTGAGCATGCTTTACCCATTGTTTCTTTTTACATTAATTATTTTATTATTATTTTTTTAAATATTAAGCAGCATTGTAACAACTTTAGTTATAAAACAGAAAGTAATAATTTCTTATTCTTAACTCGTGTTTTACCTGATCACTTTTGAGATTCTCTAAACGTTTTTCCGCAGGAACACCTTTTTTCTCCCGCAAAAGCACATATATTTTTTTGACATTAAACGAGCGAAGGATTTTCTCAATCAATCCCTTTCCAATGAAACCTTAAAATGTTTTATTTTAAATAGTTTTTTGCAATTTTTTTCATAAATTTTCACAGTTGTTTCAGTTTTTATTTTACCTGAACCTCCGGTCACAAAAATTTCACGATCAATAAAAAAATCTTTCAAAGAGTTATCCATGTTGCTTCCTAGTACCTTGTTTGCCACGAACTCTGTTAAGAACTAATATTGATCCACCAACGAAATCACCAAATGTGTATCTTTTTTCTGGATGACAATAATCGTTGACATTTTCGATGATCAATGCATTTTCCTCTTATCCAAAGTTCATTCCGAATGAAGTTGAGCTTAATTCAAAATGTGTGCGGGTTATTTTTATCAGTTTTTTGCAGTTTTTAAAAAAATGTGCTTGGTTTTAACAGGGTGAACCATAAACAAAATTGGATTTTTTTTTTGCTTTACTTGCGATTATAGGTACTGTAATGCAGTTATGCATTCGGGCAGATTCAAAATGTTGAGATAACAATCAAATATGATACTACGATGATAGACAAACATATTTAAGTTACTGGCAAAATTCTGTCCGTCTGTCTGTCTGTCTGCCTGTCTGTCTGTCTGCAGCCTTAATGGTTGGGCCAATCGTCTTCAAATTTCAAACTTAAGGTTATTTTGACATTCTACAGAGGAATTATTTTTGATTTTTTTAGCTCAAATATTAACGGTACCTGTATACAACCGTTAAATAAAAGCCTTTTTTTCTCGAAAACGGTTACAAGAATTTTTATGTAAAAAATGTACTACTGTAGGTAAGCATTATATTTTGGTGAAAAAAATATAATGTAAATGGTGGACTATAAGACCGGTTTTTTTTTCTTCGAATTTTTCGAAAACTGGTGATCCGATTACTATCAAAATTAATATTTAAGAAGACGTAGGTAGCCTAAGTAATTTCGAATTAATTTTTTTTGAATTTTTTTTTTTTTTTTACTTTTAATAATTATTTTTTGAAAAATCAATATTTTGAAAACGGGTAGGTGAATTTTTTTAAATTTTGTTTTTAAATGTATGTTAATTTTGTGCTTAAGTTTGTATTCTTAAATTATTTTTTTAATTAAAAAAAAAAAATATTGTAAAAAATTAACCGTTTAATTTAAAAACCGTTCCTACAATTTTAAAAAACTAAATTCACACTTTTTTACCATTTTTTAAAGAAATAAAATAGCGTTTAAATTATTTCACTAAATACAATTTAACGTACTTAATTCAAACAATCAAAAGACACAAAAATCGAATAAATACTTTGATGTTAACATTTTTTCTTAAATTATATTCTTAAATTTTATTGTACAATGTGGTTGCAAATATGAGCAAATACGTGCGATCCAGTCGTGCAATTTATTTATTTAGGGCAGTAATTCTTTCTTCAATATGCTTATCTCTTAATATAAAATGTTTTACAGAAAAAGTAGTAAGTAGTATGTACCTGAGGGTCGATTTCCGATCTGTGAAACTGTGAAATCATTCATTTCTTGACATCTTTACGCTAAATTTGATTTTAGATCTATGAAAAATGAAAACAAACATAAAGAACTTTTCACTATGATAAACTACTTTTCACAACCAAATCATCTCGTTTTCTAATTAATATTCATTTTTGAATTTTTTTTTTCAAAATCAATATTTTTAAAACTAATCAAAAAAAAATAATTTAAAATTTTATAATCACATGTATATAAATAAACTGTAAAAAACTGCATAGCAAAATTCAAAAAACTAAAAATAAAAAACAGGATTTTATCAAAATCCGTCTTACAATTTTCGAAATACTTTTTTCATAAATTCGTTATTATACAAGACGTCTTATAAATCGATGACAGGCAACATGTATGAAATAACATGACTCATTTTGATAAGACTCGTGCTGATAAGAATCATGACTCATGCTAACCACGATATTGTGGTTCTTTCAACCAAAATCGATCGCAAGCACCAGGCGCACATGAAAAAGTACAGGCGCTAATTCCCAAAATAATTCAAAAAGAATAAGAAGAGAAAAAGAATTACAAAATAGGCGGAGTTTTGTTAAGGTAGAAAGTAGATGTAGATATTGGGGTGTGTGTGTCTGGATTTAACGAGATGGTTTGTGGCTGTTAGTTAACGGACTGTATTTTGGTGTTGCTACCATCAATGTTTTCTTATGAAGTTATCACGTAAAATTATCGTCCGTAAACCGACTTTACAGACAACAAACTCTTTTTTTAATTTATTTACTTAATTATCCTTTTTTTATTCTTTTACGACCTCTGTGAATGTTTAATTAATAAATATTGATTAATAACACTTTAAATGCAATATAAACAAAAAAAAATTATCTGACAAAGCAAACAGCATTTTCATTTAGTACTTTTTAGTACACACTACGGGCGCGATTTATCACAAGATCGGCAATCGCATAAAGCGAGTTCATTAAATAATAAAACAAAAATTCTTTATGAAAACTGAAATCATAAGTTTTTATCATTTCCGATTTTCACAGATCGGGAATTGACCCCCTGGGCCTCAACCAACAATCTTATCCATTCAGCTCGGTTCGTAGCTAGCTGCATATGGGAACAAAAATCGCCCAGATTTTTTTTATAGAAGCACCCTAATACGTTTTCATCCATTTTTCTGGCAATTACCATGCCCTTGTACCCTAATACAGTTAGGACTGGAATGATGAGATTCTTACACAAAGCGATACTTTGTTTTCCCGAGAAAGAGCTTGTCTTCTTAACCCGAAGATGCAGGGATTGGCAAGAGTTATTCTTCGTTTGATCTCAGCATCTATGAGTTGATAAAGGAGTCCCGGTGGATATAGTCCCTCATTACCTTAAGGCTATAGCTGCCCATCGTGATGTTTTGTCTAAGAGCCGATGTTGGATGATCTTTTCTTTATAAATAGAGCATAATTATACCAATTTGGTTTTGCGCTTATTGACTGTTTTACCCATTTTCGCTGCTTGGGTCTCAGTACCTACTCATAAAAGCGCTTCTGAAATCACGTTCAGTTTTTCCGTTCTGCAATATTCTTTCAAGTTTGATGTTGAAGAAGACGTATGAAAGTGGATCATTATATCGAAATCTTTTTTTGGCTTCAAGGGTGTCGATGGAGTCTTTACCGATTTTGACAGAACAGTCTTCATAGGTTTTCCACTAGAAAAGAACCTGGCGATGGAGTTTTACCCTCAATCATTTCTTAGATCAAAGGGGCTTAAAATCCAATCAGAGATCCTACAAGCCGTTTACTGACGGAATAATAGATCCTTAAGAAGGTGGTTTTTATAACGGACAAATCTTCACATTACTCCAGATCCTGGAGAAATCCCAAGAAGAATTTAACATTGAGACCCACCACCTGGTTCTCGATTTTAAAGCAGCCTATAGCAGTGTAAACCGGGATACGTCTTATCAGGATGATTTCGACATCGCCAGAGAGTTAAGACAAGATGTCAACATTTGGCTTGAAAATGCGTAGCGCGAAACACCTCGGCCATCAAAACAAATACTTGTATTTCTTGGCGACATTGAAGAAACGCTGGATAGGAAGAACTTAGCGGGTAATAATCGGTGCTTTCACTTCCATGGAGTCAGCAGTAAGCTGTTTTAATACTAACACTATCAAAAGGTGACGATAGATAGGTAACTTCGAGGCATTCAGGTGATGCAGAAGCTTGGACCTTTTCGTGGTCGGATGAAAGCTCCATTGGGGTGTTCAAAAATATCTTACTTCTTGCTTCTTATAAACCTCGTTGCGTTCCAGGAAATAACGAATAGCTGATGACGCTTCCCTTGACTAAGACCAACATCGTTCTCAGATAAACTAAAAGTCTTATGATATGAGCACAAAGATAATAACTCTGATTTCAATTAAATGTAAGTAGCTATATGCCAACTTCTTACTATCAATATCTTCAAAAAGGCATATAAGTAGACAGTCGTTTACTTAAAAAAAAAATTCATTAAAGTTAGTTCAGGTTTTTTAATGAGTTCTTCGAAGAATTTTTTTCGATTTTCCTTAAAAGTTCTTGTTGACTACCAAGAGGCTGTGTCAACATCACAACGTTTATCTAAAACCGATCAAGTGCCCTTGTTTTGTCTAATATTTTTCTACCTAAGAACCTAATAAATCAGTTGCAATGGAAAATTTATTAAATACACACAACATTTCGAAAACATTATTTTCAAAATATTTGCTCATCCCAAATACAGTTCAATCTTCTAATTACAAATCTATTTTCTAAATCCAAACAGATAAATGCCAAAAATGTGCTATCAAATACAGTCTAGCTCTAGATCAATAATCCCAAAGTGACAAGGCAAACAAAAACTACGCAAACTATCTCTACTCAAATGTCAAAGTGCCACTGAATACTGAAACTACTAAGAAAAAGATAAAAATTCAACACATCCATTCATACAGAAAATGCAAATTAAAGCAAGAAAATAAAAAATACAATATTTATTCTTATCAGTTCATTCATAATAAATGTAACTGTCTGCTATCTTCACACCTACCAGGCAAACCCTCACCCTCAGAGCACTTTTCACTCTAAAGAGGATCTTCACTCAAAGTTCTGAAAACAGAAATTTAGAAAAAGCCGGCTAATACTAAAACCGATCACTTATATTGCACCAACATCTATAGAAACAAAATAATTGAATCTAAGAATACAAAATGTATCTATGCAAACAAAATTCGTATCTTTTGCCACATTTTACTACTGTTGATGTTTAAAAACTCAAAATTCGTCAAGAGCGCCTTTCTGAGGATTCAAAAATTCTCAGATACATTGCCTCCGAGAGAACACATAGCAATGACAAGTGGATTTTTGATAAGCGTTTTCACTCAAAAGTTTATTAATCGCTTATCTCTTAATGCACTCGATTAATGTGCTTACCCGCGCGCTGACAAGTGTCAGATATTATTTTGTCTGCTTCTTTGTCGTGTAAAATAATATAAATGAAGTTCAATCGCATGTTTTTCGATTGTCATGTATAATTTTGCTGGTCGAGTTTTGATATCCATTGTATTGGATTTTGCTGTCAGTCTCAGTTCCTAATTTGCAACTGATCTTTCCAGACGTTCGACGGCAAAACGTTCGTTTAGTTTGTAAAAAACGTGGCCCTAAGGCCATATGATTCGCAAGAACGTTTTCCTATAACAACAACAACATTTTATTCTGTCACATTGTATCTAGATAGAGTAGTGAGCAGTGAAGGTTAATAAGGAAAGCGATAATTAACTGCCTTTGTATAAAAGATTTACAAAATAATTTTATTGTTTAATTAGTTTTGAAAATAAATGAATTTATTTAAATTTATATTGCGTGTGAGGTGTGACGATGTGTGTAAACAAAGTGACGACGAAAAGTAATTAAATTTTGTTGTTGCATCTTGTCTCTATAAATATCAAGGTGTTTTTTTTTTTTGAAAACTCGTGTGAACGAAAAAAATGCTCGAGGAAAATTCCTTCAAACAACGTAAATAAAAAAAAACGTATTTTCAAGCTGTTGGCGCTTTTGCGTTGCATTGGGCTTTCTTCTTGCATTCAAGGTTTGTAAAAAAAATTAAACAACTAAACCTATAAAACTGATCCAGATAGTGTATCTTTTGTATGAAAAATGTCGTTTTTTCCCTTAGGACGAGTTGATTATTTGTGTGTAAATAAAATGAAATGAGACCACGGATTCTATTTTTGTAAATAAAAATTGTTTTTTTTTTCAGTGTCTTTTGTTTGGAGTTTTATTTGGTATTTTTGAAATTTAAAATTCGCGCTTTTATTCTAAAGAAGATTCCAATTAATGTTGTTTGATATGAAAATAGTTCTGGGGGTTATTTTATTTTTGTTTGCAAATATTTTTAACAATAGTAGGTATCTTGTGATCTACTTAAGTCCAGGATATGAATACAAAAAAAAAAAAAAATTAAAAAACTTCACGTGTCAGATTGATGATTCCCTGCTGAATTTTTTTTTTTTAATAATATTTTTTTATATTGTATACTGCTAAAAAGGGGAGGTTCATAGATTAATAATTGGATATTTTTGTGATTGACATTGAGTTCTTTTTTAGAATAAAAAAGATATTTCAGTTGAACTTTAATGTCATGATCAGTGTCGTTGAGACATTGATAGAATGTCTTAATAAAAAAAAGTATAAGTTTAAGTTAAAGTTAAAGTTAAAAAAAAAGTAATTGAGAAAAAACTGTCAGTCTGTTCGTATGTATACATAACGAGCAGCTTAACTGCCATATAACGATTAAGGAAAAGCTTATTTTTCTCGAAAACGGTTCTAATGATTTTGATGAATATTTTTTGAGATTTTTTTTTTGTATGTACTATCTATTTATTAAAACCAAATTTACCGCAAAAGTCTATTAATGGAACTTTTATAGAAAGGTTTTTTTAATTCTTGACTTTCGTCGTAACGGCTCGTTAGGTTTCTATATAATTTTATATTTGAATAGATCTAGACAGCCAAATTAATTCTACGTACCAACATTTTTTTAATATTTTTGTTTGTCTATTTATAATCAATTATTTTTGTTTTTTAAAATTAATTATTTTTAAAACTAGTTGTAGATATAAATAAATTCTAAAAAACTATATACCAAAATCTAAAAAAAAAAAAAACAAAATTGTTAAAAAAATAGGGTTTTATCAAAATTCGTCCTACAATTTTAATATTTTTTTGTTAATAAAGTTTTTAATCCTAGTAAAATTATAATTATTGGGTTTCTTATTTGACGGGTTAGATTAAGCATATGGTCTTCCGTTATTAGCTTTAATAATATATTTTGTAACTTAATAATAAAAATGTACTGCTTTATATTTGTAAGAATATAAGAACTAATTCAGTAGAGGAATCTAAAGCTTAGGCCGGAACATTTTGTCATCGTTTTGTCGTTTAGCGTATAACACATAGCCGCGCTATGCTGCGGCTCTATTTGGTTCTATGGCATTCAAGCTCTCCACTTCAACAATGTTCTTGCCAATCCAATAATTTTATGGTACAATTTTATACCCTTGAGTATTAGGTACAAACAAAAAAATATTTTTACATTTCTTCATATTCTGACGGCTCCAACTTACGATATTTAAACACAGTATACATTTCAAATTTGTTTGAATTTCTTTTGTAGCTCCACCTATAGAGCATTATTTTTTGAATCATGATAAGAATTTTAATATGGTATGAAATCATTCCTTCTTAATTTTGTATTGCCCTATCACACATAACGACATTAGCGCCACCTACTGGAATTTAATCTTACTATGCCCATAACTTTTCGATAAGTTGCGCCAATAAGATGACAAGGCTATGGCAGCGAATAATATATAAAAAAAAACCAAACAAAGAAACAAAAAAGAATAACCAAATATTAATGTTTGTACATTAAATGCAATGTTAACTTGCTAAAGTTTATTAACAATAGATCGTACGTATGTACTTGCTCTTGTGTCCGGTCCCAGCGTCGAATAAAATTTGAAAAATATTAAGGCAACTTTAAAGTTTTTATTCGATTTTTGTGACTTTTGATTGTTTGAAAAAAGTTTGTATGTACCTTAAATAGCATTGAGCGGAAAAATTTAAACGCAATTTTACTTCTGTAAAAACTATGAAAGAGTGTGACTTTTTTCATTTTTTTAAATAAAACGGTTTTTTCTTTACAATTAAAAAAAATAATGCAAACTTAAGCACACAAATAACTTAGATTTCAAAAAAAAATTTCCTACCCGTTTTTAAAACTTGATTTTCAAAAAACAAATTTAAAAAAAAAATAATAAAAATACAAAAACAAAAGTTTATTTTTAAGTGCAGTTACTTAGGACACTTGAATATCAATTTTGATTTCAATCGGATAACCAGTTTTCGATAAAGCCGAAGAAAAATAAATTGCACGACTGGATCGCCCCTACTTGCTCATATGTGCGGTCACATTTTTGAATAAAATTTAAGAAAATTAAAATCAACATCAAAGCATATATTCGAAAAAAAAACTTATCTACCCGTTTTCAAAATATTGATTTTTCAAAAATTATTTTTTAAATTATTAATAATACAAAAAACGTTTTCGAAAAAAATTAATGGGACATTATTAAGGCTACCTACATCTTCTTGGATATCAGTTTTGATAGTAATCGAATCACCAGTTTTCGAGATAGTCGAAAAAAACGGTCCTGTGGGAGGTACTGTTTTTAGCCCACCATATTAATTTTTTTTTTCACCAAAATATAAAAAAAAAAATAAAAAGTCCTCTGCAGAATGTTAAAATAACATTAAGTGCTAAATTTAAAGACGATTGGCCCGATTGGCTGTAGTCCAAAATACATCCACACAGACAGAATTTTTCTTGTAACTTAAATATGTTTCTATATCATCGTAATGTCATGTTTGATTTTTATTTCGATATTTTTTCTGCATGAATGCATAACTTGCATTAAAGTACCTAATCGCAGGTTAAAGTCTAGAATTTATTGCAAACTTGTGGTTCCAGGCGAACATTAAACAAAAATATATTTTTTTTATTATTTTTTTTCATAATGATTTTTTTTTATTGAGTTTTATCTTATAACAAAAATCTTAAAACTAGCTAAAACTATCATCTTAATTACTTTCTGTCCCTATGCGGCGCTGTAAATAAAGCTTTAACTTAATTTTAATTGCCTTTCGGCCTAAAAAAATAACTTAAATTTATCTTTATCTAAATAGTGGGTTTTATTTTTCACCCAGAAAATGAAAAAAAACTGGGTTTTCTGTATCGGTAATTTTTTTTAAATTATTTTGTAGGTTCTTTGATTAATCGTCATTTAAATTGTTCTATAAAGAAGTGTGAAATATGTATTTCTTTTTCGATTTTGTTCTCTTCAATCTTCATCAAAAGGCTCATAGTAGCTAGGCTGTCCGCAGAAAGCATATCAGCTCTTCAACATCTTTTCTCTAGCTAGTATTTTTTGTAAAAGCTTTTTAAAATGCTGCCACGTGGCATCCAATTTCAATTAAATTTGTACTTCTCCTAAATAAATATATCATAGACATGTAGACTTAAGCTAAGTTAGGCAAAGTTTGATGATTGGATGATTTATCATTCCAAAAGGCAGATCTTACAAACTAGTTGAAGTCAGTAGAGAAATGGGCTCAAGTGATTTCCAAAGCCTTATTTTATCAGTAGGTGTTAACTACGGAATCTGGATAAGACGAAATCTGAAAACTTTAATAAGCTCATATTAATTTCGTCACCTAGTCTTTTAGGACCCTGAAACTCGGTTTAAGATAAAACTCAAAAATAATAAGACCCTTTAAATTGAAGGGCAAATGCATCAAATATCGGCGTAGATACGAATTCATTTCCACAAATGTTTTTTTTGACCGACATTTATTTCGATTAGATTTTTGAAGAAGCGAAAGTGTCATAATTTTTATTTCAACTGTATGGTTTACCTATAATTTTAATCAGAATTATGTAGAATGAATTTCCACTATTTATTTGATGATGAGATGGAATATGTGACTGTATCAAGAACGTCTTGATTGAATTAATTTAATATTAGGGCTAATAAAGACTTTTTTCAGCCTTCAACAAAGAACTTTCATCACTTTTTAAGTGAGAGTTTATTCACGAAAACTATGCGTCAATACTTAATTTGATTGCCAAATATTTTCCGGTCTTTTTCAATTAGAACTTCGAGTGATTTTGTAAAATTTTAAACACTTTTTGTAAGGATTGCAAGTGTTTCCGGTCAACTTGTTTTTGATAAACTCGAAATGGTGGAATGACAACAAATTTCTTTGGAAAATTTTGCAGTGAAGTTTTTGGTAACATTTCTTACGCATTGACAAGACTTGATTTTGAGAACCAGCAAAAAAGTCCCTTTGTTTAACACTACAATGATTTTTCCCGTTTCAGTCCCTTTGCTAATGTCATAATGACTCCCTTATCAGAAGTTTCTATGGCGATGTATATAGTGCGGTCAAGTTAAGAATGACTTCCATTGCGGCCGTAGGGCAAGTTCTCCTTACTCCGGTTAATAAATGCATTAGAAAACGAGGATTTTTACCTTTTGTTGTGATTTCCAATAGTTGTGAAAAATGCAGCTCTTTTATGCCATTCATCTCATAGGTAATGATGGGTCTTACAACCACAGTGCACAACATCCATATATTAACTAATTCACTAATTGACACCTCCTTGATACATTAATTAATAACATTCAACCATAGGAAATCAATACATCTTAACACAATGTCGCTTTGGCTTTGACGTTACGTTTGGTTCGTGTACAATATAAGGTAACGTGACTCAAGCGTAAAGCTTAAGTAGAAACTGGTTGAACTTTTGCTCGCTTTGACAGAAAAAAGCAAAAACAAAAACCGAAATTTAGAAAATGTCATTCAAAGCGGACATAAAGCGTGTGAAATGTAACGTGACGAAGCCAAAGCTAAAGTGTGATTGTGTGTTAGCCATAATAGACAACAACTTTTATAAACTCGTAAATATTCATTCTGGACAAATAATGGGTCTTGTGAATAAAAAAAAAAGTAAAAGCTGTTTTTAGAGGAAACTAGGCTTTAACTTTGTTTTATGTGAATAAAAAAAAAGATTTTGCTAAATAGCTTAAACTGGTAAATTCAAGCTTAAGCTTAGCATTTTCAGCTTTTGTTTGTTTATTCACATGTCTTTGATTAGGTAGCTTTAGCTAAAACTGATATTAAATAAATTGGAGAGCAATGGTTGAAAATAACTATGGACATTTCGATAAGGCAGGGCCTCTTTTAGCTCTTCAGTGTGATACAACATTGCATTGTTATTTTCTTCAAAATGTTGAATGAACGACTTGCTCTAAGTAATGCTGTCCGAAATCCAATCTCGTTTTTTTTTTAACTAAACCTCAGCACATTTACTGCAAAACAAGAAAAGAATTGATTCGTTTTTAATAAACAAAAAGTTATTAAAATTATAATTATGTCGGAAGTCGGAGCTATGAATGAATATGTTGGAGTTAAAGCCGGTTCTCAAAAGAATTTTTTATCGATAGTAAAAAATTACAAAGTTTTGTTCAACAAATCGCAAATTCCAAAAATTAAAAATGCAAAAGAAAAAGTAGCTGAACTCTATACGGCCACATTCGGAAAAGAAAAAAAAGTGTAAATATGAAAAATTAAGGCAAAGTAAAGTCGGACCTGCACCTACCAAAAAGGCAAAGAAAGTTATAACTGGTGAAACAAAAGAAACATCAACGTTGAGTACATCGGAGCTCCAGCGCTACGTTCTCCTTTAGCAATTGAAGTTAATACAGCTTAAAATAAAAGATGAAGCTGCATTTGAAAAACAATAGCACTGACCTTTCGTGTGCAACCATTGATGGTAACCAGTCGTTTGAAAAAGTAGTTAGTTTTAGTTTAGCAAATTTATAAAGAAAATAACGCTTTTTGTTGAATTCAACATCTTTATTTGTTTTTTTTTTTTATTTTATTTTATGTTCTGCTTTGAATTAACAAACATTTATTTTAATTTGAAATTGATTAATTTGGAATCATTACTGAGGCTATTTCATTTCTGCGCTTCTGTCCTCGTCTACGAAGATTAATATCTTTTGAGTCATTACTCTCTTCTTCATCTAGTAGTTCTTTTTCTTGTAGTCTGTTTTCGGCTTCCGGTAACGATGGTGCTAGAAGAAGATCCCATGGTAGCACGTGATTCAAATATTTTGCAATATTGTGAAGTACGAAACAACAAATGACAAGAGTGGGAACCATTCCCGTTGCAACATTCATTTTGTAGCGCAAACACGAAAACCTCTGCTTCACTTGCCCAAAGCATCTCTCTATTACAACGCGCTCCCTGGAGATTATTTCATAGAATTTTTTTCGTCGTCTGTTTGAGGATTTTTGAAAGGTGTTTGAAGCCAAGGAGCCTTATCCAGAGTCTCAGAGAATGATGTAGTTTCCCAATAAGTCGTTGTTCATAGACGAGTAAATAAATGATCTTTTTTAAAAGACGTGTGTCGTGAACTGATCCTGGCCATTGGGCGTCTACACTTGTAAATTCTTCAGCTGCATTTCTTGTTGCTTGTACATTTATGCTGTGAAAGTCTCTCCGATTAACATATTTGTCGGGAAATCTTTGGGGCTTGGAGATAGCAATGTGGGTGCAGTCGTTTATGCAAAAGCTTCAGGAAACGTATATTTTTTCTGACACGGAAAACGACAGTGAATATGAGCCTTATCCATAATTTTATTGGCAACGTGTTTAACAGTTTTACAAACTGTAGATAGTTCAACTCCAAAATCTTGCCCAACACCAAATTGGAATCCAGGGTCACTAAGGTACCTCAAAAATATCTGCATCCTCTGCTCAAAAGTGAGTGCACCTCCTCTACGCTCTGTTGAGTCACCCAAAAAGTAAGCAGATAGCCACTGAAAATTTTCTTTTTAAAACCGAAAAAGAGTATGATAACCATTTTCGCTTATTTCAGACCGTTTTCTATAGTTTTTTGGCTGTCTTACACGTATAAACTCTGCCATGTTCGCACTATTACTAAAGACAATTTTAAAACTAAATCTTTTCAAAGGTTTCTAGACAGGGGTTAAGGAATCTTGATATTTTTCTAGCTTTTGCTAAAATATTTCAGCTAAAGCTCTTTTTTTCACACAAATTGAGGCGCTTACGCTGGAGAAACAAGCTAAAGCTACATGATCTAAGCCTTTATTATTTCTAAATAGCAATGGCTATTTTTTTTCCAGCTAGCTTTAGCTTAGTTTTATTCACACAAAACCTAGCTTTTGCTTAAAAATCCAAGTTTTAGCTTTAGCTTTTTTTTTATTCACAAGACCCAATGAGTCATTCGATCTTCTATAAATAATTATTTAATTAATTAATATTAATTTAGAATTTATGTTAATGTTTATGTATAAGAGTTCGTTTACTTTTAACAACCACTGTAAGCAAAGCTACAATATTTTCTTCAGTATTCTTGAAGTTGATTAATTTGCAAACAACTGCATTAAGATGCTAGTGCAATGCAATTAAAACAAGGTGTTGGAGTAGTTAATACATTGCCTGATCGATACCAATACAAATTGAAATTGCTGTAGAATTGCCAATGAATATCTAACTCTGAAAGTACGATTGATATTTGTGTAAAAAGAATTCTAATTTAGAAGTAAATAATTCCAGCACCTGTTGCCTCTGTACACGTGATAGTTAAGAAATTCCAAGAATTCACTTAATTGAATAGTTAATTGCTAATTAAATCATAAATCTGATTAAAGTATCTTATTAGTTGCAATGACCGGACTCGATGAAACTAATTTTCCTGGAAGTTATTTCATTCAACACAGATTTGTTCATACTTTCAAAGAACATTATAGTATTGTGAACTTCAAATAATGGAGGGACGGTGTTTGGAAAAGCTTCTCATACTCCTAATTGGACGAGTGCACTTAAGGAACATGATGTGATCCAAAGTGGATCTGTCAATAGTAAGTCATTTACTTGCAAACATAAGTGTTTTTGACAATAATAAAATTCCTACAAAGTTTCAATTCAATATCAGACCACGTTTTTAATGACTTCCATTCTGAAATTTACTTCTATCTTTGTATATACACTGCATGTATATACAATGCTTCTATTGACTCTTCGATGATATTATTTTTTAGGGATTAAGAGGAGGCTAGACTTCCAAGCTGAATATTTGTTCGTTTACATACAAAGCTTTCGTGCGGAAACGAAAAGCCTTATAACTTTCTTTTTTCAAATTGTTGTACTGAATATTATGAACCCAAGAACTTTTGTGCGTTATGCCATAAAAGCACATTTTATCCATGTGATCTTAAATTAGGAATTGTAGTCAGCTGGAATCAGTTGTTTACTGCGATCAAATTTTTTAAAATTCTTTTCTAAGGCAGTGATCCCTGATCCATTGCATTTTTTATAAGCAGGCATCGAGTTGCATTTAAAGATTTGGACTATTTTTTGTATGACTCATTAATTTGCCAAGACTTGTAAGAACGGCATATACCTCCATAAGGATGATGTTATGAAAGCGCCTACGTGTCTAGAAAGGAAGTGTCAACAAAATAGGTGAATACTGTTACCAAAGCATATTTTCAGACGTTATAAGCTTCATCAATCATTAAAATTTTTCAAAAATTCCACATTTTTATTATTTAATTATAAAATTTGATAAACGGTCAACAATTTTTCATTAGCCGTTAATATCATATCGAATAAATATTTTTTTGAAGCAGTCAACATTTCTATAAGATCTAGATAGCCAAATATAAAACCATTTCAATTGCCCCAAAGATTAGATTATGCCAATTAAATGTCAATAAAGTTATTGAGTTATTTGATATCGCATTTTCTTAATTTTTGAAATAATCTCGCTCTTTTTTTTAAGGCTATTATTCCTTGACATGTAGACACAAAAAGAAGCTATTATATAATCTTGATCTTGGTTAAACTAATTCAATAAATGTACTCATATTTGATAACTTTGATAATAATATATTTACAATGTTAGTCCTATCTCAAGAAAATCAAAAAACCATGAAACACACGACTAGTCCGCATGAACCAAGTTTTATAGGTTATTCCTATTATACTAATTGGATGGCATTGGACATGGTCTTTGCTTGCTGGGACAGAAATTGTCAAAAAAACGCTTGATAAATTATAAGCTCAAGAAATATTTTGGTTGGCAAAATGTCCACTGATGATTTGATGACCTTTTTCAGCGAAAAGTGAAACAAATCTTTACATCGTTTTGGAGAAAATAAAATTATTGTACTTGATATCTCTAAAGCATTTGATAGAGTCCAGCTTCCGGTTCTTTTCTAGAAAATGTGATCTTTCGGTATCGATGTTTTCACTTGTTGGATTACCTTTGGGGTTATATTGGACTGGATCAAGTTCGATATCCTCAAAGTTAATATGGTGTGTCTTTTCTAATTTTTTTATAAATGATCCCCATGGAACGAGAGCCCGTTACTGATTTCTTTCGTGAGAGGCGTGAGCCAGCCCGCAGAGGCAGCATTAGTATTAGTAATGGTAGTTTAAAAGTACCATTTTTTCTGAAAATAGATCTAGCTTAAAAATTTCTTATAAACAAAAAACAAAAAGCTGAGTGTGATAAGGCCAAACAAATAGCGTCTGTCAGAGGTTTGGCGGCCTGTAAGACGTCTGTCACATACATTTTCGCACTCAGGGAAGCAAGGGCTTTTGTATGCGACTAATTTTAAGTGGTTTCCCAAAAGTCTAAAAACGTCAAATGGTACCCACCATTACTCGGTAATGCCTCTGCGGGCTGGCAGAGGATTGATGGCGTTATTACCTTGAGGGGGACTTTTTCTGAAATCAATATCATTTGGTTTCCTCACACGCAAAGAATTTATTCAGCGCAGTGAAACGAGAATTAGATGAACTTTCTCTCACCTTAAACCCACGAACCGATCTAATTTATACGATAGAAAAATTGCCTTCCAACCTGAGTATCGAACTTACCATCTCTGAGTTACTAAGCAAATACTTAATGTACTGCAACACTGTCACTGGCGCAGTTTCAATAAGCACTAAATTCTGAACTGTACATTATATAAATATATGGAGTACCTTAGGGATCTCTTTGTGGACTTATTTATTTCCTCATTTATTAATAAACTCGCTATAATTCAACTTGATTCTTAGATATATGTATTATTCTTTTGACATTTGGAAAATCTGTTTTTTATGAATATTTCTTTTGAATTTCGCTCAATAGCCCAGTGCAGATACTTAAAAAAAAGAAAATTAGTTACAGGATGGCCGTTGAAAGGCATTAGAAATAGGGGACGTATATATGCAAGTCGATTTGAATGACTGGTAGAGTTTATGATTTCCAGTGAAGTTTAACTTCTGATGGAAAAATGTTTGTTTGAAAAGTTGTAGATAACTAAGGGCCGTTTTGCTCAGTCAAAGTTGAACATAACTTGAGGATTTTTATTTCCAACTTTTGAATTTGCTTTTTTCACTCGAAGTTGACAGTTTCAGCTTTCGGTTTTCAACTTGAGAGTTAATAAATTTTTGGATTTCTAAACTTTTCGAAATAGTAGAAGTTGAGGAGGAAACTTGAGGATTTGTTTAATCTTTTCTTAGGCCTTGACTACATTATTCCTTTTTCAATTGTTTTTTAATTCTTTTTTTTTTAACAAAAATTGTGAAGAGTGTAGAAAAGTATGAGGAATGGAAATTGTAAGATTTTTTTAGTAAGTTTAATTTTGAGTTTTTACGTTCTTCATTTTACAAGAAAATGCTATTCACAGAGACCTTTTATAATTGAAAATATTTTCCAATCATGTTTTTAAATGGTAATGAATAGTTTTTGATAATTCTATTTTTTTTTAGAATTTCGCAGTTTTCATTCGAATAAAACACAGTTAATAATTGAAATATTGGAAACATTCGGGGTAATTCAAATCAGTGTAAGCACCAACGTTCATGTCTGTTCCAAAAGGAGAATGAAGAAACAGCCGAATAAAATAATCATGTAAACAAGTTTTTATCTTACATTTTTGGGCGGTGCGAAATAAGGCCCCAGACAAAACGACCCCAAAAGCAAAAACTAAACAAGGCCCCAAAAATGGGGTACTTTTTTTATAATGAAATAAACCCCTATTTTTCTTTATGAAATTAAACCCCAAACAATGAAAAAGACCCCAAAAATGAAATGAAAGAAGACCCCATTTTTTTTTGAAAAAATAAATAAAAAAAAAATAAAAAATCTAACACACTTAGGCTAAAATAGTTTTGCCTAGGCATTTCTTGAGATTTTATCTCCCAATCAGAATGCAAGCCTCCTGCTTGGACTCACTATAGGTTTTGGAGTATGTGCGAGATTGGGTTTATGCAAAAGTTCTTTAAATCAAAAAGAAACGCTGCACATACCCAACCTTCTTGCACCTTCTCCAAATCCTATGTTGAGCCCAAGCAGGGGGGTTGCAGGGGCAGCATGTCCCTTATGTTGTGCTTATACTGGCCTACTAATATTTTTGTGGGGTCTTATTTCATTCTTTGATATTAGGGGATTTTTTAATAATGAAATATAACCCCAATTCTAAAAATGAAATTAGGCCCCAAGAAGTAAAATTACACCCTAAAATAAAGATTTTTTTATTGTTGTGCAAAAAAACGCAGTCAGTCAAAGTCAGCATACCTGGTTACATTTCACGGTATCATTTCATTATGTGTTGTGGAATTTGCCGTTACAAATGTTAACTTTAAAGCAATAAATAATAAGTTAGTTACTGCACAACCATGAAGATGGCCAGAGGTAAAATAACATCCGTGAAAATACTATAGGGAATGTGTAACAATGTCAAACTGAAGCGAACTTGGCTTGACTAAAATAATGAAATTGACAACTAAAGCGAGAAGAACTATTGTAAAATGAATATATATCTGTTTCATCTAAGTTTTGTAATCGTGTGTATTTTCCCTTTCAATTATACCACTTTTACCTTTTGCCTTAAAATTTTAAGTTTAAGATTAAGATTAAAAATTAAGATTTTCTTATAAATGTATACCTTGAAGCGCAAGTTTTGACCATAAAAATAAGATCTCAAATTGTAAGGTATTTATGTAAAATTCGGTATTACACTTAGACGTTTTTGCAAAGAAGCAAAGAAGTGCGAAAGAGAGAGTAAGTGAAATAAAAAAATATTTTAAATGGTCTCAACGCGGCGAGTTGTGGGTAGGATTTGCACCACGTGTTTTTGAAATTCTTTTTGCTCGTCTTCTTTATTCCTCGGCATTGGTTGAATTCACAGTTTTACTGAATTTGCATTTCGGATACCAAACAAACATTTTTTTTGTGAGCCTATAAACCTTATCAAATAGGTTACCTTAAATTCGAAGCAGTAGCAAATCATAGTTAGCTGTTCATCACATGTTCCTTTAAAAGAGAAAAGTATCCAACAAATTTTAAGATACCTTTGAATTTTCCCTCTGTTTCCATTTGTTCTTCAATCAGATGTGTATTAGCTGTTTTTAATCATGCTTACTACAACAATACAAAGGACACAAAATGTGAGCGCTTGATTGCACATACCCAACCTTGCACCTTGAGCTGAGCTATCAGTTGAGCTGAGCTGTCGGTTGAGCTGAGCTGTCAGTTGAGCTGAGCTAATGGTTGAGCTGAGCTATTGTTTGAGCTGAGCTATCGGTTGAGCTGAGCTGTCGGTTGAGCTGAGCTGTCAGTTGAGCTGAGCTGTCGGTTGAGCTGAACTGTTGGTTGAGCTGAGCTGTTGGTTGAGCTGAGCTATTGTTTGAGCTAAGCTCAAGGTGTTAGCTCAACTGCATTTTGAGCAATGACATGAGTTGCGTTGAGATAACATTTGTTAACGTTAGGAAAATATTCCATATGCGGCATAAATAAATACATGTAATATGTGTGAACAGTTGTAGTCTGTTTTATTATTTTTGTACTGCGTGGTTAATGGTGATATTGGTTTTGGAATATTTATAATGTATTATGATATATGAGATGAATTTGCAGTTAAGCAGAGAGTTCGGATAGTTACAAAATGTTTAATTATTTTATTTTGCAATGAGTTGCATTCTTCGGGGTGAGTGCGGATTTTGTATATGTTAGGGTTTAGGTATCTGGTAGTGAAAAGAAAAAGAGTACGAAAGAAAAAATATATGTATGTGCGGTGCAAGCGTACAGACCTGCTCTAGGATAAAAAAATATTATGGAAATTTCGTTTCTGTTTATGAAATTAGTTTTATTTTAAACTATTTGGGGATGATTATGGTGGTTGGGTGCTGTATGAATAGGGTAGGCACTGAAAGGCATCAAACTGGTGATGCACAGTCGCTGCAACTATATCGTACACATCAATTTCGCTTATTTTACCTCCCCGCGGTAACCACCGGGTACTGGTCTGTCCATCCAGACATTCCTGCTAAACTTATAAGCGCGAGTGTTGAACACAGAAAAAATAGCAACACTATAATGCTCTGCTTTAATGACTGTTCTGATCGATTCGCAGAAGTCTTGCACGAGCCCCTCAGAAAGAGGACGTACGGCGGATGAGCCCAACCAATTGGACCAACGGTGGCGTCAACAGTCAACGAAGCAGACGCCCTAATGAGCTACTTCGACGTATTTGGAGATAAGGTCATTAGGACAATTCAATGCAAGTCAGGGCATTGAAATAGAGATGGTGGCGGATGAACCCTTAATGGGCCAACGGCAGCGCTCATATCCCCGAAGTGGGTTACTGACTCCGGATTCTCCGGTTCCTTTTGTCCAAGGAATCCAACAAAGGACCTGGCCCTCCAGGTTGGGGGTTGTGCGTGGGGTTAACAACCCTGCCACGGAAAAAAGAAAAAGTTGCGAAGCGACCAATAGCCTCGGAAAAGGACGGATTTACTGTTGACGACCCGGAAAAACGAATCAAGGACAACGACCTTCGGATCTGCACGTGGAATGTTAGAACTCTTAACAGACCACGTGCATCCAAACAACTAGCGGAGGCCCTAGACTGCTACAGAGCAGGAATTACTGCCATCCAGGAAGTGCGATGGAATGGGCCGGGCAAAAGGAGGATGAAAAACTGTGACGTGTACTACGGTGATTGCGCAAGAAGACCACAGCGTTTATTTGGGTGCGGATTCGTCATAAGCGGTAGACTTAGGCAAGAAGTCTTGGGATTTCGACACGTAAGTGAGCGACTTGTGACAATCCGTATCAAGGCTAAATTCGCCAACATTAGCCTAATATGCGCTCATGCCCCCACAGAGGACAAAGATGACGCCACCAAGGATGACTTCTATGAGCTCCTCGAAAAAACCTATGAGCAATGCCCTAAATACGACGTTAAGATCGTACTAGGCGATTTTAATGCCAAAATAGGTAAAGAGGAAATCTTTGGTAGGACTGTCGGAAAACATAGCCTACACGACACAACGTCTGAAAACGGACTTAGGCTAATTGACTTCGCAGCGGCACATAACGTCACCATTGGAAGCACACGGTTTCCTCATCTCGATATACACAAAGGGACTTGGCGACACCCAGATCAAAGAACCGTCAATCAGATTGATCACGTTGCGATCGATGCAAGACACGCCTCCAGTATCTTGGATGTTCTCACCTACCGAGCAGCTAACATCGACTCGGATCACTACCTTGTTGCAGCAAAGGTAAGAATGCGAATAACCTGAACTCCACAACAACGGAGTAATACTGTGAGGAAGTATGACGTCGGAAAGCTGCAATCGCAAGAAACCGCCAGAACCTATGCCGATCGAATATCTCGTAACCTCTAAAGAAATCCAGTACCGCCAGCATCAAGTGCCGAAGATCAGTGGCAACACTGCCAACAAGCTATCAGAGATGCCACAACTGATGTGCTAGGTTTCACCAGACCACCACCACGAAACCTCTAGTTTGATGACGAATGCAGGCAGGCCCATGCAGCCAAACAAGAGCCATATAAAGCGACGCTGCAAAGAAACACGAAAGCTGCTCGCGAGCTTTACGAGCAGAAAAGACGGGAAGAACACCGGCTTCTTCAAAAGAAAAAGAGAGAGCATGAGAAGCGCGCGATCGAAGATATTGAGAGATGCTACTCCAGGAACAACGTGCGGAAGTCTTACCAACAGGTAAAAAGAACATGCCAAGGAAAAAATCCCGCACAGAAGCCTGTAGAGATAGGAATGGAAACCTCGTAGTAGAGTCACAGTTGGTGCTGAGTACATGGAAGGACCATTTCTGCAGACTGTTAAACGGCGATGAAGGCCAAAATCCCGCTGTCAGGCAGAATGAACCATTCAACATGGATGATGACAGACAAAACTTCCGTCCACCTGACCAAAATGAAGTAAGGATAGCAATATCTAAACTCAAAAACCACAAAGCTGCTGGACCCGACGGCCGGAGATGACCTGGTGGAGTGCATACACCAACTCATCTCTAAAATTTGGTCAGAAGAAAGTATGCCTGATGAATGGAACCTCAGCATCGTTTGCCCGATCCAAAAGAAAGGAGACCCTCTAAACTGCGCCAACTATAGAGGAATAAGTCTCCTGAATATCGCCTACAAGATCCTCTCTGCCGTACTATGTGAACGCCTGAAACCATTCGTCAGCAACCTGATTGGCCCCTATCAGTGTGGTTTCAGACCAGGAAAGTCCACAATCGATCAAATGTTCACTCTACGGCAGATCCTGGAAACCACCCAAGAATTCCAAATCGATACCCACCACCTCTTTATCGATTTTAAGGCCGCGTACGATAGCATTTATAGAGACGAGCTATACAGAGCCATGTCAGGTTTTGGCATTCCCACAAAACTCGTCCGACTGTGCAGGATGACGATGGAGAACTCTCGCTGCTCCGTCAAGGTTGGTTCTGACCTCACAGAAGCTTTTGACGTCAAAAAAGGATTCCGACAAGGTGATGCGCTATCGTGCGATTTCTTCAACTTAATACTTATAAGAAACTCGCAAGTCAATTGTACTGGGACAATTTTTTCAAGTCTGTGCAATTGCTGGCATACGCATAGACATAGACATCATTAGCAGAACTCGGCGAGCTGTCAGTGGAACGTTTGCTAGCATTGAAGCTGAAGCGGCTAAGATGGGACTAGCAGTCAATGAGGCCAAAACGAAGTACCTGCTGTCCACAAAAAAGGACACACAACACCGGCGGATTGGACAAAACATCACAATAGACAAGTACAACTTTGAGGTAGTTAGGGACTTTGTGTACCTCGGATCCGCTATAACATCTGACAACAACATCTCGTCAGAAATAAAGCGAAGAATTACTCTTGCCAATCGCTGTTTCTATGGGCTAGGAAGGCAATTGAGTAGCAAAGCCCTCTCTCGAAAGACAAAGGAGACTCTGTATAAGACCCTTATCATCCCAGTCCTGCTCTATGGCGCCGAGGCATGGACTCGGATAAAGATATCCTTAGTCGTTTCGAGCGTAAGATTCTTCGGAAGATTTTTGGCCCTATCTGCGTTAACGGGCTTTGGAGGAGAAGGTTCAACCAAGAACTATACGAGCTGTACAGCGACATTGACCTAGTCAAAAAAATACGCATATCACGTTTAAGATGACTAGGTCATGTAGAGCGAATGGACAACAATACTCCGGCTCGCAGGATCTTCGATTCCATCCCAGAGGGTAGACGCAGTCAAGGAAGACCTCGCCTTAGGTGGCGCCCTCAAGTGGAGGAAGACCTCAACCAACTTGGAGTGCAAAACTGGAGGCAGCTAGCCAAAGACCGAGTTGGCTGGAGAGGCATGTTGGTTGAGGCCCAGATTCGTCCCGAACTGTAGCGCCACCTAAGTAAGTAAGTAAGTATTTGGGGATGATTAATGTAAATCCTCAAGGATTGCCTGGCTTTCATCAAGTGGTCACAAAATGTTTGTTCAAATTAATAAGAAAATAACTACGCGATAATAATAAATTATAATATTATAAATTATAATATTACTAATATGTAATATTATTAATATGTAATACTGAAGCTTATGAAAATTAAAAAAAAAAATTCAAACAAAAGTAGCTTCTAATCCTATAAATACAAAATAAATTCAAATTCATCGTCAATCGTTCAATGGCTCAATTTTATCAGCTTATCACTTCTTTTGCAATTCTAACAAATAAAATGCATCCACACGTTTTGACAATAATAAATGATATAATTTTAATCTTATTCAAGCTCTAAGGTAATTAATAGAAGACAAATATAATACTGACGTCTGTCGCGTCGTGCGTCGGTCGGCATTAGCTGTTGAAGCCTCTTATACTTCATTGAAGATACAATAAGTTTATAAATAATTCAATAAACACTCAAAGCAAAGCGACCCGATTACGAACAATTAAAAATAATATACAATCTACATTCCCGCCCATTTTACCCTGCCCACCCGGCGTATCTTCGTCAACTCTTAATTTTTGTTTACAATCTATTAATAGTTTTCAAGATGTTGTTGCATGGCATCGAGTATTTTGCTACAGTAATGTTGTGATGGTGTAAATAAATTTGATTACAATACTTGTGTTTTGATTCCGAGAAATGTCGCTGTTAACACTGTCAACTGTCAACACATTGCATGGCCAATGTGCAAAGCTTGATCCATTTTTCTTATCAAAAATGTCATTCACAATAAAAATATGAGTCTTTTTATGTTGATAGTGCAGTTTCCTCCCTCAAATCAAAAGTCCAATTTTATTTCCATTTCCTTAAAATGAAAAGATTGCACGTTTGGAAACAAAACAATACAGCTTTTGGATAATTTTATGGTCAAACCTTGACAAAAACTTACGAAAGTGTCTCATAATAGAAGGGCTCATCAAAAACACATTCCCTTAAGCAATCTCTCAATGGGGGAATCTTGACGTCACCGATACCACTTTGTGGGAAAGGTCTGCCCTTATCATCAAAATGAACTGAATTGGCCTTGATATTCAAAGCAGACGAATCAAAGTCAAAGTAATAAAATAAAATTGAGCAAGAAACAGCACCGTGTTTTCAATATTTCGGACAATGTCTTAATTTTTCGTTTTTGACAGATAACAGCTGATATTCAACTTAAAATGAAGAAAAAAACTTGACTTAATTGGAGGTATGTACATAATGGTTCTGGATTTTTGATTGTGAAGTCCATTGCACTCTGCATTACTTGATTCAATTGAATTTCAGATAGAAGTGTCAAAATATCAATTAAGTAATAAACCGGCAAGCAAATGCCAGCAAAATGTAAAATTTACTTGTGGAAAGCGCAGTTTTGTTGCTGCCCAGAACTTTCATTGATTGGCGGCTTCGGATGGAAGAGATGGCTTGGAAAGAGGCCTAGACGGGCTGTATTGAAATTCGTTGTTGTTTACGAGAAACGGAAACGCGTTCACAAGAAGGATTATTTGAATGTTTATAGCATTTCGCTTTGAAAAATCGATATTAGGAACATTCAATATCTAATCTCCACTATTTCTTTGGAATATACAGTCAAAAAAAAGTACAAAACTGAAACTTTTTCGGATTTTTTAAATTCCAGGATCAAATTCTGGACTATGTACATTCAAGCCAACAAGCAACAATAAGCTTTGTAAATGGCTGTCGGTTTTTCGCAACAAACGCAGTTGTGAAACTGCAGTTAAGGGTTACATCTGATTTTCGTGTTGCACTAATTTAATTTATTTGTAACAATTTCAGTTTCTCTATAGTACTTCTCTTAAGCTATTGAGGAATTATCTTTATAACAGGCTTAAAAAAAATGATGGCTGACGAAGGTTCTTCTAGCCCATTCATTGTCAAGTGCGGGGTGCAGCAAGGGTCAATACTAGGACCACTTAATTTTTTCCTTTTTATTAATGTTCTACCTGAAATTGTTAACAATTGCCACGTTTATATGTATGTAGATGATGTTTTGTTGTTAATTTTGTTGGGAAATTGGTTTGATGAAAGATTGCGTTGCTCGGATCAATGAAGATTTGGTTAATATACAAAACTGGCCTAACTCAAATACACCTCAACTAAATCCGTCAAAAACACTAAGTATGGTCTGCTCAAGACACGAAGTTTATAATATGGATCTGACAGCAATTGTTTTAAATACACAGACTATTGAATATGTTGGCAAAGTTAAATACCTAGTGTAGGGACTTTTTAAAGCCCTTAATCGACGCTTAGACTGTGGCAAGAGAAACGAAATAAGAACAATCCTTCTACTTCTATAAAGGAGTTTTATGTCCTAAAGAAATATGTAAGTTAAAATTAATATTATTAAAATTTATTTGTTCATACTTACACTCATGGACGTATTATAGTTATATGAACTGCTAGTCTAATGTCAGCTTCATACAACATTTCTCATAAAAATGTCGTCAAAATTGAGAATGCGATGCTAGCTCTCCTGATCCCACTGCAGGAAAAAAAATAACTATACTCTGTTCAATTTATATTTTCAGTACAGGCCTTGTGGAAGAGAGCTTTCAAACACACTTGCAAGCTGCAAGTGTTTGCATCGCACTCAACTCAAGAAATTTCCACTTAAATAAAAATGAGAACCCTGAAATACATTGAAATTGTTGTTTAACCCACGTACATTCCACCAAAACCTGTCTGCTCCCCGGCTGCCAAGAGACTGATTATCAATTTGCCTCTCCCTTATTGTGTTTATTTAAAAAAAAGCACTACTACAGGGTTACTATTCGCCTTATCTTAATATTTTGTTTTGGCTCAAATATAAATGGTACCTGTCATATAACCGTTAAGTTTAAGCTTATTTTTCTCGAAAACGCCTCCAAGGATTTGTATGACAAGAAAATCCGTGTAAATTTGGAGGTGTGGTTTATATTTTGGTGAACAAAAATATAAGCTGGTTGGCTAAAAACGATACCTTGGAAACTGGCTATCCGATTACAATCAAAAAATTGTTTTCCATGAAGATGTAGGCAGCCTAAGTAATTTTACTTCAACATGTTTTCGAATATGTAGTTGAAAAACCGATATATTTAAGAACCGTTCCTACGATTATGAAAAAAATCCTGCTTCTTTAATTATCTCTGTAAATAATGTTTTGCGTTTTTTCTGTGATTTATTTGTACGTTAAAAGAAGAAATCTATAAAAAAACGCGCCTACTATCTTACCTCTTGGTGGTGTGGAAAAAGATTTAATTTAATTTTTTTTTTTAGATTTAATTCACGGTCTACATGTTTCTGTTTTCATAAAATTTGAATAAACAGTTGGTAACCATACCTACATTTGTGTGAGAATTATACCAATATATAATGCCCAGTATGGCAACCATTTGAGAGCTTTAAAATGGAGATAGCTTATTGAAATCCATAACAGTAAGAGTGAAAGGCAAATATCCTATCTTCCCTGTACTGACAATATAAATTGAACAGAGTATACTTAAAATGTTGACATAGAAGCTCGCGACATCTGTTTTTAAAAGTTTAAAAAGTCACATTTACCTATAAAATGTAACTGACACTTTTAAATTCCATCCATAGAAGTGTGCGACATCTTTGGTATTTTGATTCTTGTTTTTATAGATCGTGAACAACTTCCTTTTTTTATTAGTTTGTGCCTAAGGCAAGCTAAAAGCACTAGAAGGAAAAAAGGGATTTTTTAAAATCTCGTAGAAAAAAAGGGGTTTTAGTTTATGTTCAAATCTCCTAAAATATTGCTGATTTTATTAAGATTTTAAAAGAAACTAATGAATTATGATCAAATAAAACACTACTAAGGCAGTAAATAAGGTGTTTTGTTATTTGTTCCTATCATTCTTATTCTTCAAACTACTTACGTCCAAATTCGAGTTGCGTTCTAAAAAGCAATGTGTCTTTTAAGACCAAAGTTCCTTTTTATTTCTTTCTTCTAACTATTTGTTCATTAATAATGATAAAAGACAAAGTTAATAAAAATCCTGACAAAATGGCCAGAGGTTAAGACCTATTCCTTGTGGTGACTATAAAGGGGTGTCCACACCAGTTTAAAAAACATTTCTGAAATGTTTCCCCTTTGCTTAAATATCATTTCAGAAACATTACAGTACATTTCTGAAACATTTCTTAAATGTTTATGTATCCCATTTTATGTATCCAGTTCTGTACTTCATGATGTAAAAAAGGAGCAATCATAGCGTCGTCATAAACAAAACACAAACAAATAAAAACAACAAAACCTGTCAATTAAATGCATGAATATAAAGATAGATTTCCATTCGGAAGGGGAAACAGATAGACATTTCAGAAATGTTTCGCGAAGCGTCCAGACTTAAATAAACATATCTGAAACATTTAAAAAAACATTTCAGAAAGAAAAAAACATTTCTGAAAGGTTTTTTAAATGTTTCTGAAATGTTTAAAAAAATTATTCTTTGGTGTAGACAATCCTTAAGGCTTTTTGTTAAGTTTGCAGTAAGACAGTCCAAAGTCGCAACAAAGTTTAGGTTCTAAAGATTTTACGAACTTGTAATTTACCAAGCTATAAAAAACCAATTTCAATAAATCCATGAGTGCTTTTTTCTATTTATTACTTGGTGGATTAATTGTGGGATATTCTAAATAACAAGGGGAGAAAAAAGGAAATTTTAACATGCCAACGTGGGAAAACCTGCTGTCAAAGTCTGGGATTACTGGATGAAATGTCAAAATTGAGGTTTAATTTTTTTTCCCGCTAGTGTACTTAGGAGGGCTAGTGTCGCCCAAAATAACTAGCAGTCCATATAAATAGATATAAATAAAAAGAGTACATAAAATTGTTAAATTCCGCTGAATTGTATTTATCAACCCTATTTGACATTATACTCTTACTCTTTTTCTTTTAGTTACATATTTACTATATAATGTATCTATTTAAAATCTGTTTCGATATATTTTCTACGTTAATGTCATCTCTTTATTATACAGTTACTTTTATTCCCTTTGTAAACTTGTAGATACTATAAAAAGATTGAATCTTATTGTATCATGTACAAATTTCTAATGCAAATACAAATACAAAGTTATTAACTGTAAGTATAAGCATCGAAAGTACATATCTTCTTGAACTCTTTTTGCCAAAGTGCATTGCTTTTATAGTTTTAAAAAACTTTCTAGACCCCTTCATAAGTTTTGAGTTTTGAAAAAACCGATATCTACTTGTCAAAATTGATAATTCAAGAATTTTACAATCAACTATTAATTTCTTTTTAAACACAATTCGTTTGTCTATAGCGTTTACTTATTTTATCACTTGCCTGCTATTAATTTGTTTGTTAATGTGTTTTTACAACTGATGCATGAAATGTAATAGTTTTGTTGCACCAATTTGATTAAATTGTTGCTAAAAATATAAGTGAGAAACCTATTAGTTACTGACTGCGAATTTTATTGTTTTATTATTATTGATATGAATATATCTACAAAGCTTGCAACTGAAATTGGCGTCGTCATTATCGTTATTGGGGATTAAAAGATACTTGACATATAGAGATACAACGAGTGATTAATTTAAGTCTTTATAATAAAAATGTTGGTTTTCAATTATCAAAAAATAAATTTGTTGAGCTGTGCTGTGCTGGCTGGCAAGCTCACAGCCCATTTCGCTGCTAGCTCAATGTTGTCACTCAGCAACGCCCCGACCTCCCCCCCCCCCCTGTTAATTGATAATGTAATTTTTGTAATGGGATATATTTTTTCCGCACTCGTACAGTAGCAAGACTTCTCAAAAATCTCGATATACACAAATCCGCTGGCCCGGATGGTATATCCCGATGGCGGGCGGAATAAGACCCCAGACAAAACGGCCCCAAAAACAAAAATGTAATAAGGCCCCAAAAATAGGGTACTTTTTCATAATAAAATAAAACCATATTTTTGTTCATGAAATTACGCCCCAAAAAATTAAAAAAGACCCCAAAACCGATATGAAAGAAGACACCGTTTAAAAAAAAATAAATAAATAAAAAAATCCAACATACTTAGGCATAACAAAAGGATTCATGAATGTTGATGACCATGACGGATGTAATATACACTGACTTCTCCAAAGCCTTCGATCAACTTAATCATCAGCTCCTTGTTAGAAAACTTTCACTTTTCGGCTGGTCCCCAAAACTTGTGCAATACTCAATATGTTAAGTTCAAGTCTCATTTATCCAACGCAATAGATGTCAAGTCTGGCGTGCCTCAAGGAAGCCAGCTGGGACCACTGTTATTCGTAATTTTTAAAAATGATTTACCCTCTGTGATAAAATACTGTGATATACATCTCTATGCTGACGATGCGAAAATTTCATATTCATATAAAAATAATGCTGATTACCTTCAACTGCAATCTGATATTGATCATTTGCAGGAATGGTGTAATAATAACAAATAAGGGTCGTTGAGCCTGTTTGTTGGACTGGTTCGTTCGATCTTGGAATATGGTTGCCAAGTTTGATGCCCATATTACTCCTGTCACATTGCCCGCTTTGAATCCATTCAAAAACAATTCTCCGTCATCTAAACTGGGATAATCATCACCATCTTCCACCATATCGTTCGCGGCTTTTACTGATTGGTCTTAATACGCTCGAGGACAGAAGGTCATCACGCAATACTGCATTCATATTTAAACTTTTAAACGGTGCTTTCCTTAATAAAAATAAATGTGCCATTCCGTCCAAGTCGAAATTATAAAATTTTGCGAACACATGAAACTACTTTAAACTACTTAAATAATGAACCGTTCTCTCTCTTATGTAAACAGTTCAATAGCTAATTATAATTCCTTCGTAGATTTTAATCTTACTTCATTGAAATTTAAACAAATTATACTTTTATTCAATTTAAATCGTCACTAATTATGTAAATGTAATACTATTTGCATAATCCAAATAACTGTGATCAATTATGTATCTGTAGTTATAGTCAAAATGCCTAGGCATTTCTTGAGATTTCATCTCCCAATTAGTATGAAGTTGGTATGGGGGCATGCTGCCCCCTGCAACCCCCTGCTTGGGCTCACTATAAGATTTGGAGTATGTGCGAGATTGGGTTTATGCAAAAGTTCTTTAAATCAAAAAGAAACGTTGCACATACCCAACCTTGGACCTTCTCCAAATTCCATACCTTCTTCTTACTAACATTTATCAAAGTGGGACATATCCTTAAATTTGTTGTTTGTGCTTATACTGGCCTAAGGCAATTTTTGTATTCGACATAATATTTTTGTGGGGTGTTATTTCACTATCATTATTTTATTCATATTAGGGGCTTTTTTCATAATGAACTATAACCCCAATTCTAAACATGAAATTAGGCCACAAAAAGTGAAATTACACTCCAAAATAAAGATTGTATTGTTTTTGTTGTATTCTTAATGTACTTTTGGGGCCTTATTTAATTTTTGTTTTTGGGGCCGTTACGATTCTTCTGAAGTGGTGTTCTTCGACACTGGCAAAGACACTGCGTAAGGTTTTCTATCGCTCCTACTCTTCTGGAATCTTTCATAGAAGATGGAAAACAGCATATGTCCAGCATTTCCCTAAGAAAAGTGATCCTCTTGCCATAGCAGTTACCTTCCTTCTTTCTAAGGTCATGCAAATCCTGATTAACAGTCAGCTTAAAAAATATCTCGAAGGTCACATCCTTCGCTTACATTAACTTATTAGTGCATAAATGGTGCATTGCTAAGGCTTTTCTATCCCTCGGCGTACAAAATTGTATTATTTCTTAGAAGAAAATGTTATGCATTTTGATAAAAACAAACTTTCTTTTATCTTATTCTTTTTTTTTAAGAAACGTAATTTACCAACAAATTCTGAGCAAGGAAATTTAATTAACGTTATTTATTTTTTTTTCTTTTTTTCACAGATACATATCCAAAATTTTAATATCATTCCTGAGCTTGAAATATATATTTGACATCAAAAATGAGAACCAACTCAGAATCATAGATTAAATTATCTTCTATCAAAATAAATTTGGATAACAGCTTTAAGATCTTCTATCGCAGCGCCGCCGGGTTTCGCGGACCGCTAAAACGGAAGTTCAGTTTTGAGAAGTCGTGTTTTGCTGAGAAAGACATCAATGTAACCGCTAAAGAAGTGATTGTTTAATTTATTTATTATTTTTTTTTTTAATTTGGTTTCAATTAGTTTCGTTGCTTTTTTTTTCATTAAATAATTCCAAATTGGATTAAGCACGCGTTTAATTTTTAAATAAATAATTTTAAATTAAGTAAAAGTGATTCATTAGTTATGGCACACGCTCCTGCTGTTCGTAGAAAAGAATCGCATTGTA
Source organism: Platycheirus rosarum (assembly GCA_963971375.1). Taxonomy (NCBI): domain Eukaryota; kingdom Metazoa; phylum Arthropoda; class Insecta; order Diptera; family Syrphidae; genus Platycheirus; species Platycheirus rosarum. The sequence continues at coordinate 41,627,300 of OZ020508.1, read as the reverse complement.
ATGGAAATGGCAAAAAATGTGATAAGGAAGTTGACTCACAATCGCTGGCCGTGCCGCCAGATGGCGGATGGGGATGGGTCGTCGTCTTCGGATCATTTATGATTCATATTGTCAGTAAGTATGGTGGAGAGATATAATTTATATATTTATATAGACATTGATAAGTTAGGGCTTAAGAGAAGAAATTAATCACGATCACGAGGCAATTATCAAATATGGCATAATGATGAAATGTTGTAGTTTAACAGTGTTTTTACTAAACACTTTACTGAGTTCCCTTTCACTGAATTCTGTGTAAAATTGTAGATTTTGATGTTCCACATGTTAGGTAGACGTTGAACATATTTATATTGAATCTAACAGCAGACTAAACTATTTAAGTAGTTATTTCCTTCATGGTATGTGTGATTCTTTTGGATTTCTTCAGGGGAGTTTTTGATATTTAATTTTTAGAGCTAAAAATAAGGGTTGTTACCTACCATATAACCGTTAAGGAAAAAAATTACAAAAAGGATTCAACGATATTGATGCAGATATTTAAGAGTATTTTGCTTGGTATTGGCTGTTATTTTATCAAAAAAAAAAAAAAATTACCAAAAAGTCTTTTAACGGTTCCTCTCATATAAGGTTTTTTTTTTATTTTTTTGACTTTGTCGATAACAGCTCATTGGATTTTTTTCAAATTTTATACTTAAAAAGATCTAGTTACCAAAATAATGTTGCATACCAATATTTTGAATAATTTTCTTGTTCAATTTGTAATTATTTTTATACCTAATATTTTTTTTTAATTTTCAATATTTTTACTACTAATCATTATTTTTATTTTATTTAATCTGATGTATATTAATAAACTCTAAAAAACTACATTACTAAAAATAAAAAAAAACAGGATTTTATCAAAATCGGTCCAATAATTTTCGAAATACTTTTTCATGAATTCATAATTACTTAAGACGATGGGGTACTCCATTCTTTCTAAAAACCGTCAAGTGTTATGTTTTTTTTAGGTTCAGACCGAGTGATTTTTTCTACATAATTGTTTCTGTCAAATTCTTGACTTCCAATGTTATAAGGCACAGGTCCATCTTAAGGCTTACTCTTTAAAGCGATGAAATAAGACCACAACAACTTCAGAGGGGAAATAGAAGTTTTATTTTTAGGTCTAAAAATAACGGTGCCATCATATAACTGTTAAGGAAAAGCTTATTTTTTCTTGAAAACGACTCTAAAGATTTTGATGAAAATTTTTGAGATTTTGTTATGTAGGTTTAGCTATCATTTTATCAAAACCAAATTTACCGAAAAAGTCTATTCAAGGTACCTTTCATATTACGGTTTTTTTTTTAATTTTCGGTGTTCTCGAAAATATTAAAAAAAATTAGTACTGAACTGTCATCTCATTTACCTTTTCGGATAAGTATGAGTAAAACACAATGCTTGAAAAAAAACACAATGAATGATATACAAAAGAGACAACAAAAATTGAGACTGTTTTGGGGATGGAATGTACGAAAGATTTCCCTCTTTATAATATTTTTACTCTATGGCTGAAACCTCTTCCGCAGATTCAGATTTCAAAACACACACACAGGAATGGCTGAGAGTTCCCAAAAAGCATTTCTCTTTAAAAATTAATTAAAAATAATTCACCAAAGTGAAGAAAATATCCGAAACTGAATTAATTTTGTATTCGATTCGTATCCACTTTCCTGGGAAGCGGAAAGGGCCCGACCCATAGAATCCGGCGACATTGCCGCATGCGGTGAAAAGAGGTGACCAAATGAAATGAATCCGTTGCGTTTTTTTAATACAAAATGTAAAACGAACTAGCGATGGGTCGATGTGTGAGTTAAGGGTGATAGTGTGATTTGATAACTGGCAAAGAGAAAACAAAATATTAAAATCGGAATTGTTCGATAGCGATATTAATGCACGAAGATTATAGGAAATACATGAATGTGGATTTACATATTCGTTTTCTAACAAATTGCTGAAAATATTTTGTTCGCTATTTTGGTAATTTTGCATTTTGATAGTAATTTTAATGTTAGTTAACTTAAAACAAGGACAATTTTTTTATCTAGATTAATTTAGAGTTCTTGGTTTTTAGCTAGATTTACATTTCCCAAATATAACCGAAGTTTGCATTTCATTTGGATTTTATTGTGGTTTTGAAAAGTTTTGTCATAATAAAAATAAAAACAAAAGGATGAAAAGTTAAAAATGTTGAACGAGTTCTTAGAATCCGCATTAGATACAATAGCGCAAAATTATATACGCTTCAATATGAAACTAAAACAAATAAAGTATGGTGCTTAGATTATAGGTATGGTTTTTGAATTATTTTTACTTAGTGTGAAACTAGATTTTTAATAACAGGAAATCCCTATATTATTTTTCTAGTGTAAAACGAAGAACTCTCTGAGAGAATGACAACTCTGTCTAAATCCAATTAGAACACAATTCTTTAAAGTTCTCAACGTGTTAAACTAGATTTTAAATAGTACAATGGTAACTAAGGGCAACTTAGTGCAGCACTTAAGTAGTGTGAGGTTAATGTACTAAATATAGGTTATCCATAATTTTGCGCCAATATCTACATCAAGTTGTCATCGTCTTCAAATGATGATATTTTTCGAGTTTCTCAAGGTTCATATATCTGTACGAAGTAAAATCAGCTTTTGTCCTTTTTACAATATTAAACTTCACTTTTTAAATTCATGGAGTTACATATCCATAATATTAATAATTACGACTTCATCCGTTCTCAGAATACTTATTATTAAACAATTTGCTTCTATATTTATATTAGTGTTTTAGTTAAATTTTCTACGAAACCAATTTATTTATACTCGTAGCTTGCTCTTCTTATCTCTTTTTTATGATGTTGCTGAAAATGGCTTTGAGAACATAATAGCAAGTTGTCAAATGGCATTCAAACAATTACAAACAAAAATCAATCTCGTTTCATGTTGGTTTTAGCAAGAAAAAAATTAAATCTGAAAATTAAAAACAAATCTAAGAAAATCTCAGCATTTATTATTTTATATCCCCTTCTTTTTCCAGTACTTATTGTTACTTAGCGCAATTTTCGCTGCTACTTATTGTTATTTAAGTAGCAATCAGCGCAATTTTTGCTGCTACTTGAATAACAATTAGTAGCAGCAAAATTGCTCTTAATAACAATCCATGACTAGAAAACAATTGAAACTTCAAATTGCTTTTGGTATTCAATGTCATCGGATTAGCTGGAGAGAAAAGTTAAAAGTTGGTCACTTAATGCGGTGCGTCCGGCACATGCGATTGCTATGGGTCACCTCCCATAAGAACACGTGTATTTAATCGAGCTGTCAGTTGATTCTATGGGTCGGCCCCTGAACACCTTTTTGAACCTTTTTATGATTTGTTTATGACCTAGAAATCCTTCCTATGTAATTATTTTAAAATTCGACTCGTATCCATATTTCTGGAAAGCGGAACACCTTTTAGAATCGTTTCAGGAAAATAGGTGTACACGAGCGGGTATAAATTTAAATGGCATTTTTATGAAGGATTGCAGAATTGTACAAATTGCCTTTGTTCTCCTCTTCGAAAAGAAATTAAATATTAAATATTGGATTTTATTATTATCATTGTAGAAAAAATAATTTTTTAAATGTGTTTTTCTGAAAATATTTGCCACTACTATTTTCACTTCACGAGTTGATTAAACGTTTCAAGACTGACTTTACTTATTTAAATATTGATCGAACTGTAGAAAGGATATATAGCGTAAGAATGCCTTTCCATCTGCAGCTGCAAGAATAAATAAGAAAGAAAAAAATCTTCATATGAGAGATACACCACGATCCTGTGAAGGGACTGTCACAGCGATCACTTAACTAATTGTCACTACAAAACAATTAACCTTCTTCGATGCTTGATACTCGATTTACCAACCATCCCATGCACTACATTTACTTTGTTCTGCTGCAGACTAGCTATAGCATAGCCGAACCAAAATAATTATTCATATTTCCATCGAGATACTCACATAGTTTAACCGGCACCATCTGTGCCCGGCTATATAAGAAATATGACACATTTGGTGTACGAGCATACAAATCAAGAATATGTTCAAGGGTCGCTGGCTTATGAATTATGGTGATAAATTGTGCATCATAGGCAAGCTAGCCACAAATCCCAAAGTGCAAAATGCTGATTATGCATATTGGGGAACATCCATAGAACGTTATCGATTATCGAAGTGTGGTTGGACACAACTGCAGACAATCCATTTTTTGTATAAATAGAGTGAATAAAATATTATTTGGTTACTTCAAATTCTGAAGTTCAAACTAACATATCTTTTTTTAATAAAGCAACTCGCTGGAGTTGGATACGTTGATTGCTGATTAGAATAGTGCTCTACAAAGCACCAGTGCTTTTATCGATTATCGAAGTGTGGTTGGACACAACTGCAGACAATCCATTTTTTGTATAAATAGAGTGAATAAAATATTATTTGGTTACTTCAAATTCTGAAGTTCAAACTAACATATCTTTTTTTAATAAAGCAACTCGCTGGAGTTGGATACGTTGATTGCTGATTAGAATAGTGCTCTACAAAGCACCAGTGCTTTTATCGATTATCGAAGTGTGGTTGGACACAACTGCAGACAATCCATTTTTTGTATAAATAGAGTGAATAAAATATTATTTGGTTACTTCAAATTCTGAAGTTCAAACTAACATATCTTTTTTTAATAAAGCAACTCGCTGGAGTTGGATACGTTGATTGCTGATTAGAATAGTGCTCTACAAAGCACCAGTGCTTTTATCGATTATCGAAGTGTGGTTGGACACAACTGCAGACAATCCATTTTTTGTATAAATAGAGTGAATAAAATATTATTTGGTTACTTCAAATTCTGAAGTTCAAACTAACATATCTTTTTTTAATAAAGCAACTCGCTGGAGTTGGATACGTTGATTGCTGATTAGAATAGTGCTCTACAAAGCACCAGTGCTTTTGGCTCAAGGTTTATTTGGCAACTCGCCAGACCAAGTCTGCTCCGTTTTATATCGACTAAAACAGAATCTCCACGAGAGGGATATCAAATTCGTAAATTAAATTAAGACCAACTTTACAATCCTTTTATTTAAATTTGGTAGTAAGTGTCTACGAAGTAGACACATTTACAAGCACTGGCTACTGAGGCCATCCGCTCAGACAATTACAAAGACAACACACAAGACGACATTGATACAGGACAGGAGAGAAGACAGAAGGAGAACGGAAAACAGAAAACACATAACACATGTCAACAGCACGCAGTTGGTTTTTCAGACGGTCCTCCATCTTTCTACTAACCACGCGCAATGATGCTTGATTTCGCTGATCTCACGGGAAGCGTGATTAATTGATTTTTTATTTTATTGATTTTTTATTTTAACTTTTACTTATATCTACTTAAATTCTAGACAAAAATCTTAAAACTAGCTAAAAATATCATCTTAATTAACTTACTGGCCCTGTGCGGGCGCTCTAAATTATTCTCTAACTTAATTTTAATTGCCTTTCGGCCTAAAAATAGCTTAAGTTTATCTTATATATAAAGGGTTTTATTTTTCACCCAGAAAATAAAAAAAACTAGGTATCTTATCAATTTCTTAATCTACTACTTAAAAACTAACTTAAAATAAACTAAAAATAAACTTAAAATAACTTAAAATAAACCTAAAATACTTAAATCTAGAACAGCCACAGCAAGCTTTTTTTTTTTGGTGCCGCCGCAACTGCCCTACCTAACTTAAAGATACCATAGGTAAATGTAGTCGGCCATAGGCGATATTTCGTTTTTGCCGACTGAAATATCGGTTTTTTAACTGAGCCACCAGAATTGGTGGACCTGATCACGGGCTTCCTTCCGATCCCGGTCGGGCACGGCCCTACTGAAACGGAGGCGCTCTGCTTCGCTCCCAGCGACTATGTGTCGGTCGTAGAGGAGCCACGGGAAGCGTCGGAGCCAAGGCCGTTGACCAAGGTTAAACGTTTTTGGTGAACAAATTCTTAACCCTCAAAAAAATGTTTGCTGGCTAACTTGAGTGCAAAAACTATTACAATTTGAAGCTATTTTTTCTTCAAGGTGAAAGAATGGTGGAGAGAATAAAGAAAGTACATACATCTACATCATCATCATGTGAATTTTTTTATAAAGACTTGGCGCGTATTTACATCTGATAAATCAATTCCGTTTTACAAATAGTCTTTTAAGTATGACTAAAACTGGAAAATAATTTGTTCCTTTCAATGTTTCAATAATACAGGAAATATTTTATTTATTCATCGAAATTTTCCAATTTGTTTGAATATATGCTCTGGCAACAGTATCTACAAAGATTTCCATGCATCAATTTTTTAAGAAACATCAACATTTTATCTGAAATTTTAAAGAAAGGGCTGCTAAAAATATGATCCGCAATGATAATTCATATTCTGTATTAGCATTTTTCAGTAAGGTACAAAGATTTACAAAATGAAAGCCTTAAAATGCTGATGCTCCATCCGAACACTCATTCCATTTTGTTTGCAATTAAATGACACGATCAATTGGCTTTAATGTAATATTTATTAACAAAATGTATAAGTGAATCATTTAGCTGCTTTTGTCTGTTGCAGCTTCTTTTGTCTTCTTTCTTATTCGTCTTTTGTGATTGGAAAAAAGAAACAGATTTTGATCTTTTGGATTGTTGGCAGAAGAGAATTTTTTTTACCGCAAAAGTCCTTCCGAGTTCCGACCATTTTATTATCACTGCAATTTATGTAAGTTTAAAAGATTTTTGTAACCTTACCTGGCAACACACATCCAAAGACCTCGTATTAACACAATTATCTGAAATCACCACCGATTATTTTTATTTTTGTTTAATTCTCTTCGATAATGTCTAATCAGACGTCGAATCGCACTGATTAAATACCCAACCTAACAACAAGGTAAAATAAATTTACTCTTAGCTTCCCTCAAGTTTATTGTAAGAGGTGAAGTAGGTAGGCATTTGGTATGTCTGGCTCTGGGTGATTAAAAAATTCTTTCGATTGTTGTTATGTTGACACAGAAAAATTATTGACAGACCGGCTTTGGTAAATATTAATAGATAATGTATCTGAGATTATTATCTTTGCTTTAGTAAATTCGCTGATTAATGTCAATTAAGCTGTCACAATATTTAATCTATAGTTCATATAGGCTTGATTAATTTTTCTAATTGAAGGTTTAATAAAATATATCATAATTGTAACAAGGAATTTCTTTTCAAGTACCTATACTGGCGCTCTTTTTTTACTATTTTTTCTGTAAAAAATATGAACTTTCCAATCTTTTCGAATATCTAAAGGGTCTTCCGAACTCTGACACTTGATAGTTGAAGCTTTATCTGCCAAATTGGCTGTCATTTATTCAGTCTGTTTTGTCAAATCACCATGGACGGATAAACATAGCGTTCAACAACACGTGCAAATGATAAAATTGTTTTATCAGAATGGGTGTTCTGTTCGAGCAACGTTCCGCGCCCTTCGCCTATTGTACGGTCGCAAAAATCGTCCTACACAGAGGACAATTTAAATTTAAAGTGAGGAAGCGCATAATGAAAGGCCCTAAATATAGTTCAGCAAACACAAACAAGACAAGATAGAATAAAATTAAAAAAAAAGTGGTAATAATCAAACATTACATTAAGAAAATACAAACAAACATAAAAATGGAAACAAACAAAAAAATACTATCTTTTGCCAACACTTTTGTCAAAATAAGCAACTGTACTGGGTTTGGTTGAATACAAACGTAATGTTTACTAAAAAAAACTAAAGGCTAGCTAAAACAATTCAAAATTCTTTGTTCACCTTCCTACATTTTTACAACATCCTACTGTTAAATGAGCCCCTTTTTTAAAAAGCCATGCAGACTAATGCATGCTTTGAAAAATGTTGATGGCGATGACTACCACAAGAAAAATCATAGAATAAAATGAGTATAAAAAAAATGTCATGCAATTTACATCATAATGTCTGATAATGATAGACTAATTTCTCCGAATCAGTTTACATGGCACAATAGAAGATTGACCTAGTTTCTAACGACAAGAAAAGGACGAGATATGAGCGCTATTGATCTGTGGAGGAGACAGGAGACAGTGGTTAGTGTGAAATTGAGTTAATTAGTTCCTCTTGTAAAAAAGCTGGTTGAGAGAAACGGTTGTGTTTGGTGCCAGGGGGATGTTTGAAACGTGAAATGTTTTGACGCTTTGATTTGTTTGTTGAACGATTGTTTCGAAATAAAATACAAATTGAAAGCGATTTTTCATTTTCTTATTAATCAAACATTTAAATAAAAATATGCTCTAAAAGGCTTAGAGATTTCTTTTTTTTCTGGCTGATGCGTTCAAAACTTATGGCTAAAACTTCGAAACTATAATTTTTTCACATTTCCAATCTTACAGGTCATCAAAACCAATCAGGAAACAAAGGCACTGATGAGCCACGCTGTAATTGATTAATTATTATTTAAGATCAATGTTCGTTGTTAATGTGTGATTAAAATCTGCGCACATAATAAGCTTAAAGCTTATCGTCAGTGAATGATTAATTATTACTTTGAAAAAAAATTATTAAAAGCCATAAATTGATGGGTTGCAGCTTGCAGCTAGAAAAGTGCACTGATATGAGCTCGCAATGTGATTATCACAAAGTATCTGTGCTAGTTTAATTGATTTTGAATTAAACAATGGAATTAAGAGATGCATTGGATTATTTTTGTGAGTCATACTTTATAATAAACAATAAGAAATGTTGATTTGTTCGTCGACATGATAAAAACTTTATTCTAAAATATTGTAGAGTTTCTTATTATTTATTATTTCTTGTAAGAAGATCTTCATCAACATATGCACAGTTTATTTCATTGATCATCATCATTTAAATTCCAAACCTTAAGTCAATTTTTGTTTAACTAAAATTTGTCGAATTCAAAATTGATCGGTTTTAGATTTGCTCATTTCCTCATTTGATTTATTTTTATTTACTTTCGATATTCTTATACACAATAAGACATAATATCTTATAAATTAGAGATAAGTTCAACTAAACATTTAATGGATATTACAAGAAAATTGGTGTAAAAAATTGTGTGAATCTTAAGGAATAAAAGAGAAAAAAAAGAAGTAAATATTATTTTAAAATTATTTTTAAATACTTTTTTATTTTTACCCGTTTCTTGTTCCGTTTTTTTATTATTTATTAAAAAATTTGAGACAAATACTTTTTAATCTCTTTTTTTATTTTAAATGCGTTCTCTATTCTCCTTATATTCCGTGAAAGAGAGTTCCAAAGACGGTAGAGGTAAGGGATGAGAATCGTGGAAAGGTAAGTTGCCCAGATCTATTCGAGGAAGTCAGTCTTCTTATATAGATAATTCGGTTCATGTGTTAGCAATATGTCTGAAAGTAGGGCCAATGTGCGAAACTCAAGCAGACTGTTGAATGTCATGTTAAGAACTTGTTTAGAAAAGTTAGATACACGTTCATATCTGCGTAGTCCGAAGATATGTATATCGAATAGCACTGTTAAATGCTACGTTAAGCCGTTTCTTACATTCAAAGCTGCAAGAACAAAATATTTCAGATCAATATGTGAGAATAGGAATTATTAACGTTTTAACCAGCATAATGCGGGTTTTAAATGGAGTAAAAGATTGAACATTGAAATTTTCCAACAATCTAATTTATATGGTTTTCCCACGTTAGTTTACGGTTGAAAATGATACCCAGATTTTGTGCTGTTTCAGCATATTCGACTGGAAATTTGTTCAATAAAATAGGTGGAAAATAAGATAAATCTAATGTTTTTTGGAAATGAGTATACAATTTGATTTTAATGGGTTTAACAGGAAACCATTTAATCGGGACCATCTGGAAATACTCTCTAGATATTCCCTTTAGACAGTATATATGGTATTCCATGAGGCCAAATGGACAACTTTAAATTAACTGCACATTATCTGCATATATAAAAACAAGACTATATTTGATACATGTGGGAAGTGCGTTTATATATGTATAAGGAAAACAAAAGTGGGACCAATATTGAACTGTGAGGAACTTCTTTTGTTGTTGAAAAAAATCAGATAAAACGTTATTAACTTCTACCTCTTGCATTCTTCCAGTAAGGTAAGACTTAATTAAGTTAACAGCACAAGGTTCAATATTAAATTCATGTTGCGCAAAATAGAATGATTAACGGAGTCGAAAGCTTTTGAAAAATCCAATAAAACAAGAACAGCAACTTTGTCCTCATCCAGAGACTATCACAAATCTTTAATAACATTCACAAGTGATGTAATACAACTGTGTTTCTTGTGTTAACCGGATTGTTTTGGTGTTAAGAGTTGTAAGTCTGTTAAAAAGCATTTATTTGTTTTTTTTTTAAGATTCTTTCAAATGCTTTTGATAGGAATGATAAGATGGCTATACATAGGTCTGAACTCTTCATTCCTGGAATTTTTAGGCACAGCTTGCTTCTATTGTATAGGGTACTCACCAGTTGTAAGTTGTAGTTGTAACTTGTAATAAAGTTAAAAAATATGGTTTAAATCAGATGGAGGATGAATCTCATCCAGACCTACTGCATTTGACTTTACTGACAGTAAACTCTCAGCAATGGTTAAACTGTCAACGACCCTAGAGCTAAAACTAGGGATCAGCAATGAAGTTGGTAGAGGTAGAACCGGTAAATCATTATTGTCTGCATTGCTTAGAGCATTTGAACATGGCAAAGAAACAAATTTTAGATTTAAAGAATTACCATCAATGCCAGGAGGTAAGTTGCTGTTTGTCTTACCAATGCCTATCCCACGTAAGTTTTTAATAAAAATGAAGTACGTCATCACACGTCTTAAATGAAAAAAAATTTATGAAAAAAGTATTTCAAAAATTGTTGGTCCGGTTTTGATAAAATTCTATTTTTTATTTTTAGTTTTTTGAAATTTTTTTGTTTGAAATTTTGGTATGCAGTTTTTAGAGTTTATTAATATACATGTAATTATAAAATTTTAAATCATATTTTTTGATTAGTTTTAAAAATATTGATTTTTCAAAAAAAAATAATCAAAAAATTATTTTTATTATAAAAAAAAAGTTATTCAAAATTTTGATATGCAGAATTAATTTTGCTATCCAAATCTTTTCAAATAAAAGGTTTGATAAAAATCCATAAAGCCATTACCGAGAAAACCAAAAATTAAAAAAAAAACATTATATGAAAGGTCCCGTTTATTAATAAACTTTTCCCGTTATGTGGTTCTGATCGAATGATAGCCGATACTAATATAAAATTCTGAAAAATGTTCATCAAAATCGTTGAAGCCGTTTTCGAGAAAAATAAGATTTTCCTAAACGGCCTAAAATAAAATTTCAATTTTTCTTCTGGATAATGCCAAAAGAATCACACACAACAAGTTTGAAGATAATCGCTTAAGCCGTTTAGGCTACAGATCGTTATACATACTGAAAGACAGACAGACAGACATTTTTCTCGATCACTTTTTTAGACTTCTCTATGACCGTAATGTCTTGTTTGATTGTTATCTCAATTTTTTTTATATTCACGAGTCCTAAACTTGCCTTATAGTCCCTATAATCGAAAGTAAAAAGGACACAGTTAAGGTTATAAAAATAAAGCAAGGGACTTACATCCAAAGTAATTAAAGTCAAAACCGAATCAAAACACTCAACCGCTTTTAGTAAGAATGGAGTACGCCAACACAGGCCTTAGATAATAATGCATTTATGAAAAAAAGAATTAATTTTTTTTTTAGATTTTGTTATGTAGTTTTTTAGAGTTCATTAATGAACAGCTGAGCATAATAAGTTTTAACAATATTGATAATTAGAAAAAGTCAATAAATAATTAAAAATGGAAACAAAAAATTATTCAAAATGTTGCTACGCAGAATTAATTTAGCTACCTCAATCTTTTCAAATATAAAAAAAAAAGTCAAAAATTTAAACAACCGTTACATGAAAGATAACGTTAATAGGCTTTTTCGGTATATTTGTGTTTGAAAAAATGATAGCCAATATCTACCGACATTCTCCTTAAATTGTATCATTATCTTAATCCATGCAAATAAAATATCAGAATTTTGTCGATGAAATATTTTGCTTTTAATAGTTTATATTGACTTTTTAAAATATTTCCCATAAATAACATTATGCGACATCAAAATTAAATAGAAAATATTTGCCTAAAGAACGTCGTTGAAGCCAACTCGTTTTATATAAAAATCTATTTGAAATATCTATTTTCCTTTTTATTATTACATTGCGTGACGATATTATTTAGCAAATTTACTTTCAATTAACACAAAATTGTCAAATAGCCGACAAGCCTATTAAAGGGCAATCAACTACTGCCATGCATGACACATTACCCATGCTCTTTGACACAATAATTGTTTCTATAAATGATAAGACACTGAATAATCAAATTAATTGTTCTATGAATCAGTGATTTTTATTGTTTATTAAATACATACATACAACATCTTCGTTTCGGTAATGAAATTATTTGGAGGATGTTATTAGTAAAAAAAAAATATTTCATATTTATTTATTATTTAGGCATTCAGATTTATCTTAAATTCTTAACTGAACAAAGCGGAGATTAGCTCTGTTATTGCTTAACGCACTAAGATTTTAAATGTTCAGAATCCATACTAAATAAGTAATTGTTTAAATGCAAATCGTAAATTTGTTAATTTGACCACCGATCCACACAAAATTTTTTACACATCTTATAAAAAATACCACAAGATATCTTTTATTTCCAAAATGATACTGTTAGAGAAAAATAAATAAACGTTAACAAACGCTTTATATAAAATGCGAACGTTTAATTGTTCTCCTATTTTTTTTTTATAATTAACGCGCGCACAAGGGACTATTTGTTTCCCTTTTAATGTAACACACTGCGAGGGCATTAGGAAGATAGGGAGGGGAGAGATAGGAGGTGTCGATTAGCATTGGTTTTGAATGTTTGCAGATCAAAATGGCAAGGGAAAATCTCGCCGGTAAACTATTCCAAATTCGTGTTGTTGGTCTAAAGAAAGAATCCCTATATTTCACGGTACGTCCGAAATTGGGCTCAAGGGTGAACTGATGAGCATTCCTTGCGAGACGAGTATTACGGGAGAAACTTTTAAGGGGAGGAATGCAGCTGGCTACTTCGAGTGAACATTTTTTATAAAAGAAACGATAAAATAAGGAAAGACATGAAACATTGCGTCGGTGTTCGAGAGGGGCAATTGATTCAGTGGCAGTTCTATTTCCTATCAATCTTAACGCTCTATTTTGTGTTCTATCAAGCAGGTGAAGCGATGTTTGTGAAGCACCTGCCCAGAGGTGGGAGTTATACTCGAGTTTAGGGCGTATAAACGCTTTATAAATTGTAGCCAGATCAGATGGGAAAAATACTTCTTACACCGATACAGAAAACCTAAGCACTTAGCAGCATTCTTAGCTATCTCAAATATATGGTCGTTCCAACGGAGGTCGTCGTTGACACTTACCGAGTACTGAGAACTTTTCGGTTTTTTCGATGTAAGTGCCATTCATGATCAATGGCATTGGGGGTATGTTTAGCTTTAACGACAGAAGACAACATTGAGTTTTCGAAGCATTAAACTCCACACGATTCCTATTACCCCATTTGACAATGCTGTATAAATCGGAGTTTAATGAGCTTGACATACGGCACCGTTGCAATTGTACGTCCGAAGGCGAAGGACGTGAATTATCGAACGAATATGAAAAGCTGAGGGTAGAGTCGTCAGCAAAACAGATAAGTGGATTAGAAGTAACAGACAGAAGATAATTTATAAAAAATGAGGAAGAGAGTCGGAGACAGAACGGAACCCTGGGGCACACCAGAATTTATTATGTGGGAATCAGATTTGAATCCGTCCAATACAACTTGTATTGAACGGTCCAGAAGATAGCTTCTAATCCAACGAACAAGAGTATTATCGATCCCAAAAGCACGCATTTTCGTTAAGAGAACTTCATGCCAAACTCTATCAAATTCCTTGGAGATATCAAGAGCAATAATCTTACTTTCACCAAAGCGATGTAAAGATTTGTTCCATTGTTCGGTGAGATATGCCATCAGATCACCAGTGGAACGGTTGCTGCGGAAGCCATACTGACGGTCATGGAGAAGCTTTCGATCTTCGAGATATTCCTTAAGCTGACGGTTAATCAGTGTTTCCATGACCTTAGAAAGAAGGGATTGGTAGGAGGAGGGAGAGGATGGGTCATCTTACGCAGTGGCTTTGCCAGTGTGGAATAACACCTCTTCAGAAGAATCGGGGGTATTCGGGCCAGCGGATTTGTGTATATCGAGATCTTTGAGAACTCTTGCTACTGTACGAGTGCGGAAAAAAGTCTGTCCCATGGAAAAAATTACATTCTCAAGTACAGGAGGGGCAACGTTGCTTTGAGGCAGCGTGGAGCTGGCAGCGAAGTGGGCGGCGAGCAAGTTTGCCTTCTCTGAAGAGTAAACAATTGGTTTGTTATTGTCGATGAGCGTTGGAACCGAAGATGTTTAGGAGTTTTATATATTTTTTACAAATGACCAAACATTTTTACTGCCTTTGGGACGCTGCAGAATTTTTTGCAGTAATTTTTGGTGAAATCGCCCGCAATAACGATTTCAGTGCGAGGACAAAGGAAAACAATTTTCGAGATGGAATCAGACAGTGCATCAAACTCGTTACAAGTCGAATTTCTTCTGCACTTCACTTGACAGTACGTCTTAATTTGGGTTCAAGGCTGTACTAATCAATTGTACTTATAGCAATATTAAAGTGAAAATCTTTCAGGTGAGGAATCCAACTGGCTATTTCCGGACTGAAGTTGGTGCTACATTCCAAAGAGGGCCTGGGCCCACCAGCCAGTTAGCTAACTGCCTTCAGTTTTGCACTGTGCCGGCCGTCCTTCCATGGTGGAATAGAAGATTTTCCGTGCCGAAGCATTGATGTCCATCCCCTGTATTTGACCCAGTCATCTGAGTCGTTGGAATTTCAATCTTTTTCTTCGTTCTTCGTTGTATATCTTCTTCTCCACTCGCCGTCAATGCATACGGGACCAAAAATCACCAGGAGAATCTTTCTCTCGAAGCAATCTAAAGCGTACTCATCCACTTTTGACAACGTCCATACATCTACAGTGCACTGGGATGTTGAGTTCCTTTAAAGGGGCATATTAGTTACCCGAGAGAGGGCTTTGCTACTCAATTGCCTTTTTACCCCGAAGAAGTGGTTATTGGCAAGATATAGTCTTTGTTTCCTATCAGCGCTGGTACTGTTCTTCGAGTTGATAGCGAGGCCAAATTAGAGAGAAACCCTAACTACCTAATTTTTAGCTTTAAATCTTTGTATTTTGTTCAAGACGTTGATGTTGGTTGTCTCATCTTGATAACAGCATATGTTTGGTTTTGCCTTCATTAAAGACTAAGCCTATCCTCGATGGTTCTATCTCATCAATACTCAGAAAAGCGCTGCTGAGTACTGACACAACGCTGTATTCTTCCGACTAAATCAATACTGTCAGTGTTGGTTAGTAATTGGGTGACTTTTTAAAGACTGTTCCTCTGTACTGTAGACTTATTTGGACATTTTTTACATGAACAAAATATTTTTGGTCAGAAGTTTTTTTTGTGCTCATTAAAACTCCTTTCCAAAAATGCAAAACGGTCCTTTGCGCAATTTTTCTTCCGGGAGCTGATCTTTCACTATAAATGTTTTGTTTGGGATCATTCCCCAAAATTTGGCTTCTTTCAACGGCTTTATACACTTGCTGTCAGATGATACTGAGATCAGCCATATTGAAGCAATAATCTGCGAGACTTTTTCTAGAATTAACTGTCTTGATTCTTAACTGTTATAGTTTCTAACTGCAAGCAGTACTTCAATCAGTTCTCTATTCTTTCCTTTTGACTTAGGTGTTCCACAAGTTTTTATACTTGGACCAGTATTCTTTTAACCAATTAAAAATCTTCTGGTAGTGTTTATTAATAATTAAACAAATTTAATCAAAATATTTGGTTCTTTCAAAAAATTTAAAGAATTCGAAATATTTACATTTGCAAGAGTTTTCTTTACAAATATTTTGATTCTTCAAAAATTTTAGGTATACAGTTCTACAAAAAATTTCTCAGAAGGCCGTTCAAAAAATTATTGCTTTTCCATGCTTCCAAAAATCGTTATACTAATAATATTCATTTGTCTCTCATTGCAGCTGATGGGATGACGTATTCTTTTGGTATGTTCTACGTTGAGTTCCTGGACTATTTCAACGAAGGAAAGGGCTACACAGCATGGATTCTTTCAATTCTAGTTGGAGTCACATTATCATCCGGTAAGTGTTAAGTATACAAAACCAAGTTGAAGGAGCGAACATCAAAACAAGTCCAGTGTCATGACACTTTGACTTTTGGCATTTTCCTCCTTTAATTGATGCTATTAAAAGGATATACATACATATCTACACAAGTCTTAAAACATCCTTGTGGAGATATCCAATTTAAAATTAAATAAACAAAAGGACACCGACCTACATTAATACTCAAAGGAAGCATAGAAAGATAAATGTCATTTATTTGAGGGTGTGTGTGTATGTTGATTCTAGGATGTCAAAGAGAATGATGTACTTTTGAGGATGCGTTCAAGTAGAGAGAATTAAAACAAGTGAAAAGGACATAAATAAGAGAATTTGCTTTTCAATATCACGGCATTTTTCTTTGATAAAGGCAGATGCAAACAATAGTTTCAAATGTTAAAGAAGGATATTAAATTTTTTAGACATCAACGGGAAGAACAAACACCAAACTTCAACTCAGTTTTAAATTTAATTTTCCTAAAGGCAATTGTCAGTCAGTAATTTGACCAAGGAACACAAATATTCAATGAATAATAGCAAGAAATTTTGTTAACTGATTCTAGGTCCCATTTCATCATCATTTGTCAACCGTTACGGATGTCGACCGGTGACAATAGCAGGATCGATTATAGCCTCCATTTGCATCCTCATCAGTATGTTCGCTCAGAATGTCCTGACTCTAATCTTCACAATTGGCATCGGTACTGGCATAGGTTTCGGCCTTATCTACTTGCCGGCCATTGTGAGTGTGACGATGTATTTTGAGAAATATCGTTCCTTGGCTACTGGCATCGCTGTATGCGGTTCGGGATTTGGTACATTCGTCTTCTCACCACTCACCGAAAGCCTTATTGGAAACTATGGCTGGAGAGGTGCCCTACTCATTATATCCGGCATTGTGCTGAATTGTATTATATTTGGTGCAATGTTCAGGCCATTGGAAGTACCGACAAAGAAAACGTTAGAAGATGGAGCAGAAATGGCTGAGCTTGCACCACTCAACTCGAAGAAAACGGATCAGTTCCTAGAGACACCGCGAAGTGAAACGAATCTTTCGCGATCTTACAGCGTTGGCCGGGACTATGGCTATGAGTTCCATGTAAGTTGTTGTCAATGATTTTATATATGCTTAACAATCATCCGAATTCATCCTCATCAGACATCCAATCAAAATGGTAAATTGTCCATTCCGGCGATAAGTAGTAATAATAACATTCGGGCTGCAAGCAGCCACCCACATATCCCAGGTCAGGATCATCAACAGCATCAGCTGAAGGAGTCCTCAGAGAAATCGGCCAGTGGGATGATGTATCGACAAGATATCCTGTATCAGGTTTGAAGCTAAGTTAGTTAAGCATGGATTGATTAATAACATTTTATTTTCAAAGGGTTCCCTACTAAACATCCCCGAATACCGCTCAAGAAATGACCTTAACGTGAATAGATATGGCTCGTTGAAGCACAGCATACAAGCGGACTCAATTCAGGTAAGATAATTTGTTGCAGAAAGTTCTAAATTTTATATCTTCATTAATCTTTGGAGATGTTTGTAAATATTTACCGACGGTCTTACTGGTTACTGATGCTTCCAGCAAATAAACAAAATCCGGCGGAACTAGTAAGATCTGATATAATCTAACAGCTTTATTGGATGCTCGTTTGTCAAGTACACAAAAGACTAGAAGTGTGTACGTCAAGGTGTTATAGTTTGTAGATAAAAAGACTTGTAATCTTAAATTGCTAAAGTCACAACCAAAAGGCTATTTCTGAAGATATGAATGTTTGTTTGGATTAATTTCGATAAACTTGAATGGCGTTGTTGCTCTGATTTAAAAAAAATAAGTTTGGCAGTGAATACACTTAATTAAAACAAATTGTTCTTAACACAAAAATGATGGTGTGAAAGGCATAAATCCACAAATTTCTCAATGTTTTTGTGGAACTGTAGGGTTAGATCAGGTGAAATTAGGTCATAATTACGATATAAAGCTTACGACTGACACGACGCTTTGATAAAATTGGCAGGTTCCTTGAAAGCCAAAAACAACTTACAGTTTAAGTAGTTCTGCGTCATGTATAATGTATATCATTAAGCATCCAAACTGCTCGAAATATAATTTGTGACTTTAGTTTCCATATTTACTATCCATCCATTTCCTTAACCGACGATTGATATGATTTCATTTCTCATCTAGAATTGCAATTTTTCCACTTATCAATTTACCTACGTAGTGCCCGTGGCTTAGTGGTTAGTGTGTCGGACTACTAAGCGAATGAGCCTGGGTTCGAATCCAGCTCATAGCCATCTTATTTTCCGGGGTACTGCCTCTTGCGAGGAAATAACAAAACCTCCAAGAGTAAAATTTGTCTCGAAAAGGCGCATCTCATGTAGCCGTTCGGACTCGGCGGTAAACTTTAGGTCCCTTCCATTCCTGCAGATTAACAACACACACACAGGAATGGCTTTAGAGTATAAGTCACTAGGCCTTGGCTCCTTAAGGAACTGTCGCGCCAAAAAATTTATTTATTTATTTATCCATTTACATACTTGTTCATACTAAACGGATGAAAAATAGCGCTGACTATGTTTCAAGGCTTTCTTTATACTGCGATTGCCAGCTTCAGGGTCATAAAACGATCACTGGACTTCGAAATAACCAAGACTTTGGCACTACTTACTCCGGAAGGATGATACCGGTTCCATTCTTCTGCACAGTAGAAAATTTTATAGTCTTTTTCTACATACATATAATTGTGTGTCCACGCCAAAGAAACACTTTTTTAAACATTTCAGAAAAGTTTCTTTGTATCTGAAATGTTTCAGAAATGTTTCATTGTTTGTTAAATGTTTATTTAGGTCTTAATGCTTCGTGAAACAATTCTGAAATGTTTATGAAATGATTCTCTCAACCAAATTCCATTCATCGTCTCTTCCAGTTCTTAAAAAATATTGGAAGCTTCGGTTGTTTAATGAAATTAAACATATTTTATATTTCTGAGGATCGAGAGAAAATATTCAGGTCGGTAAGGAAAATGTTGCAACCGATCCTTAAACATAAACATCGCCAAAACGACGTTCAATGCAGTTAGGCATACCCCGTAGCACAAATCATCGGATTTTGAGGAAAATATCTGCACTTATACCCTTACATGATCCAGTTGGTCCAACAAATCAATCTTGGTGATCCAGTAAAACGTCTTGAGTACTGCAGAAATTTCTTAAATGCGCAAACAATTCCCAAAACGCATTATTAAAAAAAAAAAAAGGGTGAATTTGATTGGCCTCCACGATTGCCTGAGCTTTTAGCTCCGGAGTCCGGACCCTTTTTTTATGAGGTTACCCGAAGGAAATGGTTTACATTAACAAACCACAGATTTTAAAAAACGAAAACAAACAATAAAAATGAAGAAAATATACCAGTTTTTTTAACATTGCAAGCGTCAGTTTTTTTTTATGAAATTAAACACGTCTTATATCTCTGAGCATCTAACTTTGACTGTTGTGTCTCTATGTAACCCGCAGGCCACACACAACAAATATAAACATAACATAGCAGTAACAGTAAGTTTTAAAAATATTACAGGCAACGGTTAATTAATGAAATTAAATATTAAATACGTCTTATATCTTTGAGTGTTTAGCAGCTTTGACTGTTGAGTTGGCTGTTCAATTATTCTTTATTTTCGTATCATGCATATGCATACACACAAAACACAGTCTTCTCTACCTGAACATTAACTCCAGTCTCTCTGTCTCTTGTATACCACGAGCCGCGACCGATATTCGGCGTTTTCTGCACATTTATGCTTTAGTTCATCATTCTTAATAATAAATTCATTTGGAAGTGTTGCCATGCCACACTTTTGAATATTAAACAAAAAAATATTTCTCGATGTTGGTATGCAGTCTTTATTTACAATCTAGAATGATAGAGTATATCTACAAAAATACTTTAACAAAATTCAACATAATCGATACAAACGGTTTGGAGAAAAGCGAGTTGTTTGTTAACAGTTATATATCAAGTACCTTCAGTTAAAGACCTAAACTAAAATTTCAAAAACTTTATTTCATTGTCCTAGATCTACTGCATTATCTATGCCAGTCAACACGTCATTAATTGATGGTCAATAGTTAAGGGATAAAGCATTCTCCTGCGTTGCCTCCTGCTGAAAGTTAAAGACTACCCATTTATGAAACTGGTCGAAATTGCGCCATTTAAGACTTTTCTATAACAATTGTTTAAGAAAAAGAATGATATGGAAAGTTTTAATATAATTTAAGCATGATAGCCTTTAAGCAAGGCTGATTACATATAAAATAATTTTTTTTTAAATTAAATTCGTTGGTTTTAATTAAGTATAAAGGATTTTGTAGGGTTTTTAATCTAATACTTCAGTTTGACTAAAGAAGCTTATAGTTTTTTGCAGAATCGCTCGGCCAACAAAAAAGCAAACAAGTCCTTTGAAAATGTTGTACGCAATTATTTTCCTGAAAAGAAAAAAAAATATTACTTTTAAGAGATTTCTTATATAAAATTCTTTCACTTACGCTTTCAAGACTTTCCGACATTTCTCAATACTTGATTCGGGTTCATTTAACATGTATTTCCTGCATCCCTTAGCAATATTATCAACGTATGTCCTTATTTCATCTTTTGATTGGGCGTATTTAAAAATGCTCGATAAACTGAATTCCGTTCTGTGAAAATAAATATTTGTTTTGCAAGTTCGAAAATCAGTTTCCAAAACATTATTTTAAATTCATATACCCGTTGGCAATCTCAAGCATCTCATCAATATCTGAAATTCCATCACTGTAGTATTGACTGACTATGAAAAATAATAAAACCTTGGTGGAAACACGGGCTTTCCTCTGGATTTGCATCATAAAGGGGGTAATGCCACATATTTTCAAGACAGTGTCCACCAAAATCGAAGGAATTACTTGTAAAAATATAACCTGGAAGAACGAAATAGAATAGAATAAAAATAACGTTGAACAATAAGAAGAACTACTCATTTTCTGAAAAAATTGTTTTTCCCCGGATAGAATAGACTAAAAATGAGTTTTGAAGCGAGATTCTACAGGTGTGTCCACGCCAAAGAAACATTGGTTTAAAAAACATTTCTGAAATGTTTCCCATTTGTTTAAAAAACATTTGCAAAACATTCCTGAAATGTTTATTTGTTTCTCATTTTGTGTATAAAATTTTGTGCTTCAAGATGAATTATAAAGAAGTAACAATCATAGCGTCGTGTTTTATCATAATGAAAAAATAAAAACGTAAGACCTATCAAATATCAAATGAAAAATAAAGAAAGTTTTCCAGTCGGAATGGGGAAACAGAGAAACATTTCGGAAATTTTTCGCGAAGTGTCGAGACCTAAAACACCTGTTCAGAAACAAAGAAACATTTGTGAAATGTTTTTTAAATGTTTAAAAAATGTTTCTTTGATGTGGATAGTGGACACACCATAACAATTTATAAGATGAATTCGGATGTCCTCAGTCCACAAGATCCTCAAGACCTGAATTGAGACATTCTTCTTAGCAGTCGCACCAATAAAACGTTCAAAAATAGTGGTCTTGGATTACTGAATTAAGGTGTTTTAGGTCTTGGGTTGTTGTTCCCGGTAATGGATCATCATGTAAAAAATGGAGATATTTTTTTTTGGACAACTGATACCAATTCCCAAAAGAGAGATTAACTGAGCTAGGCTTTCCTTGCACGATAATGATCCTTAGCTCATATAAGGTTATAGTAATCAAAGAAATTAATGTCTTAGAAAATGACTGCGCAACCTTAACTAGATGGAACAACATAGAATAATACAATTAGAATTACATGGTCATCAAAAATGGTCATCGCACTGACACTCTGAAGTCATAATGACTTAGTTATTTGTTTTAAAGTCGTCGTGTCCTCATGTCGTGTGTGTGGGTATCGTAAAACGTTGTCATCACACTGACGGCTAAAATGACAAGTACGATGACTCTAATTTTTGAGTCAAGGCATTGACGTTTTTGATGACCGTGTAATAGCCCTGATATCGATGTTTGTATGCAATAACTGATAGCTCGTCATTGCGATGACTGTGTCCCAACTATATATCGCTGTCATATATGTATATCAATGAGGGCGTTCGGGGTTGCATACATTTTTGATTCAATAGATTCGCTGTTGTAATGGGTATTCACATTTTCATCGGATTTGCAATTTCGGATATCGGTAAATCAATTTTTTTCGTCAACGAAAAAACCCAACTTAATACGTTACTGTGAAAATTTGAAACAAAAAAGAAAAACTGTCAGCTATTCTTCACATTTCTCATTAGAAAGAACCGAACAAATTTTGGAATAAATTAAGATTTCCTCTGTGATTGTATGTGTTCTACAGTTCTACTATCAGTTGTGCCTTATCATGGTAATTCAGAAAACAGAAATTTATCTAATCTATAGGATAAAAACGTGAATGCGATTAAATGGTGAAGAAAATTTTGACTGTCAAAAACTTAACCAATATTTTATTTTGTTTTATGAAGTGTACTTATTTTTTATCCAACAGTGTATATTAACTACACTTGTATGATTTTTGCTGCATAATTTAGGGCTCTTTTGGTATACAGGGTGCCTAGCAGCAGTTTTACTTTTTAAAACGGTTATTTCAATAAAGACCTAAAGTAATAAAAAATAATCTGCTGGAGCTGGTGACGTAAGAATCACCGATCGCACAAATTTTTCAGTCTCTTTGTAGTTTTCGAGTAAAATTCGCACATTCAAATCATTTTTCAAGGTTACGATTCTTATGTTATCGTTCGTTAAAAAAAATTGTACACAAAATTGTTGACCGAGTGTGAATTTAGTTCGTTGCTCGGTACAAAAGTTTCATCCATCTGCTATGAACACGCCAAGTCCATGGCCTGATCGATCAGCCAATGAAAACATTTAGCTGATGACAGGGAGCTTAGTGAAAATCAAGAGTGTCATTGTGATTTCCAAGAGCGATTATCCATGAAATTTTGGAAAAGGATTTGAAGTGCGATGCTTTGAAAATTCAAATAGGTTAAGAACTGAATGAAAATTAAACGGTCTTGCAGCGTTTCCTAGTTGTGAAATGCATTTTTCGGAGCGATAATGATCATTTTTATTTAGATGGACATGTTTATAAGCAAAACTGTCTTTACTGGTCTCCAAATAGCTGTAACCTTCAACTCAAGCATCGAAAAACCTTGCATTGTCCCATTATAACTGTTTGTTTATCTTTTATTCACAAATGGGAATATTGAACCATTTCTCTGGAAGCGCTCGGAGCCAGGAAATGACGAATGTAACTATTGAGATCATGCATCGTAATCATCACACATGTGGTTCCAACAGAATGGTGCAATACGGCAAGAACGTCGATAAATTTGCTTCTCTTTGGGCACGTCCGGTGGCCACCGGGGTCACCCGACTCAACTCCAATGGACTTTTTTGTAACAATCTTCCAACATTTGTAGAATTGAGATCTGAAATGAAATCAACACCGTTCAACAGACCTTACTGGAGTGCTTACACGGAAAACGAAACACGAAGGTTCGTTTTCAACAGTGCAATTTGTATAGGTATCTCAACGGAAGACATTTTGATGCAACAGTTAAATAAAAGGAATCCGCATCCTTAACCAGTCTTTAAACACTTTAAATATGAATATACGGAAAGTTGTTTTCTGATAAATTTTAAAAATATAAATCCACCACCAGACACCCTGTATCATGTTAAGTGTTATAAGTGTTGCCACTGTTTCGAAATAATAATATTAGTTTGTATTGTTCTTTTCAAAAAAAAAAAAACCTTTAAAGCGTCTCCAAATTACTTATCGTGAATCATTCTCTTACTCACCAATATCCAATAAATAAACGGACAAGAAGTCAAAGTCACATTTGGTATCCAAAAAGATTTCTCCAATGGATATTTGTGAACAGATTTTGTAAGGATGTTACAATACTCAGCCATGGGGGTGTTAATCATTGATATAGAGGAGAACTTTCCAACTGGGGTGGCTTCTATAAATCTTTAAAATAAAAAAAAAAAAATAAAAAAATATTTAACAAAACCAACAAAATTGGAATATCTTTAAGCTAACCTTTCCCTTGGAAGTTGAGCCTTAAGTACGATAAACATAAGCAAGGTCTTTGTACCTATATCCAAAGGTGTCATATCTAATGACATTTGGTGGTTCTTAACGTAGAAGGTTTGGATGAGGCCCGTTCCCCATATTACCATCATACCCATTATTCCAGTCATGGTTTCTGTAAAACCTGGTTCTGGTTCTTCACAAGCTGTGATAACTAAAGATTTGAAATTTTGCAGATGCTACCCTGTTGTATACTTTTTTTTCGCAACTCTTACCAATCGAAGGCTTGTATATGGCAACTGGGACTTTGGAGCGATAATCGTCAACAAGTTTTTCTGCTAGATGCTTTGTGAATAAATACGTATTCGGAAATCCTGTTATGATCCTTCAAAAAAGCGAAGCAATTTTACGCGAAGGATTAAATTCCAATCGGAAATCCAACGTTTTAAAAACTTACTTGTTTGTTATTATATCCACAGTTGGATCTCCATGATCGGAATCAGCCATTTTAAGTGCTGTTTTCCAGTCAAATACAGCTGGGTAGACCTTGAAAAATATAAGCTTGTTAAAAGCTTTTTATTTACATTTTGGTAATACCTTATCCTCTATGAATTTTAAGTATGGATTGCTAAAATACGTAGAAACATGAAGAAAAATTCTCAAACACTTCATATTCTCAGCAATTTTTAGAGCCTCAAGCGTTGACTTTACATTATTTCGAATTGCAGAATTAAGTGGTTCATCGAAACGTGTCGAAGCTGCCGAATGAATAAATACTGAAACATTTTTCATCATATCAAGATGTTCGGCAGATATGCCAAGACCATCCTGGGCTATGTCTCCGGGAATTGCTACTAACTTGTCCAGTTCGGTGGGCTTGCATTTTTTTAGAACTTCGAATATCTGCGTACAAATTGTTTGAAAATTTAAGAAAAATGATTTTAAGTAATCTTGAGAAAATACGTAAAGATATTTAAGACAAATAAGTTGTCGGTTATGGAAGAACTTAAGATTGAATACAGGTATGGTTTTAAGCAACGAAAGTAGGTAAATATACTTTTCCTTAAACAACATTGGATCCCACAAAGCACTGTATTATTACCACAATTATTTAAAATTCATACAAAAGCCATGCCAACATTATCTACATTCTTTAAAATTTTGACCCGATTTAAATATTTAGACACTGTTAGTAACACTAATAAGAAAATTAGTATTAACCCTAGAATTTTTCAACTCCACCAAACGGCTCTTCGGGGATACACCTCTTTTGCACCTAAGTAGAATATAGATCTTTTTGACGTTGCACGATCGTAGAAGCTTTTCGATGGCGGCCTTCCCCACAACACCTATAAAAGGATACACTCCTTGAAAAAAATACATATTTCCAGCGCACTAAAAATTCCACTTATTACCTGACCCTCCGGTTATGAATATTTCACAGTTTTCATAGAATTCAACTATCATTTTTATAAAGAGAAAAAAGAAAACAATATAAGAACTTGATAGTTAAACTGCGTACAAGAAGACCCGACGCACAACTGTTTTCGTTTTGCCGTCACATGTAGTCGTTTCGAAAAAATGCTTTCGAAAACAACCAACTGGCGAAAACTGCTTAAATGAATACAAATTATTTGCTTCAGTCTTATTTTTATCCATATAATTGCAATTCATACATTTTTGTGCGAAATTCAAAACGAAAATACAATCCGCTAGATGTCATTAGGGTCATTATTCAAATAGTTTACCGCAATACATTTTGTGTGAGGAAGGTTTGCTTAAATGTTTACCTACAAATTGTTGCATATTTCATGAGGTAGCTGCTGCATAAAGAAGAAGAGAAACCAATTAATTTAATCAAACAGGGTGACTCCAAGGAGTAAGTTAATTATATTCGTCAATTTAATTCATTATGTTTTGTTTTATCATATTTATAGACATATTATTCCTAACGAAATTTATTTACTTCGTTGTGGTCAAACATTCTTTTATCTTAATATCAATTATTTCGATTTCAATTCATTCATTTCATTTTTATTAATTTCAATCAATGCATTCATTCTAGTCGTTTTATTCCTTAAATTTATTTCATCAATTTCATTCAATCTATTTATTTTATTCATTTCATTCAATTAATTTTTTTTTGTTTTTTATTCAATTCCTTAAATTTTTTGCAAATTTTCTTCCATTTTATTCGTTCAATCAATTGGCAAAGCTATCCGTAGTGAAGTTGGATTTTCACACATTACAAATACAACAACCACTTGCCGATAAAAACATTTAGTTGCCGATAAACGTATGTAGATGTTGAGTTTGGTTGCGGATAGATTTTCGAATTCGAAGTTTTTTCTCCTCTTTATATGTTTGACATAAATCAAGATTATAGGAAGTAGGAGAAGTCATGATATTATTAAATAGCATTTCGTTTCTGAGTTTAGGCAGTTCTGATTATTTTACATATAAAATCCTAAAATTATTATTTGTTATTAAGAACCATTAAGAACCATTATCGCATCATTCACTTAAGTGATATGATGCATCGTCATCCATTACTGAGGTTTAAAAAAGCTTATAGCCTTTTAAGCTCTTTAAATAAAATGGTACATGTGTGTGTAAACGGCAACATAACTCGTTGAATCCTTCTAAAAAGTTATTCACATTTCTTAATTTCGCAAGGAAATACATATCTTTCGATATTTTCAAATTTCTTTGATAACGCCACCTGTAGGGAATTATTTGAACCATGGTGTGAAATAGATTCATATTTCCCCTTTTTTTAGTAATTTATTATGGCTCTTTCTAATCAACAATGAGCAACGTCTACTGGACGTTTATTTTACTATGCCTGTAACCTTTCCATAAGTGTAGACAATAAGCTGACAAAGTTTCATTGTAATCGGGTTAACAGTATGGCAGCGCATCTTATACGAAAAAACATTTCAGAAATGTTTCTTTTTCTCTGAAATGGTTTTTAAATGTTTCTGAAATGTTTATTTAGGTCTGGACGCTTCGCTAAACATTTCTAAAATCTTTATGGAATGTCTCTCTGTTTTCCCTTCCAAACGGAAAACTTTCTTTATTTTTCAAGCATTTTAGTCTAGTTGACGCTATGATTGCTCCTTTTATAAAATCCATTTTGAAGTACAAAACTGAATACATTAAATGGGAAACAAATAAACATTTAACAAACGTTTCAGAAATTTCAGAAACATTTCAGAAATGTTTTTTAAGCAAATGGGAAACATTTCAGAAATGTTTTTTAAACAAACGTTTCTTTGGTGTGGACACATCTTTAGATATTCGATATTGATTGGAAAAAACTGAAAACCGAGTCAAGACCGAATCAAACAATTCTGCAGATGAAATGTTATAACGCAGATGAACATGCGTGTCTTTACTATAATCTGCAAACTTCATGACTTTTATTTCCTATAATCTTGTAGATCTCTCCCTCTCTATCGAATAAGTATGATTTTTGTATTTTGTATTCTTTTTTCAGATATTGGCATGCAGACCAATGGAAATCATTTTAAGAAAGTGCAGAAGTGAATCTATTAAGTTCTTAAATTAAAAAAATTAAGCATTGTGAATTAGGCATTTGTAATTTCCAAATCAAAAATTCTGCTGACATTCTCTTAACAATCTTGAAATTATTTCATTAAAATGAAGGGTAGATACATTTTAAAAAAGTATGTTAAATATTATATACTATTTACTCTCGCAATTTTGCAGCTTTTAACGTACATATGTAGCTGCGTTTTTAATATGAATTTTTCTAAGTCCCCAATTACACGATGTCTCTTGAGCTTTGTTTCTTTTTCAATTTTCCTTTTCAACTTTCATCCGGTGAGACATCTGATGCACAGCGTTGCCGAAGTGGCACGATCTAGCCATTTTGCCAATGACATTTTCTCGTCGTACAAATAAATTCAATGTGGCACTTTTTTGAAATTTCACTTGAACCTGCTTTTCTAAAACGAGATTCATATAAATTAATATATGTATTAACTATTTTTCACCGAAATGAAAAACTTTTTTGAAAATGGCCTAGGTAAAACTGACTTTTGAAAATTCAAGAACATTTTGAATTAAGTAGTACAAATTAATAACACAATTTGTTAAACGGATGTTCGTCAAATTTATTTTGAGCCTCCTTTGTTTGCCATCGGTCTATTTCGAAAAAAAACGACCCCACGGTAATGGCACACTACTACAATATTTTTTTCTTGGCGGCATCGCTGCCACTGGTGCACGAGCATGGCTTATGAGTATGATGTTCACTCAATGATGTTAAGAAAGAAAGTTTCTCTTGCATCTCATCACTGGAAACCTCCTTTCTCTTTCGCACTTACATATGTGAGACAAGGCATCACAAGTCATCGTGTAATTGCAGACTAAGAAATCCCAACCACCAAGCACAATTGCCATTTCATCAACCATAAACGTGTATAGCAAATACCTGATTTTACGAACAAACCCCATTGTCTTAAGTAGTCAAGATGGCAATTTTGACATAAAGTAACATACAGTTGCCGAATGCCGATAGGTTTTTTTTTTTTGTTAAACCCGACTTTACTGCCCATAGCTTTCCCAAAAAAAAGGGCTAATGATTCCATTTTTCATTCATTTCTTTAATTTCATGGATTTCATTAATTTTATGAATTTTTTTATTCATTTATTTAATTTATTTCATTTCCATACTTTACTTACTTTTGATGGCACTATATTCTATACAGCGTGCGCATGGGCTTGACTTAATAGGTCTTTCCAGCCGACTCAATCTGTAACATATTTTGCACTCCAAGAAGTCAGAGGTTTTCCCCCTCCTGGCTTATTAAAAGGAATGATATTGTGTTGGATTGCTTCAATTCTGTTAATATGATTTTCTTTATAGGTAGTAAGTCAATACCTGTGAAGCATATCTACTCAAAAAGGGGGCGCACGTAGCAATTTTCAAGCAAAGAGTTCTATTTAAATCATTCAATTCCTTGGTCCAGCGTTTTATGAATCAAAGCAAAGAGCTTGCTTTATCTTTATTATTATTATCCTACTGCTATTATAAATCTGAATGTTAGTATGTTTGGATGTTTGTTCCGCAATCACGTCTAGCTTAACGGATTTTGATGAAATTTAGTTAGGTAGATGGATAAAGTGCTGGATGGAAAAATAGGCTACTTTTTTCTTCCGCTAAGATGTACGGTGTAGTTGAGTACTTCTGCTCTACAACCGATGGCCTATCGTCACTTTTTATTTAAAGGTGAGTTCCCATACCCATCGTTTAAGCAGGGCCTAAAATTCAAAATAATTGAGAATCGCTTCAGTTTTTCAAATGTTTTGTAAGTTTTTTTAATTTTTTTTTTAAATATTCTCTAGAACATATCTTTTCCGCTGGGCATACTCTAACCAAGAATTTCACTTCTTGTGACATATCTTCATGATATGCAAATTGTAATATCGTTTAAAAAAAACAATAAATAAAGGCCCAAGCTGGCTTTCTTAAGGTACGTCAAGGTTCTGAAAGACAATTTCTAATTTTATTTAGTAGGATTTATTCGTAAGGTATGATTGGAAAACCAAATATTTTTAAACAGGACAAAATTAGTTGGTGACTGAGTTGATTAAATACTTTTGCGAAGTCAGTTGTCAATACAGTCAATTTCATAACCTTCCAGAAGGGGTCTTGTAGATGCATTCACTGACTACCTCGAACTTATACTTATCAATTGTCACGCTCTGACCAAGTTGTAGGTGGTAGGATTGGACTTTTGTTGATGAAAGCATATAATTTGCTCTTTTTTGAACACTGCCATGCACTCCATGGAAGTGAAAGCACCAGTCAGTTCTTCCTATTATATCAATGTTATCAGCAAAATTAAGTATTTGTGTTGATTTATTTTAATATTTTAAATTTTTTTATTAAAAAAAAACCTTCTGAAGGCGTCAAAGGTCTCGATAGAATTATGTCTACCAAATTTTACGGAACAGCGAGCATACTCCAACGCTTTTCTGATAAGATGTACATACCAGGAATTGGTAAAGACCTGTTAGTTTGTCAATAAACAACTTAAGATGATGAAATAAAAAGCTAGGCAGGATTTATATACGATATTTAAAAGGCTTATTTCCTTAAAGTTAGTGCAGAGTAGTGGATCTCTTTTTCTGTGGATCGGACAGATAGTATCCTGGTGTTGAATATTTCACTCTTATTTTCATCCTTCCTTCACTCAATGTATAGATTATAAGATGTTCTAGTTTTCTTCCTCTCTTCTCATCCGCTGTGGCGGTGGTCTCTGATTGAAGTCTTTCAACATTGAATTTTCTCTGCGTGTTTTTTGGCTTTATAGCTTCAATGGGTGTGCGTATACGAAGTTTGACACCAACGAGATAGGAATTCGAGTCAATGTCATATTGAATTCATAATAATAAATTTAATAACTTGTCACAAAAAAGAACTTATGGCAACCCTTTTTATTTCAGGAAGTGGAAAAACTATGCGGCTGTGTAACGTGTTCGAAGGAGACCCACGACACCTTCTCGGAAATGATGAACTTTTCCCTCTTCAAGGACCTTGTCTTCATTATATTTGCGTTCTCGAATTTTTGCACCAGCATTGGTTTCAACATGCCTTATGTATACATTGCTGCTCAGGCGGAAACACTGGGCTTGGACAAGCAGCAGTCTAGTTATCTTTTGGCAACAATTGGAATTGCCAATACTGTTGGGAGGATCATCTTGGGTTACATTTCGGACAAACCATGGGTTAACCGTTTGCTAGTCTACAATCTAAGTCTTACTATTTGTGGAATTGGTGAGTCACAAGTATATGAAATAGGGATGCCTTACTGTCTTTTTTCTTACAGCCACTACCTTATGCATCTTTTGCACGGACTTTTTCACGCTAGCCGTATATGCATCCGTTTTTGGATTTACAATTGGTGCCTATGTCGGTCTGACTTCTGTCATTCTGGTCGATCTTCTTGGCTTGGATAAGCTTACAAACGCATTTGGCCTATTGCTGCTCTTCCAAGGTGTTGCCTCCTTTGTTGGGCCACCAATCGGAGGTAAGTTCATCTTATTTCTGATCCTTAAGTCAAGTCTCAGTTTCGTATCTTTGGCAGGTTTCTTTTATGATATCACTGGATCATATGGACCAGCGTTCATTTTGGCTGGTGTAATGATCGGCTTTAGTGGAGTGATACTCTTTATCATTCCACCCATTCAAAGGTATTACGCTCGCAAGGCCAAAAATCAGCAGAATCAACAAATAGGCAATGGCAATGCCTCGTAGGATTACCTTTGAACTTAAAGACTTTTCCAATTTGTTTTAAGTGTAAATGTATTTGTTTAGATAAAAAAAGTGTTTGTTAAACGTATTTTTATGAAAGTGTTTGTATTTTGTTTTTGATTTTTTTTTTAATAATAGCAATATAGTTACACAAAAATAAGTAAAATAAAAGACAAAATGAACTGATAATTGTGAAATTATTAGAAAATGTATGAATTAAGAGTTGAACGTTGAGATTTATAGCGAGGAACCTGACATATCAAAGATTGATCAAGATCTGAGAAATTATTTTTCTATGTATAATATAACCTTAATATTAACTGAGATATTGCTGAAATAAGTACGTACCTTGCTAACTATAAGAAGTCGACTAAAAAATTAAAAATATATATTTTGTAAAAATATTCATATAGAAGTTTCGTTTTGTGTTTCGTATAAATTAATTTTTTTAATAATGCTTTTTTTTATTCAGTTCGCGATAATTTTATATATAAATAAAAATGGATTTATATTAATTCTAAGCATAAAACTTTTTTTCATAATTTTAAGTTGTTTTGTATATTTTGCAATATTATGCAGTCTTTATGATTAAAAAACATAGTTTCAAATAGAATTTGTTTTTTTCTTATTTGTTGTATTTTTAACGCAAACAAAAAGATTGCGAACATGCACCCTTAAGTTTAAAAAAATGGAACATATATAGAATGAGGTAAGGCATTCGACATTCGTGTGGTGCGGATAAGGAAAGACTTACTACGCTTTAGAATATTTCATATCTTAGGAATCAATCAATACACAGAAAGGTGATCTCCGATCTAAAAGGCACACATCAGGAACTGAAAGCTATTTGCTGTTTCTTCAATGCAAGTGCAACAGAAACAAGGACGCACGGGCTATGTTTCGTTTGTAATAGAAAAATAAATCATTGAATTCTTTGAATATTGAATATTTGAATATTGCTAATATCAGTACTACTACGGATCGGAACAACATGATTGCAAATTTAGAAAGTAAAATAAAATCCAAGGCTGTGATCCTTGGGCTCGCATTTTTTTATAACTGACCGATATTGGAGCTTATTTATTTATTTTATTTATTTATTCGATAAATTCAAATCTCTTACATAGACTTTACAATCCTTTATAATTGCTCGAGTATATTTAGTTTAATTTTAGTTTTAACTGAATCTGACAATATTCTCAAAGTTTTAGTTAAAAACAGTATCCTATTAAAAAAAAAAAAAGTTTAAAATAACTAAATTAGTTTTCATTTGTAGCCATATACTTAAACAAGACAGTCTCAAAATTAGGTGTGTCAATAAGTCTCCTGATGCTCTGTGGCAGTGAGTTAAACAATCTAATGGTATGGACGAAAAACTGCATTTCAGTTGTGCGGCATGTAAAGCGAGGTTGTATTAAGATAATAGAACGCGATGATCTTGCAAAAGACAGACAATTGTATAAATACGAGGGTTCTTTAATGGTTATAAGCTTGCACAAAAAAATAAGTGATCGGTAGTTAATGTAAGTGTGTATTGTGCATCCCAATATAGTTTTGGAAAACCTACTGACATGATCACGCCTCTTGAGATTATACACGTATCTTGCAATATTATTATAGGCAACGACCAATCTACGCTTAGTTTCAGCACTATGGTTACAAAAAATTTCACAACTATAGGTTATGATAGGAACGATAAGTGATTTAGCCATTAATAATTTAGTATTGAGAGGTGTGAATTGTTGCGACAAAGAAAGATTTCTGAGAATCCCGTATATTCTGCCAATGATTTGTTGAATGTGGTCATCCCATCTAAGGGTTTTATTAAAACATAAACCTAAGTTTTTACTACTTTCAACGTATTTTATTTGGCTATTACCAAGAAGTATTGGAGAGAAATAGCTATAATCCAAACATTTTTTGTAAATAATAAGGCAGTTAGATTTAGCAGGATTTATTTTAAGTTCATTTTCTATGGACCAACTGCTTACATTTTCAAGATCTTCATTTATTTTGCATATACCGTCTTCAATCAATCCCAGTTTGCAACTAAAGTAAAGCTGGTAGTCGTCGGCATATAAATGTTTGTTAGAATTAAAAGTGCAAAGAGGTAGATCATTTATAAACATTGAAAATAAAAGGGGGCCCAAAATTGATCCTTGTGGAACACCCTTTTGTATTGGCAAGTAATTCGAGGTCCTATTGTTTTCAAAAACAGCTTGAGATCTTCCACACAGATATGAATTTATGAGCTTGCAAGCAAATGAGGAGAAATTGAATATATTTTTCAATTTATGAAATAAGATATTGTGATTGATTGTGCTTATCAAATGGAAATTAAAACAATACTGGCCAAAGGATATTTCCTTGTGTATCACCAGCATTAATTAGTTTATAAATTCCAGATATTATGTTCCTTGTTCAGCTTGGAAATTATTGTCCATATAAAATTCCAAAGTAGTTTCCCGTGGCTTAGTGGTTAGTGTGTTGGACTGCTAGGCGAAGAGCATGGGTTCAAGTCCGGCTCACAGACAACTTCTTTTCCGGGGTACTGCCTCTTCCGAGGAACTGACAAAATCTTCAAGAGTAAAAATTTGTCTCAAAAAAAGTGCATCTCATGTAGCCGTTTGGACTCGGCGGTAAATTTTAGGTACCTTCCATTACACATTAACAACACACACACAGGAATGGTTGAGAGAATAAGTCACTAGGCCTTGCTTCTTAAGAAGCTGTGGTGCCAGTGAATTTATTTATTTATTTATAAAATTCCAAAATGTTATAAATATTTGTTTCAAAAATACTTTTTATTTATATCTAAGACCATTATACTAGAGCGTAAAGGTCATGATAAACACGTATTCAATGGTTCTGATGGAATTTTTCCATGGTTCGAAAAACCACGCTGACAAAAGCACCGCTTATTCTAAAAGCCATTTTCCAGTTGTCGAAAAAACATTTGTTCAGCTTGCACCTTAAAACACGTATCTTCATCCCATTCTAACTACTGACCAACTGCCTGCTCCCAAGTCATGGAAATGCTAATAAACTATAATCTAAAGAAGTCTTGTAAAACGGAAACTTCTTTTTGACTGAGAGTAAGGTTTTCGTAACATAGGTTCACTATTAGATATGGTATATTTCACCGACTATTTCCGAAAGCAATTTCATACCAGTACCTGACTGATATGATGAGAAAGAGAATATCTCAGTGATGGATGGGTCACTAAAAGTCTGCTGGTCAGTAGCACCAGCCACCACATAAGCACCACCATAGCATGATTCTACTTCCGAGTACACTCAAGTAATTAGCTAGGGCTCGTGATTACCCTTCAATATATCTAGGTAGTGCTTTCCCCTATTCACCTTAGTGTCGAACTTGTGGATAACCAATAAAGTAAAAAAAACGATATGTCCTTCAATTTTCGCCGTTGCCTAGCGTACTAACCCGCACTTGGTGCTTATCAACATTTTACTGGTGGCACACCCAATCTTGAGGTTATTCCCCAATTCAAAGGGTGGCAGATCTACAGGGTGGACCCAAAGTGGCGCCTGCGTATAAAAATTTAGTAATTTTTTTTTTTATTTTTATATTTGTTATTCAGATTTTATTCATCCAACCGTGTTATACTAGGATTCAAAACTTAACGATCCAACAACGACCCAAAGTGGCCGAATTTCACTTTTCCAATATGCACCAATACGCAACGAGCATTATCGAAACTATTTCAGCACCAGAAATGCACCTAGCCGATCCGCAATTAATCGTTTAATTGCACGGTTCCGACAACAAGGTGCAATGCCAGACGTTCTGGAAATCTGGAGCATTTTTACTTTTTACACGCTGGCGTGACTTTTGACACACCCTATACTTTGTCTTTTCGTTTTAACCGAACTCAAATAGAGCACGTCCACCAATAATCACAATTTTTTTCGCTTTCGAAACAGTCTTGTAACATCAAAAATTCATGTTTGCAAAAAACAGCGTCATCTTTTGAATTTGGACATCATCAAGACTACGATCGATTGATCTGAAAAAAAAATCCTTAAAAATGGGCTACAATAATTTCCCAAAGTATTAAACCCACAAATCTATGCCGAAGACTTGATAGAAATCAGTCGCACCATACATCGAACCAAATCTTGGTTTGACTTCAATTGTTCACACTCCAGGCGAAACCACAAGACAGTGTAATTAGAACCTTTCTCCATCTCAACAAACAGTGGAAGAAATCCATTAATTTACGGCTTAAATTAACTTATATCCAAGTTTTCTAAACGCATGTTCCATGGTAATTCTATTTAAGGGTAATAATAACCCCTTGAATCATTTGATTATTGAATCATTTCAGACAAATGCACATCATTATCTCTTAGTCAAACTTCCCTCTCTCTATTTCCAAAACTAGACGAACTTTTAAAGTTTCCGTTAATACTGTTCGGACTCAAAAAAATCTTGGCAGGTGTTCCTCAAGGTTCTGTTTTGGGGCCATTTTTGTATAAAATAAACACATGTGATTTTCCTAAGTTCAGTGGCGAAATTGCTATATTTTTGCAGATGATACTTGCATTTGTTCAGCGGATTCGAATAGTTTTGTTATTGAAACTAATTTGCAATCTTCCTAAAAAAGACCCAAGCCGTCTCTTTTCGCCAGGAAAATAAAAGCTTGTTTTCTACCTAGCCGAAGGATAATAATTAATAGAACTCCGACGGAATGGAAATCCATTACAAAATACTTAGACGTGCATCTAGACAAAACTTTAAATTTTGGATTGCATATTCAACAAACACTCAAAAAAGTCAATTTAACAAAAAAAATTCTCCATCCTTTTATTAATATAAATTCAAAGCTGAGTGATGAAAATAAATTAAGTAATTTCTCAAAGCATTATACTGTACGGATCGTCTGTGTGGGGAATATGCGCAAAATGTCATTTACTTAGGTTGCAGAGAATACAAAACAGGATTTTGAAAATTATGCTCAATTTACCTTGGTATTATTCTACAGAAGAATTGCATAACATAACAAACATTAAAAGAATTTCAGATAGAGTCCTAAATCTGTTTGATCGCTACAACTTATCGTGTAGATTTCAGAAACTTGGTTTAAACCAAATTTTCAAAATGTTATGTATGATATGAGTGGTTTTAGATTATTTCGAGGAGACAGACATTATAAAAAAGGTTCTGGTACTGAAATATATATTCGTTCAACTATTAAGTGTAAACATGTTTTATCGTTCCGAAAGTGTAACTCAGTATTGTTGAGATTGTAGGTGATAAAAGGAAAATTCTGTTAGGAGTTTACTATCGACCAAACAACCATATTGATATCTCACCCTTTTATTCGTTGCTTGAAAGCATTTCAATAAGTTATTCGGATGCTATTATTTGTGGTGATTTTAATTGCAATGTTCTAAGTATAGAAAGAAGTGCATCTTTTTTGGACAATATGAAATCTCTCCACCTAAAGCTTATCAACTCTCTAATACCAACTCATTTCACTAGCACGAGTAGTACCTTGATTGACTTATTTTTTTACAACTCTTAGAGTGATGTTTTCTTCGAGCAAGTGTCCGCTCCTTTATTTTCTAAGCATGACCTCTTATTTGCTACTTTTAAAATCTCACTGTCCAAATCTCCTCAGCCAACTATTGTATACAGAGATTTTAAATCTATAAACACTAACCTATTGCAGGTTAACAGACAAGATTTAGCATTTAAAAGATGGAAGCGGTTTTGATTAGATTTAGAAACTATTCCAAATTCGTGTTGTTCGGCTAAAAAAAGAATCCAATCACGGTACGTCCGAAATTGGGCTCAGGAGAAATGCAACTGGCTACTTCGAGTGAAATTTTTTTGTAAAAGAAACGATAAAATAAGGTAAGACATGAAACATTGCGTCGGTGTTCGAGAGGGGCAATTGATTCAATGGCAGTTCTATTTCCTATCAATCTTAACGGTCTATTTTGTATTCTATCAAGCAGGTGAAGCGATGTTTGTGAAGCACATGCCCAGAGTTGGGAGTTACACTCGAGTTTAGGGCGTATAAACGCTTTATAAATTGTAGCCAGATCAGATGGAGAAAAATACTTCTTACACCGATACAAAAAAAACTAAGCACTTAGCAGCATTCTTAGCGATCTCAAATATATGATCGTTCCAACGGAAGTCGTCGTTGACACACATACCGAGTACTGAGAGCTTTTCGGTTTCTTCGATGTAAGTGCCATTCATGGACAATGGCATTGGGGGTATGTTTAGCTTTAACGACAGAAGACAGCATTGAGTTTTCGAAGCATTAAACTCCACACGATTCCTATTACCCCATTTGACAATGCTGTATAAATCGGAGTTTAATGAGCTCGACATATGGTACCGTTGCAATTGTACGTCCGAAGGCGATGGACATGAATTATCGAACGAATATGAAAAGCTGAGGGTAGAGTCGTCAGCAAAACAGTTAAGTGGATTAGAAGTAACAGACAGAAGATCATTTATAAAAATCAGGAAAAGAGTCGGAGATACAACAGAGCCCTGGGGCACACGCTCATTTATTTTGTGGGAATCAGACTTGAATCCGTCCAATACAACTTGTATTGAACGGTCCAGAAGATAGCTTCTAATCCAACGAACAAGAGTATTATCGATTCCAAAAGCACGTATTTTCGATAAGAGAGCTTCATTCCAAACTCTATCAAATGCATTCGAGATATCAAGAGCAATAATCTTACTTTCACCAAAGCGATATAAAGATTTGTTCCACTATTCGGTGAGATATGCCATCAGATCACCAGTGGAACGGTTGCTGCGGAAGCCATACTGACGGTCATGGAGAAGCTTTCGATCTTCGAGATATTCCTTAAGCTGACGGTTAATCAGTGTTTCCATGACCTTAAAAAGAAGGGATGTTAGTGCTATGGGTCGGTAGGAGGAGGGGAAGGATGGGTCACCTTTCTTAGGGACAGGCTGAACAAATTCTGTTTTCCATCTTCTAGGAAAGATTCCAGAAGAGTAGGAGCGTTGGAAATGCTTACGCAGTGGCTTTGCCAGTGTGGAAGAACACCTATTCAGAAGAATCGGGGGTATACCATCCGGGCCAGCGGATTTGTGTATGTATGGGGTGGAGCAATCTGATGTTGTTAAGGCTGTATTGAGTGTGCGATCCAAATCATCATGGCTTGATGAAATACATCTTTTATTCATTAAACCAGTCTATTATTCACCCTCTCACCCACGTACTTAATACCGTTTTAATGACATCCTTCTTCCCAAATGCTTGGAAAACTGTTAAAATTTTACCTATCCTTAAAGGTAAAGGAAGTTTGCATTCACCCCGAGAATTCCGACCCATTTCAATATTACCGTTTCTCTCTAGGGTCTTTGAAAAAATTATTCATTCGCAATTTCAACCTACCTGCAGTTTAATTCCTTACTCTGTAGACAGCAATTTGGTTTTCGAAAAAAGCACAGTTGCACTTCTGCTTTGTTTAAAGTAACAGATGATTTAAGGATGTCAAAATATATAAATAAAGTCTCATTTTTAGCCCTACTAGATTTTTCGAAAGCTTTTGATACGGTAAACCATTCAAAGCTTGAGTTAAAACTTCGGGCTCAATTTCACCTCTCATCGTGGGCAGCCTTATTAATAAAGTCCTACCTTTCTGATAGAAATCAAACAGTAAAAGCAGGTAATACACTATCTAATTTTAATAATACATTAATGGGTGTCCCAGAAGGATCAATTTTGGGCCCTCTCTTATTCTCAATATTTATCAATGACCTTCCCAATTGTATTTCGTTTTCCTCTGTACGCTGACGATGTTCAGATGTATTTTAGTTTTAAAAAAGTTATGTATGAGGATGCCGTGTCTCAGTTTAACCTCGACCTCGAGAGTATTTTTGAGTGGTCCAAAAGAAATGATCTCTGTGTCTGTTTGAATCCAAAGAAATCTAAATGTTTACTTATAGCTACAAATGGTTCTGATGGTGATGGTTTTCCGATTAACATGGGAAATGAACAAATAGAATTTGTTGATAAAGCTAAAAAACCTAGGTATTTGGTTGGGATGGGATCTTCATGTTCGTATTACTGTAGGCTGTCTTCGTAACCTATTTATGTCACAGTCTTATGTTCCTGTTAAGACTAGACTAATGTTAGTTAAATCACTTATTTTTGCCATTTTAACATTTGTTTCCGAAGTTTATATGTACTGTAACGCAGAATCTAGATGAAAGCTTATTGTCGCATTCAATAATGTTGCTCGTTATGTATATGGTTTGAAGCGTCAGGATCAAATTACTGAGTACAAAACCAAGATCCTGGGTTCATCTTTTGATAAATTCCTAGATTACTGTGAGTTAAAATGCCTACATAAGATCATAACATCTAGGAAGCCAGAATACTTATATAACAAACTTACTTTTTCGAATTCATCTCGTACTTTGACAATAATAACGCATGCATTACGTCTGAGCTACAATTTTTTGTTCATGCTACTCACTTATGGAACTCTCTTCTTCTTGGAATAAAAGACTCCGTTTTTTTTCTTATAGTTTTAGTGTCTCTCTTTTTTCTTACTTGGCTGGCAACGATATGTGTTGGGGCATTTAAACATATGTATCTTTTAATCTTTATTTTAATGAATTTGTTATTTATTTTCTTAAATTTAATTTATTTTGGTAATTTATTTATTTAACTATTTATTTATCTTTTTCCAAACTGAATTTCATTATATTTTGTTTATTTGATTTTAAAATTTTCACTTTAATTTTATAACTACTAAATTGATTAAGATCATATTTAAGTTATTATAAGTGCATTATTGTAATCTTTGTAAATGTTAGTTAATTTTTCCGAATAAATA
Organism: Platycheirus rosarum; assembly: GCA_963971375.1. Classification (NCBI taxonomy): domain Eukaryota; kingdom Metazoa; phylum Arthropoda; class Insecta; order Diptera; family Syrphidae; genus Platycheirus; species Platycheirus rosarum. Next base: position 41,586,557 of record OZ020508.1, on the reverse strand, counting down.
TCAAATATCTGAAAATAACCTCATATCAATTTTAGCTTTATATACACATATTTTTTTCTGTGATATTTTTATTATTTTTTTATTAAATTATTTTCGTATTTATTTATTAATTTATTTTTTTCGTTTCTTTTTTTGTCAAAGAGACTTTTATATTTACATATTTATTTACTTGTTAACTAGTTTATAAAAACTTATTTATTTTTGTTATAATTAACTGGTTTATATATTTATTTATTTATTTTTATTTATTTATTTATAACAAATTTGTTAAAAGACATTCATTTGATTGAGGTGTTTTACCCTCACTTACTCTCCATATCAGCTGTATAAAGAAGGTTTTTTGTTGTGTATCTTATCCTCTTACCTATTAATTATTATTTAATTTATAGATTTAAAATCATTGTTGTACATTTTTCAGTAGTAAGGTAGCCTTATGAATCATGAATGGCATTTTGTTCTTTTTATAAATTTTATTATTATTATAAAATCTCGTTTCTTAAAAATATATTTTATACATAACATTAACATCAAATGCAATATTAAACGGGATTATGACATCATTCTTCTTAAGATAAAGTATCCAACTGCGCAGAGTACCAGAACTTTCAAAATATTATAAAGTAGAATTTTTCTAAAAAAAAAAAATACGTAAATACAATAAATTGGCAACATTGAACGTTCCTTACATTTTCAAGACTTTCCGGCACCGAGGCAAACTGGAATCATCTTCGTTCAGCAAGAATTTCCGGCATCCCCTCATAATAATGACTAACACTCGATACATTTTTTCGTCGCCAGTACAAGATTCATAAAAGAAGCTGACATCAAAACCAGTGCTAGGAAAAAGAAGAAAAATGAAAGTAAGCATTAAGAGGTTGATATAGATATGGTAACGGTGCTGGCAAACCCTTTTTCCGTTTCAAGTAGTTCCTGAAAATCTGTAGGACCCGTACTGGTGAACTCGGTAGATATGAAAAACTTAAGCGCTTGTGCAGTAGTTAAGATTTTCCTTTGAAGGATCATCATCATTGGTTTCTTGCCCATAAGTCGCATTGTAGTATCAATTATAATCGAAGGCAGCAATTGGAGGAAGTAAGTCTAGATGTTGAAGTAAAAAGGCTTTTCCATTGAACTCGAACATTTTTGAATTAAGAAGCGAATACATACGTGAAAAACTGAAATAAACGTGCATTTGGTCAAGGTCATGTGAGGTATCCAGAGGGCTTTTTCAAAAGGATATTCTTGGACCACCTTTGATATCATATTTCCAAATTGCCCAAATGTGTGCCTCAAAATGCCACCAGATGAAAACATTCCCACGGGTGTTGCCTCTTTTATTCTGAAACAAATTAATTCAATATATATTATTATTCCCCCTCATTCATAACTTACTTCTCTCGATCAAGTTTGGCTGATTTTGCTGTAAAAGCAAGCATAAACTTCGTTGATGCATCCAAAGGTGTTATGTCCAGAATTTTCTTTGGATTACAATAGAGAACTTGCATCAAACCTTTATTGTCAAAAAAAAGAAGAAAATTAAAATTTTAAATTCACCATATTTCCTAGGAAAATTTACCTGTGCCCCAAATACTTAATAAGCCCATAACGCCGGTTAGGGTTTCTGTGAATCCAGGTTCTGGATCTTCAAGGGCCGTTACAACTTGAAACAAAAATGTTAATTTGTTTTGGAAAATTACAAAATTAAAAATTTATTGGAAAACTTACTTATCGACGGCCTGTAAACAGCTACGGGCAACTTATGTCGGTAATCGTTAACCAACTGTTCCGCAAGGTGTTTTGTGAAAACGTATGTGTTAGGAAAGTCTTCTATTACCCTGCAAATGAAAAAAGTTGACAAATTAATAAAACAAATATTAATAAATCGTGATCAATAATCGTAGATATTTTCCACTGACCATTTTTTTTTCTTTTTGAAGAAATAGTTTCTCAAATGCTTTGCGTATTCGAGGACGTATTGGCAATCGAGGAAAAGCAAAGCAAATATTTTTCGAAGCAGATTGGATTTGTTACCATGACGTCATTGCTTTCATAAGCAATGTTGATAGTTCATAGAAAGTATTTAGATTTTACTTGGTAAAACTACTTTTAAACTTTGGATCAATTGGAACCTACCATGATAAATAAAAATTGGATATGTCTTGTCTATAGTGTAAAACCTGAATTAGTATAATACTAATGGAAAGTTTTTCCAGGATTTTTTTAATAAGTGCTCTAGCGAAAAAGTCATACAATTTGGATTCTTGATGTTGCAGGCTTAATAGAATTGATTATTCCAGTGAATTGGCTAGGTGGAAAACAAATCAAAAACTTTGGTTTCTCTATCCCTGGGTTATTTCTAAGTCAAACTTAGTTAAGATTACCTTGTATTCGTTTGATCCAGTAGTTCCTGCACCTGGTTTTCTTCCGCGATAGTGTCAAAATTTCGTATGCTATTTTATTTTGAAAAATGTTCTTCTGGCATCTTTTTAGTGGAATCGCTTACCGGCTAAGTTGACCATGGCATATAGGGGAAAAACTGATACATTCAAATAAATATCCAGAAGAGGAATGGGATTAGTTAACATAAATCAGGACTGTGTGCATCAAAAAATAGGCAAACAAAAAAACTATTGCGATCTTTATTTACCTCGAACATCAAACCGTACTTAAGGCGTTCGTTACAAGGACGGTGAGTATTAAGAAATTCACTTATCATGACTTCATCGTCAGCAAAGAATAAAATTGATTTACTTTCAGGTCCGTCAACTCACCTGGTAAAGTCAAGAACTGTAATAAAGAGCACGGGAATCAGGAATTTCTTGGTGCATAACCAATTTTTGTTGGCCGTTCGTCTCGGTCATATCTAAGGGGCAATCCTACTTTGTTGATATCTCTCTCGATCTAAACAAATCAAACCTTATTTCTCCATAGAAAGCCGGATTAATTTTCTCAAAAAAAAAAACCATTAAACAATGCAGTAATCCCTTTGCAGTTTGGAAGAAGAGAACTTGACACAAATCCACTGATTAGGCATTTGATCACCGTTGAAAATTTTGGAAATGAAAAACGTGGGCCGTCTGGCCCCAATTTTGTCCATATTTTTCTATGACTCTGAGGTGATCTTGACTACTTGACTGATCCAATTGCTATTCTCCTAGAGGATTTTGCCACAGCAGCACTTAATTCTTCAACAGTCGGGACTTCATTGCTGTAAGCTTCAACTATTGGTAAATATAGCCTAGGAAACTGTTCATTCAAAATTCGCTCACAATAATGTCAAAATATGTGAAGAATTTTGTCTTCATTCACATGTACTTGGAAGTTTTTGAATAACTTTGTTTTGCTTACGGCACTATCAGTATCACTCACAGGAACTAAGTCTGAATTCCGTCTGTACTGGAAGTGATAAGGTGCGGCTATTATCTGATGTACATACTACTTGCAACCCTTAAATATCATTTGAACTGCACATGCTCTTAGCTCTGTATATCAATGGATTGCCGAATCATCACACCATTCAACCTACCTTAGGATCTCATAGCACTATAAATTTCAGATGTAGAAGTCTTGCCAAAATGCATTTGTTAGCCAATATACAACAGGCTTTCTTTGAATCACCAGTTTTAGATACAGCATTTCATATGAATTAGTTGAGAAACCATTTTCGGTTGATCGGAATAATGCTGCGTTTAGCGTAACAATTTGTATTCGAAGTGAAAAAACTATTATCTTTGTAGACCTTCGAAATAAGAAGAAGAAGAAGAGTAAGAACAAAAACACTTTCAAAAATTGTTATCTATCATCCTAAGGCATACTTTATGCGTCTTCTTCGAAACATGAATTGCAGAAAGATGTTGATCTATAGGTATTGCAGTGGTGAAGAACAATTTTTTATCGCAACTTAATTCCTTCTAACGGATTACACTGGTAAAAGTAACAGATAGCCTCCATTTTCCTTTATTATTTCGTCTTCTTTCATTATAATTACTGTTTTTTTTTTTGCTTAATAGCTTAGTGATTTAATTATCCATACTCATTTAAGCAATTAAAAGCCCATAAATATTGGCGTAAAACTGCCAAAGTTCAACCACAAGTTTCACTTTAAGGACTGATAAGTATACATAAATGCAGAAATATTCTACTAACACCCTGATTTTAGAACAGAAAAAAAACATCACTTACTTGTATATGATGCCCTCCAGCACTGGTTCCATTTTGTCATGCTCCGAATTCAACAGTTTCAATGCCGTTTCCCAATCAAATACTGCCGGATATATCTATGGAAAATACCTCCAATTTCTTCATTTCTGACAATGAAGTTACACCAGTTACCTTATCTTCAATATGAGCAGCAAATGGATTGCTATAGAATGTCGATACATGAAGGAAAATCTGCAGATTCTTGAACGTCTCTGCCAATTTCAAAGCTTCCAACGTCGACTTCAAATTCAAATTTATTGCTGTTCTAAGTGGCATATCAAATCGGGTCGTTGCTGCTGAATTTATAAAAACCGATACGTTCTTCATCATTGATTTGTGTTCTTCGGAAATTCCAAAACCTGCAAGAGTTGTATCACCGGGTATGGCAATGAGTTTATCCAATTCATTGGGCTTGCATTCCTTCAGAATTTTGAAAATCTTTCAAAAAAAAAAAAAAAAAAACAATTGAAAAGAAATTAAACATTTATTAGAAATTGTTTCGTATCAGTGGATTTATTTAACAGTGTTTTGAAAACGCTTTTGAATGATTTGTATCAAATGTGTTATTACATCTTATTCATGGTAACTTAAAGAATTCTGAAATATAAAAATTGCTTAATTAGGCTTGGACTTACCCTCGATTTTTTAATGTCATTTAAGCGATCTTCAGGAAGTACATTCTTCTTGGGTCTCATCAAGATATATATCTTCCTGACATCACATGACCGAAGGAGTTTCTCTATTGCCGCTTTTCCGACAACACCTTCAAAAACAAAACACTTATTCATGTAACTGAATGACAAAGATTCAAATCTCGTTTACCAGAACCACCGGTCATAAATACTTCAGAGTCCTTATAGAATTCGGTAGTCATTTTGAAAAAAAAAACGTATTATTTTATTTTCAACTGATTTATCCAAACCCTCTACAATTGCTACTGCACGGCATTAATACTCGAGATCTACTAAAATCGGCCCTTTAAAATTGGTTTCCATAGTCGTCTAATAGTGAAGTGAAAAATATTTAAAAAATTTAACTCATAGCTCGACAACGGTGTATTGATATTCATTTACATATTCAGAAACACAATTTTAGTTCCCTACGTTTTTGGTATTAATTATTATTGTCTGTCAAGTCCAAGTGCTTCTGACCTTCACGGAAATGATATTCATTTCACGCCATATTAATATTTACCTTCAAAACCACTATTACGCATTGATGGGAGGAAGTGTATTCAAGAATTTCAGGAAATTGTGTCACAATTTCTACACGTGCCTATTGTGTATTCTTGATATTTTTCTTTTCATCTTTAACGATTTGGTGAAATTTTAGGTGCTTGGAAAGAGAAGGAGTACAGAATAAGATTCATTCGCCATCTGCCCAGTAGAAAAGTGAACAAATCAAAAGTCAAGGTGATAGCTTTAAGGAAACAATAATGAAACATTTAAAAAGGGATCAGGCTTGTTGGATTTTTGTATGATATTTGGAATTTATTTAGCTTTCTAAAAACTCTGATACCTTTAAAAATATAAATATTTCTTCTTCTTCTCCCAATTATGAGTTTTTTTTCAATCGAATTTTTAATTACACAATGGGAGTTATGTAGAGCAATTTAACATTCGTGTAGTACGGCTAAAAAACGAATCTCTGTACTTGATAGTAGAACTGAAATTGGGCTCAAAGGAAAACTGATGGACTTTCCTTAAAGGCGCGAGTATCACGGCTAAATTGATTGCAGTTGGCTATTTTATTAGAGCATCGACCTTAAAAGCAACAGTTAAACAACAGTCAAGGAACAATACAACCGTTTTTTTAAGTCAGGAAAATATTTCTATAAATGTTCCTGTCATCAAAAATTTTGAAAACTCTTATTTGGATACTATGCAAGAGACTAGTAGTTACTGGAGCATCAGTCGATAGACGGGAGTTATATTCAAGTTTTGGACGTTTATAAGTTTTATTGAAAACATTAAAATCTTAAGGAAACATACATTTCTCATTTTTTAGAGGAAGCCTTAACTTTTAGAGATATTTATGGCGATCGGTCCATAACAGTTGGTTTGTAATAAACAAATCAATAATAGCAAATTATATAGTTTCCCTCATAGATCAAAAACAGTAAAGGAAGCTTTTAGACTTACAGACACTTATATGTTGAAGACATTAATGACATATTTGTTCAGCATTTGGTATCTCTTCAGTCGTGTCTCAACAAAAAAAATTGAAAATCTTAGTTCTGTTAGGCAGTTTGCGGATTTACTAATTATTTAAAACGCTGTTTTGGCCAAAAGTTTCCAAGAAGTTTGCACAGGGATTTTGGCATGGACACTGTCAAAAAAGAAAGAAAAATTGCAATAGAAGATAGTAGTCACTCGACCCAATGTTTAAGGTCTAAGACCTGGCTTAGAATATAAAAAAAGAACTCATTGAGTAATTTATTACAATTATGTAGAATAAATGAAAAATTCCCATAAAAAAATTCTTTAAAAATAAAAATATTGTTATTATAAAAAAATTATCAAAAAAAAGTTTTAAGAAAAGGAAATTAAAAAAAAATGATTTTATGAAAAAGGAAAATTGATTAAAAAATGAAACTGTAAAAAAAAAATTAAAAAACTAATAAAAAAATGTAAACTAAAACTTAGTTGTTTAAAAAAAATTGTATGTATTTGTATATGTTTTATATGTATTGTAATGTCGATTAGGTGAGTGAAGTCTGACAAAGTTTTCTTTTCCTCCGGTAATTGTCCGTTCATGTCCGTCTAAGTTGTAAAGTTGTTGGTGCGCCTGAAATTCAGCTTTGTGCTTCTGCTCATTCTTCTCTCACAACCACTACGTATTTCCTGTCGTATAGCCTAGTCAATGGTTGGCTATGATATCAGGACAAAAGTCCATATGAGCAAGGTTTTTGATATCCGAACATCTACCTCACAGAGTCTGGTAATACTTATGTAACTCTAGGGAAACCAGAAATCCAAAGTTGTACGACCTTGTTCTACTTTTGGAGTGATCACGAACGTTGAACTACCTCACAAGATCCTTGGCTCTTGGCCTGCTGATTGGACAGCATTTCTCCATCTATGATCCCACCAAAAACATCACCAATTTATGTAAAATAAAAAGAAAAATAAATCAAAATCGCACGTACTTGCTCATATGTGCAGTCACGTGGTCGAATAAAATTGAAATAAAATGCATGACTGTGTCGCACGAACTTGTTCTTATGCTAGAAAATTGCTTAGTCGCTGCATATATGTATGTACATATGTTAAAATAAAAAAAAATATTTTTTTTTCGAAAATTCTTTCGTTTTTAATTAGTTTAAGAGTTTTCTCAGAAAAACTAAGTATGCAATAAAACTTGAAAACTAAATGTCAATCGAGGAAAAAAAATATTGAAAATCGTTTGACCAGTTTTTTTTTTAAAAACGTTTTTTTTGAAAACTTTTCGAAAAAAAATTTAATTTTTTTTTAATGTGTCAATTTAAAAAAAACCTGTAGTTTTTATCCTAAAAAAATATTAAAAAAATTCAATCAACCCGTTGTCAAAATATTTCGAAAACCACACTTTTTTTAGAATATTTTAAAAAATCGAAAACAAAAGTTTTTGAAAATTTTGAAATGCAAAGTTAATGGAATTATAAGTGATTTCCTGTGACAAACAGAACGACGGGCGGACGGAAATTCCGGACCCACTTTTTTCGACTTCTATATCATCGTAATGTCATATTTGATTGTAAGAACAATTTTTTTTTGCACGAATCCATAATTTGTATTATAGTACCTATAATCGCAAGTAAAAAAACGCGAAAAGCCAAAACAAAACTTTCACCGTCATGCTGATTTCCAGACGCTCGTCTGATGTTGTTGACGAGGTCCGGCCAGCCCAACCGAATATCTAAAAGGATACGTCCTGTCGGCTGTCTTCTTGACCGATATTAAATGAAGACAGCCCCTAAAAAAATCTACCAGTCACACTGCATGTCCGTAGGTTGTCAATCGTTCCACCAAATCTTACCCAAGGACGGCCCTGTCAAGGCCTTTAGCTAAAACTTTAGTACAACATTAGACAAAAAAAATTCCTTCACATTATGTACATATTTTTATTTTTCAAAAATATATAAAATAGAAAAAATATAAAAAAAAATTAAAAGAAAGCTAGAAATAACAAAAAAAAAAACTCTACACAAATTTAAAACTGCGTAAAAAAATTGTCGAGTGTAAAAAAAAATCCAATAATGGACCTTTATATCTATAGAAAAATTAATGAAACCCCTTACAGCCTTGTTTGAGACCCCCGTTGTCATGCGGGCAGCACTACGAAGAACTTTCGGTTTCCTAAATCCACCACTTTAATTTATCAGATGTTTATTTTTAACACTTTACAATTTTTGTTATACTTTGAATTTGAATTAATAAATAAAAAAAATAAATTAAATAAAAATGTATAGAACTTATTTCTCTTTCTCTAAAAAAAATTAGTGTATTCATTTTTATATTACTTTTTTACGTTCTTCTCTTTTTTATATTTCCTCTTTTTATTAAATACATATGTATATGTATATTTAATTTCATTAATTAAAATTCGCTCTAAAAAAAACTGCCTTTCCTTTTTTCAGTTTTTTTTTTTTTGCCTTTTTCACTTTTCGTAGTTCTTTTCTTTGTTCCCTTCTCTCTCTTTAAGTTCCCTTTATTGATCCTTTTGTTCTGGACAAAAGAATTCTCTTTTAAAAGAAAAAGGTTGTAAAATCCAACACAAACAAATTACAGAAGCTTCGGTCCCAATTTAGTCAAACCTAAACCTCTGCAGACTTATTCTTAAAAAAAAGAGAGTTTCTCCCAAAAGAATTTATCGACGAAGAAATACTAAAATTTGCCATTAAGTTTAAAACACGTTTATAAAGTGTGCAATGCGTTCAAGAGGCTCTTGATGAGACAAACCTTGTACGCTGACTCCGGTCCGCAGAATGGATCACTCGTACTTGCTCTTATGTGCGGTCACAGCTTCAAATAAAATTTGAAAAATAAGGGAACCTTCAAAGATTTATTCGATTTTCTGACTTTTCAGCGGAAATAATTAAACGTCATTTTATTTCTTTAAAAAAATGTGAAAAAGTATGCATTTTTGTTTGTTTTTAAATAAAACGGTGTTTCTTTAACATTTTTTTTTAATTAAAACAAAATAGTTCAAGAATGCAAACACAAACATACAAATTAATTATATTTAAAAACTAAATTAAAAAAAATCACCTACCCGTTTCCATATCGATTTTTCAAAAAAAAAACTTTTTTTTACTTATTAAAAATACAAAAAAAAATTATTCGAAAATATTTGTATGTCTAATTGCTTTGGCTGTCTACATCTTACTCACTAACAAATTTGGTTCTAATCGCTTTAGCAATTCTCGAGAAATTCAAAGAAAAAAAAACGGTCCCATTTACAGTACCATTTTTAGCCCAACAAGGACATATACCACACCTACAAAAATGCACTGATTTTTTTTCATAAAAATTCTTGGAACCTTTTCCTAGAAAAATAAGATTTTAGTTGACGGTTAATTGACTAAAATTAATTAAAGTTAAAGTACCTACCGTTGAAATTTGAGCTAAAAAAAATTAAGAAAAACCTTTGCAGAATGTCAAAATAACCAAGTTCTAAATTTGAAGAAGATTGTTTCTACCGTTTAGCCTGTAGTTCAATAGACATACTTTTTACGGGCATATAGCGTCTTTAAAGTTTTTCAACATCCGGCGTAAAAAAAATAATAAAGGGAACAATAATGTTCAATATACCTCTCAGCTCTCACAAGTGTCTTAGCTTACCTAAGGCTAAGGAGAATAATTTAGACACCTATTTTCGGTGTAATATTTTCCAGAAAAAAAAAACATTTTACTTCGTTCATCTGCTCATTTATTTATATTATAAATCTTAAACTAAACTCTTACTTATACTCACAATTCGAAATAATCAATGATTCTGCGACAGATGGCTCTACCAACAAAATAAAGCACGCCTACTCGAATAATGTTGTACACAAAAATTTTTCTGAAAACAAAATGCAAGTATGATTGTGTGTGTCCAAAATATTAAAAAAAAATTGCAACTTACGCCTTTAGGATATTCCGACATCTTGGCAAAGTTGCTTCGTCTTCATTAAGCAAAAATTTCCGACATCCTCCTATGATGATTCTCAGTACAGATTTCATACCTTCGTCATTCTTACAGCTATGTTCAATATTTGTTATGTCAAAAACAGTCCTGGAAATTTAAAAATATAAAAACATTTAAAACAATATATTATTTTTAATCAAAACACTTTCTTACCCTTTGCTTTCTGCCAATAACTCATCGAAATCAGTTGGACCATCACTTGTGTATTCGGTTGAAATAAAATATCGCAACGCTTGTGCTGTGAAAAAGATTTTCCTTTGAAGTTTCATCATAATAGGCTTTTGCCGTGCTAGCCTCAGGAAAACATCAACTGTAAACGCTGGTAACAATTGGAGGACAAAATTCTGAAAGTATTTTTAATTTGTTTCCGTAAACGATATTTAATTTCAATAAACTATTGGAAAAAATTCACTCACATAAATCCAATAGACAAATGGACATCCAGTTAGAGTTACATGTGGTATCCAAAAGGACCTTTCGTAGGGATCCTCCAGCACTAGGCTCGATATCATTTCGCCAATCTCTCCGAACTTATGATGCAGTATTCGGCGGGATGAGAACATTCCAACTGGAGTTTTTTCATTGAACCTGAAGAAAAAATGTGATTATATATATTGGATACATATAAATAGCTTTTAAATAGAGTTTATGTAAGAGGGAATTGAAAGACTATGGATCACATTTTCAGAATCCACCTAAAGTCTGCCGATCCGAGTAATTTCAAAATTTCAATTATTTTTTTTCAATTTTATTTATTTAAATATTAAAAAAAAAAAGTAAAAGTTATAATATTTAATTTAAATAAAAATGTAGTGCCCCGTGGCTTAGTGGTTAGTATGTCGGACTGCTAAGCGAATGAGCCTGGGTTCAAATCCAGCTCATAGCCATCTTCTTATCCGGGGTACTGCCTCTTGCGAGGAACTGACAAAACCTCCAAGAGTAAAATTTGTCTCGAAAAAGTGCATCTCATGTAGCCGTTCGGACTCGGCGGTAAACTGTAGGTTCCTTCCATTCTTGCAGATTAACAACACACACACAGGAATGGTTGAGAGTATAAGTCACTAGGCCTTGGCTCCTTAAGGAGCTGTCGCACCAATAAATTTAATTTATATAAAAATGTAAGCATGGCATATTAGACTTCTGCTTATAATTAAAAATGTAAATGGCAAATAACCACAGCAGAGTGATACCAGTTACCAGTAGAATTCTTTTATGTAAATTGCTATCTAAGTTTATACATTACTTTCATGAAATAGTCTGCATTGGCTTTCAAGCTTCTCACATAAACTTGTGGTAGACCAGATTTAGCATATATTGCGTAGGAAATGGTACCCATAAACTTCACTTACATAACAAAGACGTCTATTAACCGTTGTATTAAGAACCTTCAACTTTGACATAGGGCTAACAAATTTGTTAGTAAAAAAATTGGACCACAAAGTTTTTCTTTCTTGAAGCATCACTGGATTATCGGAAAAGATCACCAAGTCATCCACGTAAAATAGGAGCTTTATTGACAAATTACCAAAGGTTACACTAACTGGTAAGTAATTTTCAATATCATTTATATATAAGACGAACATAAACGGACTCAGAACGCAACCCTGTGGGCCACCTGTTTCCGATCGAAAAATTTTAGACTGGTTTTCATAATTGCATACAGTCGCAGATGTATTCAAAAGAAGGTGTTCATAGATCTGAATGAACTTTGTTGATATCAGTAAATCTGGTACCTGGAGTATAGATCCGATCAATTCAAAATTGTGAAATAACTTAGATTTGACATGGCCTCCAGTTTTTAAAACTATTGCCTTATAGTCTAGGAGGCGGCCGTAAGAAAACTACCTCATCGAGTCAATCGAAAATTTACTCATAAGGTAATAACGGCAAATTACATAAAATGTACAAAATCGCTAACTGGTTAGACAGATTTTTTCTTGTCCCTTTGGCGGTAAAATGGCCACTTCCCGGTTGGTGCTGGTCTATCGCATTGGGTCAACGAACAAATGGGGTATCAAATGAAAGCTTAGACCATCTAAAATAAGAATCTGCTTGTCGGACAAACTTAACATGGGCCAAACATGCATTCGACCGCTTTTCTTCGATATTAATTTGTCTAAAAAAATATTGATAGTGACTAAAGAAAATTTGAAGATATGTACAGTATTTTTTTTTTTTTTTGGAAGTAAGTGGTCATACGTATGTTTGGCCCATGTTAAGTTTTTCCGACCAGCAGATTCTTAATGTACACGGATAAGCTTTCATTTGATACCCCATTTGTACATTGACTTGATCCCAGTGTGGTAGGCCAACACCAAAAAGGAACCGGAAGTTGCCATTTTACCGCCAAACGGAGAAGAAAAAGTCTGCCCGACCAGCGGTTTTGTACATTTTATGTAATTGGCCATTTATTTATGGATACATTTTCTATTGACTCGATGAGGTATGTGTTCCTACGGCCGCCTCCCCTACTTATACCCTTTCTTTTTGTGAATATAGTGGCCAGCGCTATCGCGTTTTTAATTAACTTTCCAACGTTATCTCCTTGTGAATTTAGTGTCGAACGCTATCTTATTAATTTAGTGTCCAGCGCTATCTTGTTGTGACTTTAAGTGTGGGAGGCTACTTAAGTTGTGAATTTAGTGAACTCTGCTAAGTCAGAAAGTAAGGTTATATTTTTTCGAATCATATTATATTAAATAACCAGATTTCTAGAATTATTTTTTTGGAATTATATAAACTAAGTTATCAAATTTGCAAAGAACATTCTTCAATAAACTAAAGTTTATAATTCTTTAGTACATTCTGGAATCGTAGAGTCCAGAGTTATAAAGGTTATCTGACACGAAATCAAACCATTATAGTCTTGGCTTAGTAGTCCGAAAATCTAGCCAATATTCTCTGAATATTTTATGTTTTTTAAAAAAAGCTTAAACAATTTCCTAGTATTTTTTCCATTTTTCTAATATTAATACAACTGGTATTGGAAACTGTCTAAAAAATAATATTTTATTAGAATCATAAGTTTGGTTCTTGAGTATATTTGAAGATATAAAACCGTTGTTTGGGAAAAATTAGTGTAAACCAAATTAAAAATAAATTGCACGACTGGATTCCACGTACTTGCTCTTATGTAAGGTCACAGCTTGGAATAAAATTTGAAAAATATTAAGGCAACTTCACAGATTATATTCGATTTTTCTGACTGCTTGAAAAAAGTACGTAAAATAGTTTAAACGCCATTTTGTTTCATTAAAAAATGTGAAAAAGTGTGATTTTTTTCAAAATCGTTTTTAAATAAAACGGTTTTTTTAACAACTTTTTTAAAAAAATTAAAAAAAAATAATTCAAGAACAAGCACAAAAATAACGTACATTAAAAAAAAAAAATAAAATTAGTAGTAGTCTCAGGCTACCTACATCTTCTTTAATATCAATTTTAATTGTAACCGGATCACCAGTTTTCGAAAAAGTCGAAGAAAAAAAACCGGTCCTATGGTAGGTACCGTTTTTAGCCCACCATATTAATTTTTTTTTCACCAAAATATAATGCATACCTACAGTAGTACACTGATTTTTTTTATAAAAATTCTTGGAGCCGTTTTCGAGAAAAATAAGCTTTTACGTAACGGTACCGTTAATTTTTGAGCTAAAAAAAATTTTTAAAAACTCCTCTGTAGAATGTCAAAATAACCTTAAGTTCAAAATTTGAAGACGATTGGCGCAACCGTTTAGGCTGCAGTCCAAAATACATCCGAACAGACAGACAGACAGACAGACAGACAGACGGACAGAATTTTGCCAGTAACTCAAATATGTTTCTCTATCATCGTAATGTCATGTTTGATTGTTATCTCAAAATGTTTAATCTGCACGAATGCATAACTTGTATTATAGTACCTATAATCGCAAGTAAAAATAAACCTTTCACGATACGCATTTTTCATTAAATTCGATATGTACATGTTTTGAAGTAAATCCGACAAGCTATCGCATTGACAGGTTTTCAACCAGTTCGATAGATCATTTTTAAAAATATTTGTCGCCCAAAATCGGAATTGGACCCAAAATGAATTTGTGAAGTTCTGTAGATTGAAGAGTTACACAATTCGCCATACTACTATTCAAGCTACTTTTATTGCGAAAAAATGCACTGTTTCGGGGAGAAGGCTGAATATTTTCTTTCTTACAGATTTCGATATAAGCAATAAAAATCATTTAATCTGAAATCCACGCAGACGAATACGCGGGCAGAAGCTAGTCAATCTATAAATGTTATATCCTCATCAGAGTTATCTACATCGCTATCTTCTTGGTCAACATTATAGCATTCGTACATTGCTCCGATATAAATATGCAAGGGAGATCAGATGAGGGTATGAAGTCCTTACAAAATTTTTTTTTAACAGTAATACGAATCCGCATAATTGCATCGACTGATGCTGTTGTTAATCGGTTTACGGGAAAATTAACGAAAGAAAATATTCTTTCCACTACTGCATTGCTGACAGGCAAAGTTAGTAATTTGATAAATATTTCGCCATAAATATTTCTTGGGTTATTAACCAATTCTATGGAAATTTTTTTCCAAATTTATTAGAATTTCGAAGGAAAAAACTGGAAAGAAGGTTATCGCCCAGTATTAGATTTTAACCGATTTATAGCCTAATTACGATTGGGTTGTCATTCTGAATTTGTTGTCGGAAATTTAGAAAAAAGGAAAATTTCAACGTTCGTGGACAAAAAAAATATATGTGGAAGCAAAAAATCAACACTGTTTTTTCTTTGACTTTTACTCTAGACACTTGTTGACAGACTTTTATTTTTACTTGAAACTACTTTTTTAAAATATGCAGTTCAGAAAAGACAAGATTTTGTTGCCTTGAGCTACAAGTTCTATAGAGACTCATGAACATCTCTTTGCTTTGGATTCAAGATGATGTACAGTAATAAGATGCACTTTTCTGCTAGAAAATGGTACCAACCTTTCTCTTTCCATTTGGGCTGTTTTCGCAGTAAATGTAAGCATAAACTTCGTGCTCATGTCCAAAGGTGTGTAATCCAAGACTTTCTGTTTCCCACAAAGCAGCACTTGAATGAGTCCTTCGATGAGAAGAACAGAAGACTAAGTTTCAAAATATCGTTAATTGCTTATTCCGATATCATACCTGTTCCCCAAATTACGAACAAACCCATGACACCAGTCATAGTTTCAGTAAATCCTGGTTCAGGCTCCTCTAGGGCAGTAACAACTGTAATCCAAAAAATATGTTTCGAAATTTATTTCTAACTCTCAATGCCACCTTAGAAAACTCACCAATGGACGGTCTAAAGACGGCAACCGGTAACTTCGTCCGGTAATCGTTAACCAACTGTTCTGACAGGTGTTTGGTGAAGACGTAGGTGTTTGGGAAGCCTGTTATAACTCTGAAAATCACAAATCAAACTATAAATTCACGGGTGAACTTACATCTGTCATAGTTTTTTGCCAAAAACACCAACTTAAACTTACTTATTTGTTATAGCAGATAGTGTCAAATCAATTTCTTCATCTAAATCAAGCATCTTCAAAGCAGCCTTCCAATCGAAAACGCCCGGATAAATCTGATTCATGAATTTAACTTAAAAAATCTGTTCTGTTTTTTTGTTTCTAGTTTTATTTTTCTGAAGAAGTATTTTATGGGGATACTGTTGTAGACTTACTTTATCTTGAAGATGTTTAACGAATGGATTGCAGTAGAATGTAGATACATGGAGGAATATTTTAAGATTTGGTAGGGTTTCTGCTAATCTTAATGCTTCGCTTGTTGACTTCAGGTTAAATGTTATTGCTGTTCGCAGTGGTTCATCGAAACGAGTTGATGCTGCTGAATGGATAAATACTGAAACGTTTCTTAGCAACGTTCTGTGCTCGAGAGAAATGCCAAGGCTATCGAGCGTTGTGTCGCCGGGAATAACTACCAGTTTGTCTAATTCATTTGGCTTGCATTCTTTCAGGACTTTGAAGATCTGTTTATGGAATCAAAGAAGTAGTGTTAAACAAACATTTTTATTTTGGAAGGAAAGATATGGAATAAAAAGTGTAGTGTAAAAAACTTTCTACAAATAGAAATAAAATAATTTAATACCAATTAGAATTTTTAACGTTCAGTTAGTATTCAGCAGTAAAGTCGAAGGTTTGAACGTTGCTTGACCATAATTTTTTTTTTTGAAACAGAATGAATTAGATTCTAAGCAAAGTACTATCAAATCATTTAGATGGGATACGTTAGTGCTTACCCTTGAACTTTTTAAATCATCCAACCTATCTTCCGGACTTTTGCCCTTCTTGCATCGCAGCAGCACGTAAATATGTTTCACATCACACGATCGAAGAAGCTTCTCAATAGCAGCCTTCCCAACAACACCTGCGTCGATATTACATTATCGTTATTTTTCAAAACCTTTATTTAAATCCAAATATTTCTGGCTTACCAGAACCACCGGTTATGAAAATCTCAGATTGATTATAGAATTCAGCCGTCGTCATCTTGAAACAAATTAATAATCGAACAGTGGATTCTGTTATTCCTCATTAAACACTTCACCAAGAAAGACCACGAAAACTACTAAATTCAGTGAACACTAGTTGGTTAAGAAACTCGTGGTGGTAGTTAGGGTTGAATTGCAAAATCGATTCAAATGAATATTTAAATTTTTCTATTCCGTTGTGAGTTATATTATAGAAAAAAAATCAATTTATTGATATATTCAATCGATTATTACCAAACCAATTTTTTTTTGCATTCGATGTCTGGAAGTTTTTTTTATGTAAGTGTTAGTTCTATGGCAAACGCAGTTTTCTCATGTTTTCAGAAACAAAAAAAAAACTGTGTTAAAAAAATATTAATGATTGAATTTGGTTTTCTTCCTTGGTTTTCCAGTTTCCGAAATGCGGTTCTTTGACCAACTAGTAACAGCTACATAGGTGCGTTCAATTAAGAAAATATTCAAATTTTCGATGAATTAAGTTTTAATTATCATTCGTGCTAATTTATCTAACCTCCAAAACTTACAGAATAATTTCAATATCATCATCTAACCAAGGCCTTGCATAATAACTTAGCTATTGTAAAGTTTGTCTGCTTCTTCTTTTTAATAACTAAATGAAATTTGTAAAAACCGGGATTCCTTGTAGTAACTCGTGGCAAAGTATTTTGCGTGCCGGTCTGTTATGCCGAAGAATCGGAGTTCTACTCCTTGATAAATATACTCCAAGAGCTTGTCTCGAAAAAGTGTTGTTCGGATTGACGGTAAATTGAAGGTTTCCACGGCTCCTGTATTTTCGTACACACCTTCAGAAGCTGATGCACCAACAAACTATATAAAGGATTCATAATATTTATCTTACCTTATCTCAACTTACGAACTCTTCAAGAGATGCTCGCAAATGGACAGATGTTGTCCTACTCAATCATCAGGGAGATCTATGTTCGTATTCTGAGATTAGCTAGTGTCGAGCATGGCTTTAATGTGGAACAGTGAAAACAAGTTAATATTTATATAGCGATATACACATATGAATCCGAAGAAATTCTTTGAAATATATTTCGTCTTTTCAGAGCAATAACAATAACAACGGCAGCTGCGAGTTTTCACTCATTTGACATCATGATGACTGCTCTCAACCAATAACTCAAGTGAAGTGGACATGGGATCTTAAAAATGTCATTCTGAAATGAATCTACTCGAGAGTTAACCAACAAGCGTATCCAACCAGCTCGGTCCCTAGCTAGCCATTTTTGCACTTGATGTTCGAGGTCCTTTTTCACTTACGTAAGCTAATTATGTCTCGGTCTTCCTTTACTGCGCTGTTCCTCTGGGATGGAATCGAAAATTTTCTGGGCCGGTAAATTTGGTTAGATCTGTTTCGTTTTACAGTTCCTCGTTGCTTCTGTTTCTTCATTCGCCATTAATGCATACGGTACCAAAATCCCTAGCAACTTTGGAAGATCTTTTAACATCATCATTCAACTTCAAAACTCACCTGGCTATTCTCATTAACTTCTACACCAGAACCACTAACTTCAAGCTTAGCATTTCGCCCTATCGAATGGATTATTAGGCGGCAGTTATAGCGATCAGGGAAAACCATTGGAAAAAGTTGAAACAAATATAAAAAAATCTTTTTCCTGATGAGCGTTTTATAGCAACCAGTGAAAATAAGTGACTTGACAAACCACAGCACCACAGCACAACCCACCATCTTTCTTTTTTCCGATTGCAAAAGTTCATCAGACATTTTTACTTGTGATTTAGGTACTGAAATGCAAGTTATGGATTCGTGCAAAAAAAAATCTAACAATCAAACATGATACTACGATAATAGAGAAGATGAAAAAAGTGGCCCCGGAAATTCCGTCCTCTACAGCCTAAACGTATGGGGCGATTTGCTTCAAACTTGGTATTTAGTATTTATTAGGTAGTATCTCAGGGGGTGTTTTTCATTTTTTACTCTAGGTCGAAAAATAACGGTACCTGCCATACAATTTTGAACAAAAAGTTAGATTTTATCGAAAACGGCTCTAACGATTTTGATAAATCTTTCAGGGTGCTAATTTTTTACAATAATACATCTTTCAGTTAGAATAAATTTTTCGAAATTTGTTTTATAACGGTACCTCTCATATAACCGTAAATTGTTATCCCGATTTCAATAAAATTTTGCACACAGGAAGTCATTTATAATTCAATTAATATCGCATTTCAAAATTTACAAAACCTTCTTTTTCGATTTTTTAATTTAAAAAAAAAATAGTTTTCAAAATATTTTGAAAATGGGTGGATTGAATTTTTTAAAATAATTTTCCCGGATGAAAACTACAGATTTCCTTATAATGACATACGGTAAAAAAATTAAAATATTTTTTCGAAACGTTTAAAAAAAACACTTTAAAAAAACTGGAACGCTTTTCATTTTTTTTTCGATAGACATTCAGTTTTCAAATTTGATTGCATACTTAGTTTTTCCAAGAAAACTCTGAAACTAATAAAAAAAAATAAAGAATTTTCTAAAAAAAAAACTGACAATCAGTTGGCACGAAAACTGAAATTCCATCAGGTTTTAAAGAACAAATATCCATTCAATGAAAACGCTTACTATAGCAATTGTGTTACAAATCTTATGAAAACATTGTTAGTTATCCATTTCAATTTTGTTTTCGGAGTAGCCTTGAGCCATATCTGGATATTCACTCAACATTTCCAGAAGTCTTCCATATTGAGCTACATAATGTTAATTGTTTTCACCCTTTATATACAAAACAGTATTTATTTAAAAAAAAAAATCATTCAAAATAGAGAACCGTTTTCAACCTCACTAAAAATCTACGAAAAGAATAATTTGTAGAGAAATATGAATTTTATTTCCGTTCCATTCGGATTCAGTGATACCAAATACTACGAATTTCGAAATTCGAATTTTTGGCTACAAGTTTTTGAATTTTCTAAATAATGAAATACAGCACATATGATCACTGTGTTTGATTTTACTTGCTGTAAAACAAGACTTTATTATGAATCAATTTAACCCTTCTCTGATATTTCAAAAAAAATTTCTCTAACAATACACAAGGTGATCGCCTCCCTGTTTCAAGGATTTCAAAACTGTTGTATTCGAAATTGAAGTTCAAGAATTGTGTTGAAAACAAAATTTATTTGTAGAAAATAGAAAACCAAACCTCTGCTCATTAAAAACAAAACCTGCAAAAACGCCACAGAAAATTGCATTAATTAACACATTAATTAAAACTAAACCAAAACAAAACACATTCGGCTTTGATTAACAATGTCAGTATTTTGATTTAATTTTGCAATTATTTTCTAAAAATAAATTTGAAAATATGCATCCGTGGCATTACGAATTTATCATTCACTCACGCATTTCAATTTGATGGTATTTTAATTAAGAACAAAAAAAAACTATTTCAATGAACTTTTATTCTGCTCTGCTACTTTATCCACAATAATTAGACGGACAGCCAACCCTACGTGCCACACTTGCAACCGATTGGCATGGTATTGTGAATTAATTTATCATTGCAGGTTTTAAACAATGAGAAACAAATAGTTTTTTTTTAGTGACTGGTAATGTTTATAATGTTAAATCGAGAAAAGGCATCTTGTATCGGGGGGAGGAAATGAGTATTGTTATATTGTAATGCTAAAATGAAATTCGTTACATTGTTTTAATGTGCATTTAATTAGGTTGGTCTGAGTACCCAATTAGAGATAAATCTTCTCGATGAAATAGTGTCGGTGAGTAAGGTTAAGATATTTTCGAAAACAAAAACTCAAAGCAAAAAGAAATATATGTAATAATGTAGTCTTTATTATTCCCAATGGTAATGATTTATTAAGGACAAGTTGTAAGGTCGGAGAACAAACACTAATATTCCAACGAGGACCTAATCAACGGGGCCAAGATAAACAGGATAGATTACTTTTTAATTAAGCTCATTCGAGCTCACATTGCAAGAGCAAGTGTTACTTTTTCTCGAAAATCAGTTTCCCGTGTAACGTTTTACCGCCAATAATTTTTCATTTTGAAAAACTCAGTGCACAAAGTTTTTGTTTCAGTAACGTTTTCCCGAATTGATGAATCTAGTCTTAGTTTGTGAGATACAATCCCGAGTATGGAGTAATTCCTCAACAGTTTAATGATGCGCTGATATTTCTCATTTTTAAAAAAGAATGCACAAAAACCCGGCAAACTATAGAGGGATATCTTTTTTGAACTCTTCATAAAAAATCTTTACAGTGATTATCCAAAAGCGTTTAAGAGAATGGATCGAGGACAACAATCTGCTTTTTTTTTATATATATAATTTACACGCGCGAAAGGGGTTTGTGTGTATCCTTAAAATGTTTAAACACCGCACGAGCATTATGGAAATGAGGAGGGATAAAAGAGGAGATACCGATGCACATTAGTTTTAAAATTCTGCATATCAAAATGGGAGGGAAACACAGAGCCCGGCAAAGCATTCCACATTCGTGTGGTATACGACTAAAGAAAGAATCTCTATACTTAACAGTACGTCCGAAGTTAGGCTCAAGGGTGATGGGCATTCCTAGCAGTTGAATCGTTTCAGGGGAGGAATGCAGCTGGCTATTTCACTAGAACATTGTTTGTAAAAATAACGATACAATAACGAAAGGCACGAAACATTTCGGCGGTGCTCAAGAGATGTAAATGTTTCTGTTGTTGTTCGGTCGCCTATCATTTTCGAAGATCTTTTTTGAATTCTATCTAGAAAAATCAAGTGGGTTATAGGAGCACCTGCCCAAATATGGGAATTATAGTCGAGTTTCGGTCGAATATATGCTTTATATACTGTAGCCAGATCAGACGGGGTGAAGAACTTCTTGCATCTTCGAAGGAAACCTAAACACCTCGCAGCATTCTTTGCGATGTCAAATATGTGGTCATTGCAGAGAAGGTGGTCTGTAATGCACATACAGAGAACTGAGAGGTGTTCTGTTTCTTCAATGCAAGTGCCGCTCATGGATAGTGGCATTGGAGGTATGTTTTGCTTTAACGACAAAAGACAACATTGAGTTTTAGAAGCATTAAATTCTACGCGACTCCCAAGTCCATTTTTTTTAGTAAAAATAAGATAAATCCGCTAAGTTTATGCAAATTACAAAATCTATGTTCTATCAAAACTCCCTAAGCTCTACGTTCCTCTATTATCAAACTATAAATTATTAAAACTCCCGAAATCCAATAAATTGAAATTTGTTGTCTATGAAAAGTCGCTGGGAAATTTGGCTAATAAACTGTTTGCCTTTTGTGTTTTGGAATTCACTTGTTGCATCAAGCATTTGTCCAGCCTGTCCCTAAGAAAGGTGACCCATCCTCCCCTCCTCCTACCGACCCATAGCACTGACATCCCTTCTTTATAAGGTCATGGAAACACTGATTAACCGTCAGCTTAAGGAATATCTCGAAGATCGTAAGCTTCTCCATGACCGTCAGTATGCCTTCTGCAGCAATCGTTCCACTGGTGATCTGATGGCATATCTCACCGAACAGTGGAACAAAACTTTACATCGCTTTGGTGAAAGTAGGATTATTGCTCTTGATATCTCCAAGGCATTTGATAGAGTTTGGCATGAAGCTCTCTTATCGAAAATGCGTGCTTTTGGGATCGATGATACTCCTTTTCGTTGGATTAGAAGCTATCTTCTGGACCGTTAAATAAAAGTTGTATTGGACGGATTTAAGTCTGATTCCCACAAAATAAATGCTGGTGTGCCCCAGGGCTCTGTTGTGTCTCCGACTCTTTTCCTCATCTTCTGTCTGTTACTTCTAATCCACTTAACTGTTTTGTTCGATAATTCACGTCCTTCGGACGTACAATTGCAACGGTGTCGTATGTCAAGCTTATTAAACTCCGATTTATACAGCATTGTCAAATGGGTTAATACGAATCGTGTGGAGTTTAATGCTTCAAAAACTCAATGCTGTCTTCTGTCGTTAAAGCTAAACATACCCTTAATGCCATTGTCCATGAATGGCACTTACATCGAAGAAACCGAACAGCTCTCAGTACTCGGTATGTGTGTCAACGACGACCTCCGTTGGAACGACCATATATTTTAGATAGCTAAGAATGCTGCTAAGTGTTTAGGTTTTCTGTATCGGTGTAAGAAGTATTTTTGCCATCTGATCTGGCTACAATTTATAAAGCGTTTATACGCCCTAAGCTCGAGTATAACTCCCACCTCTGGGCAGGTGCTTCACAAACATCGCTCCACCTGCTGCTGAAACAATCGCCCCTCTCGAACAAAGACGCAATGTTTCATGTCTTTCCTTATTTTATCGTTTCTTTTACAAAAAATATTCACTCGAAGTAGCCAGTTGCATTCCTCCCCTTATCATCAGTTCACAATTGAGCCCAATTTCGGACGTACCGTGAAATATAGGGATTCTTTTCTTAGCCGAACAACACGAATTTGGAATAGTTTACCCGACGAGATTTTCCCTTGCCATTTTGATCTGCAAACATTCAAAACCAATGTTAATCGACACCTCCTTTCTCTCCCCTTCTTATCATCCTAATGCCCGCGGAGTGTGTCTACATTAAAAGGGAAACAAATAGTCCTTTGTGCGCGCGTTAATTATAAAAACAAAAATCAGTTATTTTTTAACGTGATAACAAACGGTATTTTCATTGACTCTAGCTATTCAGTAATTTTTCACATCCAATTGCATTTCGTTGGTAATTTTTTTTATAGTAATGAGTGTTATTCGTAATGGAGAGTAGAGGTAAAAGATTGGTTAACTTAGCTTTATAAAATAGAAGGCGAGCAGATTTGCAGGTAGAAATTTATTAAAATATTATTGGTACATAGGTTTAATTTTAATTCTTATTGTTTATGTAGGTATTAAATAGTTCTAATAATAATGTGAAGTGAGTCAATCGGAAAATTATGTAAATGTGGTTCTAAATGAAGTAAAAAAAGTGATATTTCGGACAAAAGTATGTGTTTGTTAAAATACTACTGCTCCAGCTAAGACTCAAAAACGTGTGGATTGTAGTAAATGCTTCTGCAAGTGCAATAAAAGCATTACCGAGGACGAAAGAAAAGGATTTTGCAGAAAATATTATTAATTTTATTATAATTAATAATTGAATTATAAATTATAATTATAAATGACTTTGTTGAAAACGAGATAATGGATTTTTGAAAATGATGAAATCAGACTATTTTATACCTAATTTTTTATTTGATGCGACACATATATTTGATACATATGCAGCTGGTGATGTTGGTGTATTCTTCAAAAGTGGCATAGTAGGGAAACAAACTAAAAAAACATAAATTAAAAAGCGCAGAAATAATAAGCTTCAGTTGTGAATATTTGGAATATTGCAATCATGTAATATCATGTACACAATTCTGCTCGGTGATTTTAATATTAATATTTTGTGTGAATCAATGCCGATTATTTTGTGTCCACTCTGTCTGCTTTCGGGTTTTAATCCTTACTATCTCAACGACTCGGTTTAGTTCGTGTTTGGACCACATATATAAATATAAGACTTTACCGTAATAATTTAATAGAGTTCAAAACAGATGCATACGACTTAAAAATAACTGATCACAAATTAACGTGCTTACAACTAAATTATAATATAGCACGCTCAAAACCAACTGAGTGTGAAACATTTAACAAAATCAATTTTAGTGCACTTAAAAACCGTTTGAATTTTGAGTTTTTGAACGATGTTTTCAACATAAGTTATCTCTATTGCTTTTGCCATGTTTCTTTATAAGTTGCACTTCCATATTTCTAATAGTAAGCACACAAAAAGTTTTAGTAATAAAAAGAAATGTCTGGAGCCATGGATGATCTTATTTCTCCTAAATAAGATTCGAACAAAAAATAAACTCTGTATTCGAGCTATAAAACATTCAAATAACAGAAGACTAAGAAGTTATTACGAAAAGCTAAACAATGAGCTTAAAGTGGAAATCCCTTTATGTAGAGATACTTATTATCGTAATAAATTATCCACAAACCTTGGTAATTCCAAAAAAGAATGGCGAATCGTCAATTAGATTCTCAACAGGATTGCTCCAAGGTCAGATATTGTTTTAAATATAGATTGCTGATTTGTTTAATATTTTTTTTTTTTGTTATATTAGTTCTTTTCAAAATTCAGCATACAGTGATCTCACCACTGAAAATAATAATATTACGTTAGGTCAAAATGAAAGTTTTTTCTGTGAACCATTTAGCGCTCCGGAAATTCATAAAATAATATGTTCTCCCAAAACATCAAATTCCACTTCTTTTGACAATATCTGAAGTTTTATACTTAAACAAATTTCGTTTCAAGTATGTGATATTTTATGCTTTATTTTTAATAGCAGCTTACAACAAGGTATTTTTCCATAATCTCTTAAGATGGTGGTAGTAATACAGTTTTAAATAACTAGCTATCGACCTATTTCTTTATTATCGATATTTTCAAAAGTATTTGAAAGAGGAATCAAATCTAGAATGTTGTCATTTCTAAATAGAACGAATTTCTTTAGTGATTGTCAATTTGGTTTTAGAAGTGGTAGATCTACTGAGACAGCACTGTTAAAATTAACTGGTGAATTATACAACAGTTTGAATTTATCTAAAACAGAGGCTTCGTTATTTATTGATATCACAAAGACATTCGATATGGTAGATCACACAATATTACTCGACAAACTTTATCATATAGGTTTAAGGGGTTGAATTCACGAATGGTTTTCTTCCTTTTTGAGGGGTCGTAAGCAAATAGTAAAAATACAAATTATTTGCAGCACTACGAACAGTATTGATCTTGGTGTTCCACAAGGCTTTGTTTTGGGTCCTATTTTGTTTCTGATATATATCAGTTCATTGTTTTTTCAACCTTTCAAAGGCTAAATTACATCATTTGCTGACGATACTGCTCTTTCATATTCAAATGCCAGTCCTTTTAATATTGTTGCGGGTTTAAATTATGACCTTGATTTATTGAGAAAGTGGTTCCTTGAGCACAAACTTATAATCAGTGATAAAACTAAATTTATGATATTTAACATCAAAAAAACAATGTGCGAATATTATTTACCGATTTATTATCATTATCACTCTTCCAAGCTGCTTACGCTTTCGTTTACCCATTTGCAATCAAAATTTTATATCCTTCAATAGTTTGAATTCTTGTTGCAATATTTGTTTCAAGATTGAGTGCGTTGACAATTTAAAATACTTGAGAGTAATTTTAGATAACAAGCTATGTTGGAATAATCATACAGTTTATCTTAAGCAGTACCTTAACAACGTGGTACAACTATATCATCTTAGTCTATACTGTCCTCAATCAATCTTATTATTGGTATATAATAACCTTCTTAAATCGAAGATACAGTATGGTGTTACTTGTTGGGGTGGTGCATACTTGAACCACTGCTTATAAAACAAAAACATGCTATTAGAATATTATGTACATAGAGTAAATCGCAGAACTCTAAGTTTTAATCTGTTCAATAAACTAAAAATTCTTCCGTTAAGGCATCTTCACTGTTACAAAATTTTAAGATTTTTCTTTGAAAACTTGGGATTTTACTATATAAGAAACATAGAAAATTATAATTTGCGAATCAATGCTAGAAACTTCATATCAGTGTCTACTATTTTTAAAGCTCACTTTGAACGGTTTCACTATGCCACCGCACCGCGTTTATTTAATTCACTTCCAGATAATAACGGTTGATTTTTTTGAGGTTAGGATTTTTATGCATTAGTATTTGACAGATCACGCGGGATTTCAGACATGGTGTCAAAGAGAAAGATGCTCAGTATGCTTTGACATTTCATCATGAATAGACTTACTAACGAGCAACGCTTGCAAATCATTGAATTTTATTACCAAAATCAGTGTTCGGTTCATTCACCGTAACGTTGCGTCCAACAGCATCTTTGAAAAAATACGGTCCAATGATTCCACCAGCGTACAAACCACACCAAACAGTGCATTTTTCGGGATGCATGGGCAGTTCTTGAACGGCTTCTGGTTCTCTTCACTCCAAATGCGGCAATTTTGCTTATTTACGTAGCCATTCAACCAGAAATGAGCCTCATCGCTGAACAAAATTTGTCGATAAAAAAGCGGATTTTCTGCCAACTTTTCTAGGGCACTGATTTTTGTAATAAAATTCAATGATTTGCAAGCGTTGCTCGTTAGTAAGTCTATTCATGATAAAATGTCAAAGCATACTGAGCATCTTTCTCTTTGACACCATGTCTGAAATCCCGCGTGATCTGTCAAATACTAATGCATGAAAATCCTAACCTCAAAAAAATCACCCGTCTTACTAGATCCGAGAGGGTGAAAAATGTATTTTTGAAAGGGATTAAAAACTGGTTATTGACAATCGACCACTCAATCATAAAAAGATTTTTTTACTAACTTCTAAACTTCTTACTTTTACTTTGCTTTAAAATAATAGTATTTCATATTGCCATTGTATTTAAATACGTCTTATTATTTATTGTTTACTTTTTTTATTTTTTATCATTTTTTTTATGTAATTCCCCATCAACATAATATATTATAATGAATTAATTCATATAAATCGCTTATAGTACACTCAACTCTTGTCACTTTGACAAAAGATTTTACTTAACTATTTCGTACTTAAAATACATTGATAAACGAATTTAAATTATTAATATACTAATATTTTGTAAATTGTAAACCATTTTATGTGAAATATAAAATGTAAAAATAATAATAATAATGGTTTACGATAAAACTGCATTTGAAAAACCGGTTTTATGATAGGTACCGTTATAGATCAAATTTTGAAAAATTCATTCTAACTGAAAGTTTTATAAAATTCGTTAGAGCCGTTTTCGAGAATATCAAACTTGTTGTTAAACATTGTATGACAGGTAACGTTATTTTTCGACCTAGAGCAAAATTGAAAAAAAAACCCGAGATACTACCAAATAAATACTAAATAATTGATTTTTAATCCCAAGTAAAAAGTTTAATGAAAATCATACTTTTACTCTTTTTTTCTTTTAAACAAAACTCCATTAGTCCATTATTGTTCATTTAATTCATTCCAGATCAATCGTTTGCAACAAATTTTATTGGACAATGGCTACGCAAAACCTGTTGTACAATTGAAGCCCAAGATTTCTGATATTTTTTGGATTTTTTATATTGATTACCAACTTTAAATGCAAATATCTCAAACACACAAAAAATGGACTTAGCGAGTTTTAAAAGAACGTTGACGATAAATGAAAGTAAAACTGATAATTAAAAAAAAACATCCTAAGGTCCTTTGAGGCAAACGTAAAACATTTATTTATTTTTATTAAAAATAATAATTTGCTTTAAAAACATATTTAATTAAAATATTGCTCTAGCAGACAAGACTTCCAGTTTCAGTATTTTGTTAGCGCACACAAAAATTATGTAAGATATAATATTATGTAGCTTAAGGATAACATTTTATTAAAAATTTCAATATTGCCAGGGTAAGATAACAAATTAGGTGTTTTTGGAGTCCTTGGAAAAAAATTTAAGTAATTCAAGGCAGTTCCGTTGCAAGCTGGATTCGAATCTCTTTTTAACAATGTTGTTATGACTTGTATACATTATGACCCATTTGAGGCGAACGAAATAGATTATCAGTTATCACAGTGAAAATATTTTTCCGGTGAATAGGATATCCCTTTTTTAGATTAATTGGTTTATATGAACATAATTCTGTCCACTCCAAAAAAAATAGTGGCATTGTTGGCGATTGAAACTATTGACTGTTGCCACAATTTTGTTTAAATAGTTTGCTTCTTTGTGTTTCGAGTGTTCTTGAGTTCACATTTGTTTATTTTTTTTTTGCCAGCATAAGCATTAGGTTCAAAGTTCCAAGATACAATGATACAATATTGAGTCTCAAATTTGATGCAAAGAAGGATATATCTGAAAAAAAAATTGATGTTTCATTTTGGAAAAATAATAAAAGTTCGCTAGTACTACTTAATGTTCTCCTTCAGGGGCAAATTAAAAAGAGATTAAGTCCCTTCTTACTGCCTGGTTGTGTATTGTTGATTGAAGATTTGTTTTGTATTTGATTGAAGATTTTGATTTTTAATTCGTTTTTATTTTTAGTTTTCTTGAAAATTGAATTGAACAATACTGGGTCTTGTTGCTTATTTTGCAATAAATGAAAAGCGATACAAGTGTATGACATTAATTTATATATGTCTCCGAAAAATATATTTGTTTAAATAAAATAATAACAAAATATTTTAAAATTACATCGATTTTATCAAAATGTTGCTCTTTCTAGTAACCTTTTTTAAAATACCAACAATTTATTAAGGATTTTATGCTTAACAAAAACTGGACAAATCCTACTCTACTTTATTCTAGATCCTTGTGTTTACAAAGAACAATAGACTGAGTGATCTAGATCCTGGAGTATTGACAATTTTTTTAATAATATATTTTTTGATGAACCGAAAGGGTTTTCGGAAAACATTTTTAAATCGAACAAATAACATATACATGGCATACAATACACATATACACATAAAGGGTCTTACACGGGCGGATTAACCCCGCCGAGGTCCGCGGGCTTGGGAATTCGTTGGGCCACTTTTAATTTGAATATGATCAGCGTTTTTCAAGGTGGTGAAGGGTAAGTGACGTGAGTAATAGCATCAACTCCTCAGAACTCATGGCAAAATTTTTGTATATTTGGGCGCT
Organism: Platycheirus rosarum; assembly: GCA_963971375.1. NCBI lineage: Eukaryota > Metazoa > Arthropoda > Insecta > Diptera > Syrphidae > Platycheirus > Platycheirus rosarum. The sequence goes on along the minus strand of OZ020508.1, from coordinate 41,556,886 downwards.
AGTATAAATATTTTTAATGAATAAGTTTTCTATAAGTGATTATTCAGGTCAACAACAGCTTATGTGAAAAAAAGTTATTTACTTTTTGGTTTGTAATATAGATTATATAAAAAATAGATTTCGATTGATGATTAATAATGCGAAGGAGTTGCCAACTCTGCGTCTTTGGAGATATACTCAAAGCCTTATCGAATTTCTTGAAAAACGCATCGTAGACGAACTGGAAAATCACTAACAATATCGGAAACTTTTTGATGTACATTTGTTGCATAAGTAAGATTACGGTGAACGCAACTTTTTTGATAAACGATGTTGAAACGTTTTCGAAAACTTCTTTTTTTTTGGATCTTGGATGAAGCATGCGCCGGATCCTGGTAGTTACGGTGATGATGATAAATGCATGATGTTCAAGCTCTGACTTTTCGGTAGGCATAGGGAAAATAAAATCGCTCCATTCTTTAACAAGTAAAAAAATGGCTATTTTCAGATCTAAAATTTCAAGAATACAATTCTAAAACTTTCTTGAGGATACCTGAGCGAATACCAAAAGCCAGGGCTCAAACTTTTAATAAGTTATCTTGTTATCTTATAGTTTTTTTTAACTGAGATTATATATAAAAATTTAGAACAATTTTTCCGTCGATTTGACAAAATGCTGCACATTGGATGCTCAAAGCATATTTTATGTACATCTCCTTAAAACTTACTTTCTTATACTTAATACAAAATTATTGAAAATCCTTTTAGCATCCAAATGAAGTAAGTCCATTCTTTAATCAACCGACTGTTTAACAGTAGTACGCGACATTTTTAAAATCAGCAAATTTAATTTTTTTTTTAACTTACCCTTAATTGTTACAGGACATCTGTTATATTCTTAATTTTATAATAAGCCAATTTTTTTAAATTCCTTTTATTCCAGTACCAAATGCTGTTTGAAATTATTATAAAATTTTGAAAAAAATCTAATTTTTGAAATCGGTTTGAATAATGCCTTTAAATTTGGAAAACCATGTCCTTTTTCTTATGTCAAATCTCTGTATTCTACTTTGCTGGATGCTTATGGCTAAAGAAAAAAGATATAAATAAATAGAAAATTGAGTTAATATTAAATAAAAAAATTAAAAAAAGTGCCATAAAAACAAAAACATTTGTGCCTTTTGATTGATATTAGGGAAACTCCTTTAAGTGCTCCATTTTTCAAACAGAATCTTCACCGTGAAAAATATTTCAAAAAGATGTTAGTAAATTGCATTGAATATAACAAAAAAAACTTTTATTTTTATTGACAGTAGAACCCCTCGATATAGGTTGTGAAAAGTGCTCTGAAAAAGAAAACCATTTGCAATTTTTGAAGAGTTAGTTACTTTTTTCATATTTATGCTGGGAAGTCAAGTCTCCTTCTAGCCATTAATAAATTGTGCCCAAAAAATTCAATTAAAAAATAAATATTCAAAAATTGTTAGTCACAGATAAATGAGACACATATCTTAGAGATGCATCTGACATCCCAATTAGGATGCCGAAAAAGCCCAAATACAAGATTTATTTCGAGATTTTATAAGCGCATATATGTCTCAGCTAGTAAAAAGTTTAATTCACTCGCATCCTCGGCCAATTATAGTCAAAACCGCTCAATCCAATGACAAATTGCAGATGCAATCAGATAGATATAGATAAAGATGCATCTTATTTTTGCATTGGCAGCATATTTAGCGAATGTTCGATTAATAAACTCATGGTTTGTCCCTTTTTCTGACGTCATACTCAGTCGATGTGAAACATTTAATATTACGAGAGGAAAAAAATTGCATGAAAACAAGCAGCAACCACAAAAACAAAAACAAAAACTCACACATTACGGTGTAGTTATATTAGATACAATAAAACATGTATTTTTGCTATCAACATAAATCATCATCATTAAAGATAAATTAACACAGACACATTTAGGCTCACTTAATTTCGTTGGTTATAAGTTTTCGCAGAGTGCAATCGCCGGCGTCTAGTTTGTCAAGGATCTCAAGGACATCCTTGCAGTATTGATCCCTGGCTAGGTATTCGTCTTCTGAGTACTCTTCGTTGATGCGTTGCATCCGCCAGATGACATTGAGTTTTGCCTCGACAAGGACATAGTTGGATGGTGGACAAAACCTTGGACAAATATTATTGATGAAATGTACCATATCGTGGACGGAACAACTGTTTATTTTATTATGAATTGCACTGAGCGTAAAGTCCTGGTATTTTCCCATTTTTGCATGGCTAGATACAACACCACATGTGCCGCATTTCCAATCCGGCTGCATGCTGGTTGTATGGACGGGAATTGTCCATCCTTTACAATTGGGTTCGCGGCAATAGAGGGCCGCCAGGTAGGTTTCGTTTTCCTGTAAAAATAAAATTTGAATTGATGAATAAATTGTTTTTTTTTTAAATAATATTAATCGAAGCTCATTTAAAAAGAGGTTTCCTTTTTATTTTATTTCTTAACAAAATGAAATTAGCCCAGGCAAAATAATGAATATGAAAGTAAACAAAACAATCTATGTATGTATGTAGTTTTATTTTTTTTAGGAATGTATACGGGAGGTTCCCATGTAGTCGCAATAAAAAATCCGACTGCCGCGCGGGGTGGAAGTAGGAGTTTCTTCGAATAAAGTTTCTAGGCGGATAGCAACATGTGGATTTCCAGCAGTCAAGAAGACAGAGAGATGGCTGAGATAGACAAATATTGATTTGCCCAACATCTTCTTTTTCCTGAAAGCACTTCTCTGATTTCACTTTCAAATGGGCCAATTGGGAGCAGCAACATCAAATGTCACCTATCAGGTTAAGTTGGCATTTCTACAATTGGCGTTTTTCTTTATTCGTTCAGAGCAGAGTCTGAGTTGTCAAAAAAGACGTTGTGTTTCTTTTTTCGTTGACAGAATGATCAGAAGGCTCTGAGAAGGCTGTATGCGCTCAGAATAAATTGACTGAGCATTCTGAGAAAATGCTGAACGAAATTAAAGTCACTTTAGAGTTGTAGGCTCACTCTATCCCATGCACATTGCCTACACCACTCAAAGAGACAATAGTAACGGGTGATTTTTTTGAGGTAAGGATTTTCATGCATTAGTATTTGACAGATCACGCGGGATTTCAGACATGGTGTCAAAGAGAAAGATGCTCAGTATGCTTTGATATTTCATCATGAATAGACTTACTAACGAGCAACGCTTGCAAATCATTGAATTTTATTACCAAAATCAGTGTTCGGTTCATTCACCGTAACGTTGCGTCCAACAGCATCTTTGAAAAAATACGGTCCAATGATTATACTAGCGTACAAACCACACCAAACAGTGCATTTTTCGGGATGCATGGGCAGTTCTTGAACGGCTTCTGGTTGCTCTTCACTCCAAATACGGCAATTTTGCTTATTTACGTAGCCATTCAACCAGAAATGAGCCTCATCGCTGAACAAAATTTGTCGATAAAAAAGCGGATTTTCTGCCAACTTTTCTAGGGCACTGATTTCGGTAATAAAATTCAATGATTTGCAAGCGTTGCTCGTTAGTAAGTCTAATCATGATGAAATGTCAAAGCATACTGAGCATCTTTCTTTTTGACTTCATGTCTGAAATCCCGCGTGATCTGTCAAATACTAATGCATGAAAATCCTAACATCAAAAAAATCACCCGTTATTATGTGCATAATATTGCCGCCTGTGAACAAGCCATATGAGAAGTGTCGATTTGTGACAGCCAAATGCTTTTTTTTTTTTTTTTACACTTCAGATTCTTGATGTAGTAAGCTTAAAGCAAGCTTATTTCTACAATCAGAGGCTCATCATAAGTGCCAGTGTTAGACGTTAGTAAAAACTTAAACAAAACAAAACTAAAATAAAATAAAATAAAACACAGCTAGCCTAGCACATGCACAAAGTATAAAATAAATCATGCGAATTATATATGTACATAATTAAAACATTAAAACATAAAACATACGCTAGAACGTATTTCAAAATTATATCTGAGCGCTCTGATCACGCTCGGTTCAGAGAATTATCAGAGTATGCTCAGAATGCTCAGACTCTGTTCAGATACCTTTTCTGAGTGAATAAAGAAAAACGCCTAATGTAAACCATCATCATCAGAAAGGAAAGAAAAGAGTAGTTCACCTTGGCATAGGCTCTGGGTTCGACTACCCGTCAAAGCCACCTTTTTCGGAGTACTGCCTCTTGCGAAGAACTTAGAAAAACTCAAAGATTAAAAATTGACTCGAAAAAGTGCATCTCATATACCATTCGGACTCGGAGGTAAATTGTAGGTCCCTTTCATTCTTGCAGATTCACAACACACACACAGGAATGGTTGAAATTATTAGTCACTAGGCCTTAGCTCCTTAAGGAGTTATCGTGCCAATTAATTTATATTTTTATTTGTAGAAATGAAGCATTCAAATAAAAACAATAAGAAATCAAAATCCACCATAAGCGTTGAAACAACATCACAGCTTTACCTGGTTCAAAACCCCACCGGAATTCATTACAATACATTTACTTGATGAGGGGACCCCATTCGACATATTTCAAAAAGAATTATTTTATGGCTAAGTTTTGACATTTACCGCAACAATTCTACCCCTAGTCTTCTGGATCTTATGATTTTCTCTGATCTAACGAATGTTTTCCTGCAAGATTAATTGTTCGTGGATGGTATTTCTGATCATGACCTTATCTATTGCACTATAACATTGTTTTATCATTGTACCTATACAAACGACTTTTCAATTCAGAGGTTTTAAATCAGTGGACAGTTTTGTACTCCGATCCGATGCCTACGGGATTCCTTGGCACTTATGTCAAAATTTCCCTAATTCTTCTGACCAAGTTGAATATTTTTAATCATTGGTTCTTGAACTATTTGACAAGAATGTTCCTATAAAAACGGTATTAGTTCGTAGTAAAAATTGCCCTCGGTTTACGTCTGATGTTGTAAGGTCTATAAAAAATCGTAGAAAATTATATATAAAATGGAATAATGACCCTACTAATGAAAATTGGGAATTATTTCGCCGTGCGAGAAATAATTCAACATTTGTGACTCGTACAGGCAAAAAGCGTTTTTTCATGACTAAAGTAGATATAAATCAATCTTCTCGAAAGCTATTATATAACCTGAGGTTCATTGGAATTGGTAAAAAGGATGTAGTTCAGAATTTGCCTGATCCAAATGAGTTGAGGCTTTCGTATTTAGAGACCTTCCAAGTCAGGATTTTGTGCCTTTGATGATGAATCCGTGGAATTTGATTTGATTCTCTTTCAGAATCTGAAGTTTTGGATATTTGGATAGCATTTGTTCAATTCATTAAGATGATAATGCCATTGCCAAATCTTCTCAATTTCTGCATTGCATCCTCTACATTCCCAAAATGCTGGAAAATAGCCAAAGTCATCCCTAAGGCCAAAATTACAAATCCTAAGTCTTGCTCAGATTTTCGTCCCATAAGCATTCTTTCTTGCCTGTCAAAAGTCTTCGAGAAAGTGCTGGCCTCACAAATTACAAATTATATTGGGCGATCTAAATTACTATCACCATATCAGTCTGGTTTTTAAGAACATTTTTATGAACTACGAAATAGAATACATGCTGTAAAAACAAAAACATTTGGTAGAGGTAGTGGAGGTGAACTCTTCGGGTATAGAAAGTCTCTGAAGGATGTAGCAGTTAAATTAAAAAAACTTAGAGGAATCACGATTATTTGAAATAAAAATTAAAGACAATGCTCATTACATCGTTCCAATTTATTTGAACTGCAGCCATTGGCAGCGAGACTTCGATAAGCTACGAGAACTTGTTTGTGAACTAGGACCAGGAAATCTGATGCTAATCGGCGACTTTAATGGAAGAGTTGGTCTATCACAAAACAACTTTAATAGCGGATTGAACTCAACACATATTTATTATGATGGAAAATCAAAGAACGAGGGGTGTGACTCTAGAGGAATCAAAACTCTAGAACTGGCTGATGCCTTTGACTGTCACGTTCTAAATGGGAGTTGTGAAGGCGACCTTGGTGGCGAATTCACTTTTATTCGTGGAACAGCGTGTTCAGTGATAGACTATTGTTTTCTGTCTGGAGATTGGATTTTGACGAATTTCAAGTGGCAGTGAAAACGTTTTCAAACCACATGCCGTGAAGGAGCAGTCGAACATAAGCCTAGTCTTCCTCCGAAAATTCATTGGGATCACAATCGCAGAGAAATTTTCCAGCGGAATCTTAATGGACAGATTGGTATGCGGATAACCTCGGAAGCCCCAAGCAACCCGGATCTAGACACTCTAATAACCTCAATTAAAAATGCAGCACCGCAAAAGATATTGGGATGAAAGGTAATTCAAAACAGGCAAAAGTGGTTTGACAGTGAATGTTTGGCAGCAAGAAATTTATCGTTTCCGTACTTAAAAATATTTAGAGCTTCTGACAACATAAACTTCAAAATTCTTTATGCATCAGCAAACAAAAACTACAAGGAACTTTGCAAACAAAAAAAAAACGAAATTTGGACCTTAAAAACATAGAATTGGTAAATAAAGCCAAAAACTCAATGGATTTCTGGAAAGCAGTTAAACTTGTGAGTGGAAAAACCATTTCAACTTCTTCAGTCCTGGACATAAATATTCTCAAAAATCATTTTTCGGACCTTCTTAATGCAGTGGAACCACCACTTCCAATTCATTATGCTGCTCCTTTAAGAGTTGATGAAGTTCTTGATGTTCCAATTTCTCAATCCGAAATAGAAATAGTGATAGAAAACGCTAAAAGTAACAAAGCTCCTGTAGAGGACAGAATACCTGTCGAATTTTTTAAAAATTTATCACCCGAATTTTTACGACTCCTTACTTTCGAATTCAATAGAATCTTCGAGACATCTGATGCTCCCAATAGTTTCCGGACAGCAATTATGTTTCCGTTACATAAAAAAGGAAATCTTGAAGATCCAACAAACTACAGGGGCATTTCATTTTTAAACACAGCTACTAAGCTTTTTAGTTCAGTACTTTATACTTGGCTCTGCGATTGGATTGGACTTAAGGGAACTTTGAACGAATTCCAAGCTGGGTTCAGGAAGAATTACTCAACTGTCGACCAAATATTCTCTTTAATAAATATCGCGGAAATTTATAAGAAGAATGGAAAAAAGCTCTTCGCCTATTTTGTTGACTTTCGGGCAGCGTTTGACTTCATCCCACGGGAAGCACTTTTTTATAAACTCTTTATGGAATTCCAACAAAAATCATTTCAGTCATTAAAGCAATGTACAAAGATAATATAGCGAGAGTGTGGGACGGGAATCTGCTTTCGGATGAGTTTTGTACTTCGATGGGAGTTAAGCAAGTTAAGCAATGTGTCCTGAGTACCCTTCTTTTCATTTTTTACATTAATGACATCACTGAATCTGTAAAAGTTGGCATAGTGCTGGGTGGAAAATCTATCCCAGGTCTCATGTGTGCAGGCGATATAGTTTTCCTAGCCGATTCTATTGACGGGATGCAGTTAATGATGAATAGACTTCAACGCTTTTGCAAGATCTGGAAATTATCCGTTAACCTTTCGAAGTCAAAAAATGATGATATTTAGAAGAGGCGGCGGGAGATACTCAGGACAGGAAAAGTGGACCTTCGAAGAGGAGGCAGTGGAAATAGTTAAGGAGTATAAATACCTAGGAGTCTTGATCACACCGAACTTGAACTTAGATAAGCACCTTCGTTCAAAAGTAGCAGAAGCTAAGCATGCCATGTGTTCGGTATGGAGAAACTGCTATTTAAAGAACAACGTTTCCTACATAGCCAAATACAAAGTTTTTAGAGCACTGCTATCGCAATACTGTTTTACGCGGCCCAAGTTTGGGGTTATCTTTCGTTTGAAGCGGTGGAAAAGTTTTTGCACTTTTTCATCAAAACCACTTTTAGACTCCCAAGTACATCGCCCAACTATATGCTGCACCTTGAAACAGGATTAGGTCCTCTTTTCCTGAATACACTCAATTTGCATTTTAATTATGTGACAAGAGTTATGGCGATGGGAGAAAATAGAATTCCGAGACTGGTGCTATCTCAAATCATGAATTCTGGAGGAGGGTGTGTAAGAGAATGGTATAAACTGGCAACCGATTGCTCAATAAATTTCACATTACCAAGTGAAGAAAGCCCTGCATCTATCAAATTGAAATTCGATGATTTGTTAATGAAAATCGGGAATAGAATGTACGACAAGTTTATTGAAGAAGTATAATCGTCAATATACAGAACTTACTACAATAGAGTAAACCACTTTTTAGACCAAAAGACCTATTTCTTGGCTGACAACACCGCAGACAAAATCAGTTTGATTTTTAAAGTAAGAGGCGAACTCATCGGTCGGAACTTTATTCCTCATCGTGTAATCGCAGAGAACGAGAAGACGTTTTCCACTTTTTGGGAGTTTGTCCAATTCTCAAAGAATTCCGTAAGCGATACTTTGGAGCGGAAACCCTTAATTTAGAAGAATCGATAAATTTGTTAAATGGAGAAAGAGGGTGGGACCTTTTATACATGTATTGTTTGAACGCGTTTCGGTACAGAAGATGTATAGTTCATGAAAGTTTTTGAAGATTCGAAAATTGTTAAATTAAGTAATGAAATATTTTATATTAGTTTTTCTTTAGTGTGCATACACATAATTTAAAATGCAAATGTCATTCTGGTAGACGGCCTCAGGCCAAGCCATTTAAAGACTTATGATATATAATTTATTCAAGGAAAATTGTGAATTGTATTAAAAATATTTTTTGAAGTCAATAAACTAACTAAACTTAAAAAACAGTCTGGTTTTCGTGCAAACCACAGCTGCCAGACTGCCTTAGTTAATGTTCTTGATGATATTAGATTTGAATATGATCTGGATAATGTAACTGTTCTATGTCTGCTAAATTTCTCGAAGGCTTTTGACAGAGTTAACCACAATATTCTCTGCAAGAAACTTAAGTGCTATTTTGGTTTTCATGATAGAGCTGTGCGTCTTATAGCTGCCAAAGAGTAAAGTTTGGCAAAGTTGAATCCGATATTCTATACTTACATATGGGCGTTCCGCAAGGATCTGTTTTGAGACCTTTACTATTCTGCATATTTATAAATGACCTTCCAAATGTTTGTTCAAATGTACAGCTTCATCTGTATGCAGATGACGTACAAGTTTACTTATCCAGACCGTTTGGACTACAAGAAGATCTGATTTGTCGAAATAATGAGGATCTCATGGCAATCTCAAAGTGGTCCGCCAAATAATAGCGATATCTAAAAAGGAAACTGATACTTCACTGTTTCCTCCAATTTTCCTTTCCCAATCGTAGCTTCATTTTGTTGACACTGTTACAAGCCCTGGTATTAGAATAAATAGATCGCTTTCAGCTGAAAATCACGTAAATCTCATAGTTGGAAGAATCTACTCAGGACTACGTATACTCTGGCCGTTCTCTACCATAACTCCAATTAACAAAAAACTAAGGTTGATAAAAACGTTACTATTGCCTCTTATCGATTATTCTAATGTCGTTTATTGTAAGCCCGATTCACATTCTCAACATTAACTGCTTGTGGCTTTCAATGACATGATAAGATATGTTTATGGTCTCCGAAGAAATGAACATATCTCACATTATCATAAGTTTGTCCTTGGGTGCTCAATACAGCAGTTTTTAGATGCTAGATGCTGTATATTTTTGCATAAAACTTTACAAAATAGAAGACCAATATACATTTATGAAAAATTACAAATTGCGCAATATGTTAGAACTAACAACCTTGTAGTACCATCGTTCAACTACTTGAATTCTTCACGGCTTTTCATTGTTTATGCAACCAAATTATGGAACTCTCTTCCAGTTACATTAAAACGAATAATTGGAATCACAAACTTTAGGAATGCAATCACTTCTCACTTTTGCTAGAAATCAGTCTTAACTGAAATAATTTTAAATTAAAATAAATAATTCCGCTCCTCCACCACTCCGAAGGGGAGACCCCCTACACATTCCTGAAAAAAATTAGAACTACCTGGATATTTGTTATATTATTTTCAGACTTAGTTTGACTGGACTATTATGTTTTTAGAAACAAATAAAATCTGAATGTTAAAAAGAACAGGATATTGGGTTAAAAAAAGGAAGCAGACACTTTCTATTTCCGAATGTTCTTTCCAAGTCAACATATCTCCATTGAAGTTGCAGATGAAAAAAATTGTATGCATTACTTCAAAATCTTGAATAAACTACCAACAGTTTTATGTTTTTTGTTTATGGATTTTCTATTGCTAGTAACTCATAGGTCATAGGCAGTGAGTCAGCTAACCCTTCTTCCTAACACAATTGAAAACCAAAACAATATCCTACGATATGATTATCTCTTTTAAGTTTCCATTCTGCAACTTTCCTCCAAGAAAATGGAAAAAAAGAAACCCCCAATTGAAATCAATACTTCCCCTGAAAATATATAATATAATTGGATTTGGGGTAGTTTGTGCCCATTGCTCTGGGGTATTGTTATTGTTATAGCCTTACTGCAATAAAAGGGCAATTTTGTTAAGTCACAAAATGAACTTAAAAAAAAAACAGTAAGCAAAAAAAAACGAAACGAAAAGAAGTTATTAGCCGTGTTTTTTTGGGAAATTTATCTGTACCTTTTTACTGCGAAATATTTGATTTAAGTATAATTTATAGCCTATAAGTATAACCATTTATTCTAATTTATAGTTTCTTTTAAATATTACCGCTACGATTTTGATGAAATTAATAAATAATGTGCTTTAGCAAACGTGGTCTACTTTTGGTCTAAAAAAATACGGATACGGCATCGCGGTAGAAGCAGTTTCTTGTGCGTTATTCCTAACGTAGGAAAGAGATCATTATATTTACTGGGAAATCATAGTTCAATTGATTCCTCAGTCATCAAAATGACTAAGGAATTTTTTTTAATCCTTGACAACTTGAGTAACTTGAACTAGCTAAACGGCACATCAGACGAAAAAATAAAAAAAAACCTCAAGAAAAAAACGACTGTAATCTTTGATACAATAGTGAGCGAAAGGAAATCACTGCTAGACACTACCAATACCAGAGCGTCTTTCCAATATCTCACCTAACAGTGAAGAAGTCCGCGACATCACAGCTGACAAAATTTAGCTATCGTTCTGATGACCAATTCGGGTTCATTTTGCACGTAACCAATAGTATAAAATCGGGATCGGGATTCGCCAAGAAAAGATTTTCACATTTTGTTGGTTGATTTTTAAAAAACCATTCGAAAGACAACTATTAGATTTGATATGGGTTGCCCCGATAGCCTTAGAAATCTATGTGTATGATCACAGACATTTACGAGTAAGTCAATACAAAGGTAAGATGCCCCACCGAAGTAACTGAAGAGTTCCAAATGGTTTGAACGAGAGAAGCATCTTGAGAACTATGGTCTTTGTTATATCCCTAGATTTTCTGCTAGAAGGTGAGTTGAGGGACGAAAGTAAAACAATCAATCATTACTTGAGGATGGAACCATCGAACGTGAAAATCCTAAATCTTGCAACAAGCACTTGATGTATAAGTAGATGTTCTGGAAGGAAATGAATAACGCATTAGCACGAAAATCACTGATTACCTATTCTGAAACACCAGCTGATATTGAACTTATTGCCGTATTGACAGGCGCCACCTGAGAACAATCCATTAGAATCTCAGGCTGAGCCATCAACAACTGTTCAGTTTCAGCAAAGGGTCAAAATGTCCTTGTTCACAGCTACCATGCATATAAAGTAATAGTTTCAAGGCACCTCATGCATCGAATACGGACGGAGTCACTAATGACGAATTCTGAAAACGAATTAATGACAACTAACTTCGGATTTGTACTTGGAATAGGCCCTTAATAATAGACAACGCGCATGCGAACAATCAGCGGAGGCCCTAGCCTAGACTATTGTAGGGTGCACACAACCACTATCAAAGAAATGAGATCGATTAGGCCGGGCAAAAGGAAGTAAAAAAACAGCGATACTGTGGCTGGGGCTGCTAAAGAGCAGCTCATATTTTCGTCCACGTTGTAGACAGACTTGGCAAAGAGGCCTGGAACAATGTGAGAGCAGGCTCCTCACCCCAATTCGCATCAAAGCTAAATTCGCCAACATAAGCAATATTTGCGAGCACTTCCCACAGGAAAAAATTAATTCGTACAATTTTCTTTTACAGTTCGTGGGGGGGGGGGGTCATTAGTTGTCTAAATTTCTGTTTTCAGTAAAATCGTTTTTTTTTAATTTAATGGAAATTTTGTTTTGACCCATAACTTAACCATTTTTTTGATTTTTAATAAAAATTATAAAGGTAAAACTTGTAAGAAATTAAATTCTCAACAACTTTAGTTTTAATATATTTTTTTTCAGAAAAGTTACCGTTCTCGAGATATTAACGAACAACTGTTTTGGGGGTTGTGACCCCCTTCTGCGATCACGAAAATATTAATTCGTACAATTTTCACGTGCAGTTTGTTAGGGGGATCATTAGTAGTCGATTTTCGGAAAAATCGTGCTGGTGCTGGAACTGTTTTTTGTTGATGTGGTTTCCTCTGTAAGCCTAATCCACGAATTTTGTTAATTGAAAGAAAATGTACTACAGCTATGTATCTATTTCCTTACCAGTAAATAATTAAATTTTTTTTGTTGATGGTATGACGCTAAATTAACATCATCGGCTGTGTCTGCGAACATGTCAAGTTTTTATTAATATCTCGCGAACTTAACTTTTTCAAAAAAAAAACAATTAATTAAAGTTATATAAAATTTAATTTCCTACAAGTTTTACTTTTGCCAGAAATCAAAAATGGGGAAGTTTTTGGCCAAAATAAATCTTTCGTTAAATTCAAAATGGTGGCTGAAGCTCCAGCATTATTTTTCCAAATCCGAAATTTAGATTCCTAATACCCCCCCCCCCCCCCCACGAACTGTAAAAGAAAATAATACGAATTAATTTTTTTCCATTTCAGCCTTTTTACTTGATAGTTTAGACAAGTTTAGTATTCGTGAATATAAAAAAAATTGAGATAACAATCAAACATGACATTACGATCATAGGGAAGTCTAAAAAAGTTAGTGGCAAAAAATGTCAGTCTGTCAGTATGTATAACGAGCTACAGCCTAAGCGGCTTAAGCGATTATCTTCAAATTCCCCCCAGAGGGGAAATTGAAATTTTATTTGTATATCTAATCATAACGGTACCTGCCACATGACCGTTTAGGACAAGCTTATTTTTTTCGAAAACGGCTCCAACGATTTTGATGAAAATTTTTGAAATTTATTTTGTTAGTATTGGCTATCATTTGATCAGAACCAAATTTTACAAGAAGAGCCTATTAATACTACCTTTCATATAAAGGTATTTTTAATTTTTTGCTTTCTCGGTAACGGCTCTTTGGATTTCTGTCAAATTTTATATTTGAGAAGAATTAGATAGCCCAATTAATTTTGCGTATCAAAATTTTGAATAACTTTTTTTTCAATTTTTTTTTTGTTGAAAAATCAATATTTTTAAAACTATTAAAAAAAAGTTATTTTAAATTTTATAATCACATGTATAATTAATAAACTCTAAGAAACTGCATACATGCTTTATTAAAATTATCGAAATATTTTTTTATAAATTCTTTATTATACAAGACGTGTGATGTCGTACTCCAAATTTTACTAAAAACCGTTAAATGTTGTGGTTTTGACACTTTTAATAAGCTCAGATAGTGTTATTTTTCTACGTTAATGTTACTTATTTTTTAAATTTTATTCGACGATGTGACCGCACATTTGAGCAAGTAGGTACGTGCGATCAAGTCGTGCAATTTATTTTTTGACATTTCGACTGGACTGGATAAAAAATAAGCCGCCAGTGCTACAGAGCTCGAACCGAAGCCTGCAGGGAAGATCAAGGGGACATTGTAGTAGAATCATCCGATCACCCAATCTGAAAGAAAATGCATATATTAAAACTTCCGGACTCCAGAGTCGATGGGCTTGGGTAAATATATGCACCAAATTATAAAAAGGATAACCTCAGAAAAAAGCATGTCCCATATATGGAAGATTATCATATTTTGACCAATCCTTATGTGAAAGTACCCTTTCTATACAGAGCCAACTACAGAGGCACAAGTTTTTTCAACATTTCCGATGCATTGCGTGAGCTCCTAAAGTCATTCGTCAACAACCTGAAAAGGTTTGTGGAAAATTTGAAGAACTTCAAATCGTTATCCACTTCCTTTTCATTGATTACAAAGCCGCGTATAACATCATTTATAGAGACGAATTGTATAGAACAATGTCCAGTCTTGGCAACACTGTCGAATTCGTCCGTCTATTGATGTCGAAAAGAAATTAGAAGGCGGAGCAGTGTTATGCGACTTCTTCAACATCATACTTGAAAGAATAGTGCCGACCTCTTACGCCGGCATCGGCACCAGAGGTACGATCTGTCAAAGTTCATCCAATTACTCGCATACGTCGAATAAAATGACCGAATAGATGGACTAAAAAGCTGAGAGTGGCCAACATTTATTTGTATTTCCTAATTAAAACGGAGATCTCTAGTCATACTCTGCTGAGAGCGTACTCCACTTGCACAGGCTCTACTCCGTGCTTTGCTCAGTGCTGAGATCAAACGAAGAATAACGAGAGAAATGACTTATTTTCCGTACTACTTTTTATATAGTCAAGACCGAAGCTACACGCTTTAGCTTTTTGTCGCACTTTATGCCTATCACCGTTATGAAATGTTTGATTGTTATCTCACGATTCAAAATGGCCGTGAAAATAAAACGAACATGAAAATAACATTCACCACATTTCAAAGCTTAACAAGCGTTTAAAATATCTCACATCCTGTCCAATTAAGGACAAATAAAAAAAATAACTCCCCACCATTAAGTTTGAGATACACGCTTATTTATAATGCAGTATTAAAATGTCCTTTTAAGTAAGTAACATTGAACAGTAGGTTACTCCCTTGACATAAATGCACGTGGGAAATCATTTAAGCTACTGCATTTTTCATATCAACCCCTCTTTCCTTTTGTTCCTTTAGTTAAATAAAATCTGCATAGCGACAAGGTTTCTTTTCTTAAACGATAGGTATACTCACAGTTGGATCCCTACAGCGACGACACTCGCAAATAAAGTGTTTCGTCATCTTCAGAAATACCCTCCGCATCAGGTTGCCCCACAAGATTTTGGTGTACGTCGTCGTTATTTCGCCACCCTTAGGAATAAATTTAGCCGCTCTCACAATGGCCAAGCTGCCATCTTCAAAATAATGACACGCATTCGGAGTGCATTCATGATTCATGACGGCCGTCAGGGGGAAGAGGCCGCGTAGCAATATTTCATAGCCGTCGACTTTTTTGGGCGCCTCGAAGGCGTTCGTATTGAGAACTCCCACCGCTTTCAAAAGAAAATCAAGGATTTTCTTGTCTGTTGGAAAATTCTTGAAACCCTCTGCCGCACGACTGATTTCCCTTCGATATCCTTGGTCGATGTTGGACTGCATAGCAAAAATCAAATCCTTTTGACTTTTGCTCACAAAAAGACTGCGAACGGCGGTGAGTATTCTCAAAGTCATCGGGCTGACGCCACCCACATCTAGGGGTTGCCATTCGCGAAAGAGCTCACACTCAGGCTTGTGAGCCTCCGAGTCGACACATTTTTCACATACCGGTAGAGTACAACCTTTCGGGCAAAGGAAGGCCGTGACATCGAGTAACTTAAAGCACACAACACATGTATTCAAAGCGGAACCTTTTCTTGCAGTTGGACCAAGGACCACGGCACGTTCCCTGAATAACAATTCGCCCTTCTCGATGTCTCGCAAGGCGAAGACACCACGACCTGCCACCGGGGACCAATCAACTTTCCAGTTGGGCTCGTCCGTTTGGAGGTCGCCTAAATGGATGTTCACCAAACGGGCTAATTTCGTTGCGGACATTTTTTTTTTTTTTTTTATTATATTATTTCAAAACGATACTTTTCGAACAAGAAGTGTCAATTGTCACGAACCGCGACCAATCGAATCGAATTTACACCGTCGACTGGCCTAAGGGATACTCGCTGGTCATTATTTTCATTTCTACAACGTTGGTGGCAGGGAGGAGGATAGTGGGTTGAATGTATGGGGAGCTTAAATAACATTAATTTATGCCATGTTGGCCGATGTTGGGGATGCTTAAGGAAAAAAGGGGGTTTCAGTTCGATTTTTCATTTTGTTGCACTTCATCAGAATGTGGCAACATTATGCACCACGATGATGGTGTGTGGTTTCTTTTTTGTATCATTTCATTGGTGCAGGTTATTTTAGACGTTGATGTGTAACAGGTTGCATATTAATGAAGTAAAAGTCAGCTGAAAACATATCGTGCAAGCCAACACAGAGACGGATTATGTTCCTCTCTATTTGCGTTCCGCAATGGGATACGCAAGGGAAACTATGGCACATCGAATTAAGTGCATGCATAGATGTATCTTGTATCTAAGAATTTGCAAAGCCGGTACTTGTGCTTCAAATGTAGGTGTAGTGTTGGTAGTAAATGGAAGTGTTTTGTTTATAGATTTTAATAAGAAAATTATATGGAAGATACTGACGGATCAGGTAGCCACCTCTGTATTTACTTCGTGCAAAAATTCAGTCCGGTGATTAAATGTTACTCAACAAAATGTGCCATGGAATTTAAAAAAATATTGTGAGACCGGGGCTATGAACAGAAAGAAAGACCCAGAGAGACCAAAAAAGGCCAAGATAATTTTTGGTGCTCTAAAGCCTTCAGAATGGATTTTAAAAACGATCCTTGTCGAGCTACAGGGAAAATAATTTCGTCAAGCGCCATGAGAAAAAGGCTCGTGAAAGCTGAACTTAGGGCACCCAAGCCAGTACCGAAGCCGGATTTTCCACTAAGAGTCAGAGAGAAACGATTCCTCTGAGTTCAGGGCGGATGCCCCAAAAACTGAAGGTTAAGAAATTAAATGCTGAAAAACTTTCATCATATATGCGAGATATTTTAACAAAAATAAATCAAATTTAAATTCAAAATGGCGGCCAACTCTAAGGCGAAAGGAATTCGAAAATCGAAATTTATACTTCTTATGAGTTCCTTTAACGAAAAAAAAAGAAAAAAAAACTATCTTATACTTATTTTCCATGTCAGCTCATTACTTTGTACATTCCGCAGGGAAAAATATGCAGTAATAACCTAAATCCTATTTTCCGAATTAACTCGAAAAATATCAATCGCAGGAAAAAAATTACTAGGATCAAAGTAGTAGAAAATTAAATTTCTAAAAAAAAATTGTTGTGTGCATTTTCGGTCAAAAGTTGAAAATAAGCAGTTATTTAACAACAATCAATTTACTTTAAATTCCTTATGTGTCTCTCTTACGATTGATAACGAAAAAAAACCCTACCTAATATTTTCCATTTCATCTCATTTTTTTGTTCATGGGCTACATCGATGGAATTCAAAAAGACAAAAACTACCCTTCGATTACCATCACACCAGCAATGATGTGAATGGAACTTACGGTACTATCAACAGCAAACATTGTATACAAAGCAGCAAAGCAAAAGAAGAAACACACAAGAGAAACGAAAATTACTACAATGTGAAATCAACAACTGCAGTGCAAACTTAAGAGAAAACTAGCGGTTGTTGCGGCCGAAAAGTAGAAAAGAAATCGAAGTCCAGAGTGCAGGTGTTTAAGCTCATCCCACTTCCATATTGGGTAGCATAGCGGTAATCGTCACCGACAAGCAGTAGCATGAAACCATGAAAGATTCAGACTTCAGAGATGTGTCAAAGCAGGAAAATTGCTTTAAATGCATGCAGCTTATTAACGTCGACGAGAGTAATCTATACAGTCCACAAACTGTTATAAGTTAATTGTATTTTGTATTAAAAGCCAAAAGCAGTTGTCTATTGTGAGTATGACCATTAGTGTCTGTTGCTCAATTTAATACATAATTCGTTTACCCTTATAATTACGTTTTCTTAATTAAATTTTTCAAATAGTTACGGATGTCACTGAAAAGGCAAATGCGTCATTATTTATTAGTTTTTTTTTCAAGTTTCTGTTTCTATCTATTTATTTATGAATACGTATTTTTTACCGTTTTATTTATAAAAGAAAAACAAATTAAATTCTTCAATCAATAATTGGCCATTTAAAAGAGTTTTAATAAAATGCAAAAATAGTACTAACCTAAAGAATATTATTTTTTACTCATTTTCTTGCAACATTTTTAATTGGGGCTATTTTCGGCACCAAAGGTTTGGCACCAATCAATAAAAAAAAATCGCAAAATTGATTAGTCTTTGAATTAAAGGATTGTTAACTCCATTTTGTACGTATTGCTGAAATTAACTTAATAGTAGGTAATAACGAGATAAGGTTTGTGTTTTAACGATTCCAGAATTACCCACGAGTTATGCTTTCCTTATATTATGTCAAAAGCTGCAAGGCCCAGAGATCTGGGCTGTGGATCTGTCAGCAGCAAAACAATAACATACCTACCTAAAAAGTAATTTAAGACAAGATTTTGATGACTAAAATAAATTGCATGACTGGACTGCTTTTGAAAGTTTTTATTTGATTTTTCTAACTTTTAATTGGTCGAAAAAGTATGTAAAATTAATTTTAGCGGAATAATTTGAACGCCATTTTATAAATAGAAACGTTTTAAACAAAACAATTTTAATGAAAAAATTAAAAACTGTTTTTAAAATATTTTTCAAAAAATTTTTTTTTTTAAATAATACGGAAATATTTTAATGTTAAGTTGCTTGGGGTACCTACATCTTCTTGAATATCAAATTTTATTGTAATGAGAGAAAGTAGAAGAAAAAAACCGTCCTATTGGGGTACCGTTTTTAGCCCACCAACTTAAATTTTTGTTCGCTAAAACATGTAGTAAGGGAGGCCAGGGGACCGAAAATAACTACATAGGATCGATTAACACTTTGTTTGGGCCATGTTGAGTTTGTCCCACCTTATTCTTAATATATTCGGTCTTTGCTTTAGAATCCCTTGCTTATTCCAAACAAATATAGGTAAGTAAGGATAGGTAAGTCTCAAAAAACCGTACCGGAAGTAGCTCTCCCTCCAAAAGTTCCCTGAAAAAGTTTGTCCGTCACCAGCATATTCGTGATCAGTGACCTCGAATCCATCGATTTTATATATGTAGTTATTTTCGGTATCCCGATAGGATAGGTAATCTTACGATCGCCTCCCGGACTAATAATGCCTCCCTACAATTAGGTGCGAGTTATAGCGATCATTAAAAAACTAAAATCGTTAAAAGTCGAAACAGCTGGAAACTGGAATTTTTTACGTACGGGTAGTTATAGCGATCATTAAAGTTGTGTCAGAATTTACAGGCCAACCACGACAGCCATAACCTCAAATTTGTTTTAATGATGCAAAATGCTTCAGTAAACTTTTTAATGATGTGGTGGAACATTAAAAAAATGGACCACAAACACTGGAACGAAATGTTCCATTATTCTGTCAAATGACAATCAGCTGTTCAGTAAAACCAATTTTCATCATTAAAATAAATAAATGTTTTTTTAATAAATAATATAATATAAATAAATTATTTTAATTGATTTGCCATCGATTGGCATAAGTTTCTTGTTTTAAATCTTTTTCTAACCCACAAAAATATCCAATTAAATTTTTTTAATGATGGTTTTTAATTATCGCTATAACTGGCCCCTTATAGTACACTGTTAGTTATATATCAATTACAGTTAATATATTTTTTTATTAAGTGGTTTGTAGAATGTCAAAATAACCCTGTGTACTAAATTTAAAGACGTTTGACCCAACTATTTAGACTGTAGTCCAAAATATACATACGTACAGACAGACAAAATTTTGATAGTAACTCAAATATGTTTCATTACGATGTTAGGTAATGTCTTGTTTGATTGTTATCTCAAAATGTTAAATCTGCACGAATAAATAACTTGCATTATAGTACCTACTTATAATCGCAAGTAAAAAAAAGAGTCGAAGACAAAATGGAGCCTTGGGGCACACCTGCATTTATATCAGACTTGCATCACTCGAACAATGACCAAAGAAAGAAGAGATTCACATCACGCTGAGTCGTCATCAAATATTTCCTCCCAATATTGTAGAAATTTTCAAGCCTTAACAGCTCTTTCAATCCGGAAACGCTTTTAGTACAGAAAAACCTGAATGCTCAGCAGTGGCAATGTAAATTCAGCCATTGCCGACGCAATTGCATCAATGCATCTCAACCACAAAGATTATTTTAGGAATTACGCAATATACGTGCTATTTACTTGAATTGAATTGAGTAAGAAAGCATTTAAAAGATCAAACAAATTTGTATCTAATTTTCTTTTCTACTTAAGAATGTTTTTTAAAACAAAATCTATGCCAAAATTTCCAGATGAAGACGAATTTATTTATTGTTTTTTTTTTCTTGATTTTTTATCTGAGAGATCATATCAGATCTTTTTTTGATAATTGAAACAGTTTTCTATCTATCTCTCATCACGGCATGCACACACCAACATTTTTTTCACCTAATTTTTCTTTGAAACAAAACAAATTAAAGAAAATGTGTATTTTCCAAAAATAAGTCATGGAAATGTTCTATTTTCATTTTCTATTCATGCCCACCTCTGGATGTTTCATCCAAGATTTTTCAAACAATTTGTCATAATCATGCAATTAAAATTGAACAACTCACAGCTGGATCCTTGCATCGGGAGCAATCGCAGAAGAAGTGTTTTGTCATCTTGAGGAACACTCGACGTGAAAGATTACTCCACATAATCTTCGTGTAGGTGGTCGTGATTTCAGCTCCTTTTGGTATAAACTTCGCCGCCTTGACATATATCAAATTTCCGTTCTCGAAATAATGACACGCATTCGGAGTGCACTCGTGATTCATGGTTCCGGCAAGAGCAAACAAACCGCGAAGCAGGATCTCATGACCCTCGACCATACTCCGAGCCTCAAAGGCATTGGTATTTAAGACACAAACCGTCCGATAAATGTAATCAATAACTTTTGGGTCGGTTGGGAAGTTCTTGAAACCCTCTCCGGCACGTTCGATTTCTAAACGATAATAGCGATCGGCATTGGCTTGCATTGAATAGAGGAGTTCTCGTTTATCCTTGCTAAGGAAGAAACTCCTCACGGCAGTTAGAATGCGAAGGGTCTGAGGATTGACGCGACTCAAATCAATCGGCTGCCACCGCTGGAATAGGTTACACTCTATCTTGTGTTCTTCTACATCAGAGCAAGCCGGACAAGTCGGCAATGCGCATCCTTTTGGACACAAAGTGACATTTTCACTATCAAGGAGCTTGTAGCATATAACACACGTATTGAGTGCGGTGCCTTTCCGGGCTGTGGGGCCGATTATGAGGGCACGTTCGCGAAAAATCAACTCCCCCGACTGGATATCCCGAGTGGCGATAATACCACGTCCGCGTGCCGGATTTGGAGAATTGTCGACTTTCCAATTAGGATCGGCATCCTTGAGATCGACTAAATTATCATCGATTAGGCGAGCTAAGTGCTCTGCCGACGACACCATACCGATGCTTTTCGAAGAAAATGGATAAATCTATTTCGCGTGACCAAACACCTCGGAACGAATTTTCAGCGTCAACTGATCGAAAAGATTTTCCCGATTGTGTTCGAGTATTTTCTTTTATATATTTTTCTCTTTTTTCTTTCTTGTTTTTTTTTCTGAAGATGATTATTTTCTCTCCGCTATCAGCAAGCGGAAAACCTAAAAAAACATTAATTGGTGCCGGTTTGTGGGTCAATAGGGCCAGCCAAGTCGAGAGGGGGATCGTGCCAGCAGCGATGCCGTTTCTGAACGCAAATAGATGAAAATTCTTTACCACGTGCTAGAAAGCGCTAATGGATAAGCAAAGGAGAGAGATAAAAGATGGTGCGATCATCATGAGCAAAGCGCACTCATTCGATTTATTGCGGAGATCCGATGCCTTAGTAATCAATTGTGGGAATCACTTTCTTGGGTGCATTTACCTTTGGCAACAGGCTGGCGTGCGGTTGACAGTGGTGTGTAAAAATCTTCAAACACGTGGTATAATTTATTATTTATTTACCTTGATTACATGTTTTCGACAAGTAGAAGTTGATTATGTAATTTTTGTATACTTGCGCTTGGAGTGTGAATGATTTTTTTGATGGATTTATGTAAAATGCACTTATTTTTTGAAAATTTAAAGGATTCATAATTTCTTCAAAACAGGAAATTTTGTTTTTGGAAAACATAAAATGTATACACTTAAATAAAAATTAAGTGTCTGTTTTAAATATCAAAATAACAGCTTTTTACAAGATGCATGTGAAAGTATGTACAGTACTTATAACAGAACCACAATGTTTAAATGTTTTGTCTATCTGTCTATATGTCTGTCTGTCTGTATGTCTGTCTGTCTATTTGTTCCTGGTAATCTCGGGCACGGCTGCACTGATTTTGATGAGACATTCACTGAACAGTTGCTGGTGTTCTAGGCTAGGGATTAACATAGGCTATATAAATTATCCACTAGCTGGCGCTGGGGTGTTTTTTTAGAAGTTCTTATTTGTGGACCGATTTTGACGGGATTTTCATAGGCAGAAAGCCAAAAGAGGTTGCAAACCTAAAAGAACCGCAACCGTTTTATCGTCACCATTTAAATATCTATTTTTATTTGGACTTTCACAGGCAGATAGCTGGGGTCGTATGACAAAAAGATAGCTTATTTTGTAAAAAGCAACTAAGGCTGTTTTGATTACTAGGTGGCGCCACGCTGGGTTTGTTTTTTCGAAAAAGTATAGTATAGCCGAGCAACGCCGGGTTGGTAGGCTAGTACATACTAAAAAAATGTGTTATAAATATATTGTTATTACGATTTCGTTTTGTACGGGAATAGCACTTTTTATCATTTTCAAACACATAATGTTGCTCTTAGGCTGTGTTTGTAATTGATAAGCTTGTGTTGTCCATTATAGAATTGTTTTTTAGAGTATAATAGGAGTAATATCATAGTGTTAACATAAATTTTTGAGCGTTTTCAGAGTAAATTATTGAGTGTTTATGGAGTATATTTTGATGTTTTTTTTGATGAAATTATGTTTTAATGACACTCTTTGTTAAACTATTTGCACTACATTTTCGATTACTGATTTGGTTTAGATTTTTAATAATTTTTTTTTAATAATTTAAAAAAAATATTTAATATTAATAAGTCGATAACTATGATCTGTTTCGTAACAATTGTGAGTACAGGGCTTACGGGCAAGCTTTTTTTCAAAACAGTGAAAAAGATACAAGGCCATAGGCGTAGGAAAAGGGGCAGGTTCTAATACCCACCGATGAAATAAGATTGAACAACTGATCAGGAAGTTTCAGAAAACCGATTTTACAGTTTGCCTTGTCAATATACGAAGATACATATGTTCAAAATATGCATTGCAAAATGCACCCATAATTACATAAAAAGAAGATGCTGCAGAGTTGAGTTTAATACTTGGTAGCACTTCTAATGAAATTTATTGTTTGCTTCATTGTTACCGTCGTCGTTGTAGGTTTCATTGATTAGTTCTTTTTTCAACAAATTTGGGAATTAAATAAATGCTCAATCCCAAGAAATAGAACTCTATCCGCATTTTTGTGAATTTTTTTTTGCCATTTTTTTACACTATAAACACTCTAAATTGCTACGCCAGTGTACACAGCCACTGATTAACGTACATGAATTGAGTGTATCTCTTAAAAAAAAAACTCGTACACTCCATCACGAACGATCTCCATCTCCATCAACGTTCAAGGAATTGGAATAACGAATCATAGTGATCGTTTACTCACGTCTACCTACAGTTTCTGAGTGAAATGAAGAAAACGTATTTCACCAACAGAGTTACCTTTGCCAATTGAAAACACTACTGTATAGCTTTTTCATTGGTTTTTTCATGTTGCTTTCGGTTTTGAAGCTTTTGAGAACAAATTTATTAGTGTGAGTGATTTTGTCGTTTTTGTGTATTAATAGTACTAATAGTTGCAAAATCATCAAAATCAGTTAAATTTTGTTGGATTTTAGTATTTTAGTAGAAATAAGTTATTTTCTCGTGCAAGTGATCATATTAATTCGGAAAAGTATTTTGATATGATATTGTGATTAAGAAAAATAATTATAGTATTATTAAATAAAGTGAACTGAAATTGGTTTAAATTGTGTTTAAACTCTGAAGTGCTAGTGTTTTTAATAAAAAGTAAATGTATGTTTTTTTTTTAATAAATAGTAATGTATTGTATTGTAATCAGCAAGTGGTAACCCTATGCACATTGCTCTCCAATTTGCGACGATTTATAATAATAAGTATGGAAACACTGTTAGACATTTTATTTGAAACAAAAATATGCGAGCAAATGCAACCAGACTGAGAGGCAAACGTCTTATCTTCCCTATACTGATAATTTTTGTTTTTTTTTTTAATTTAAGTCAATAATGTATTTCAGCTTGCATTCTTGATTCGTAGCCACGTTTAAAAAAAATCACACATCTTCACATATTTTGGATAAATAATTTGTAAACTTTTTCCGCTGGAAACTATTTTCCTTTTTACTTGCCATTATAGGGACTATAAGGAAAGTTTAGGATTCGTGAATATAAAAAAATTGAGATAACAATGAAACATGACATTACGATCATAGAGAAGTCTAAGAAAGTGATCGAGAAAAAAATGTCTGTCTGTCTGTCTGTCTGTCTGTCTACCTGTCTGTCAGCATGTATAACGAGCTGCAGCCTAAACGGCTTAAGCGATTATCTTCAAGCTCGGTGTATGTGATTATTTTGGCATTCCCCAGAGGGGAAATTGAAATTTTATTTTAGCGCTAAAAATAACGGTACCTGCCATATGACCGTTTAGGAAAGTTTAATTTTTCTCGAAAACGGCTCTAACGATTTTTTTGGAGAATTTTTTTGTTGGTATTGGCTATCATTTGGTTAGAACCACATATACGGTTCATATAACTGTTTTTTTTTAATTTTTGGTTTTCTGGATTTCTGTCAAATTTTATATTTAAGAAGATCTAGGTAGCCAAATTAATTCTGCATATCAAAATTTTGAATAACTTTTTTTCTAATTAAAATTAATTTTGATTTTTTTTTTGTTTTTAATAAATATTTTGAAAACTAATCAAACAATTTTTTTTTAATTTTATTATCACATGTATTTTAATAAATTCTAAGAAAACTGCATAGCAAAATTTAAAAAAATAGTTTTTTTTTTCAAAAAACTAAAAATAAAAAAACTGGATTTTATCAAAACCGGCCCTACAATTTTCGAAATACATTTTTCATAAATTCCTTGTTATTTAGGACGTGTGATGGCATACTCCATTTTTACTAAAAAACGTTAAGTATTGTGGTTTTTAATACTTTTTTATAATTTCAAACTGCGTTATTTTCAACGCAAATGAGAAAAAAGAGTACATATTTAACAAATCCAGTGAAACAGTGAAACAAACGATTGTTTTCCAAATACCAAAAACGATCGATTTCTGTAAGTAAAATAATAAAAGTGGATTTTCAGAAAAGTATTTATCGGAATAAAGTATTTTTTTGGATTAAAAAATTCTAGAATTCATTAACTTTATTTTATTTTGATACCAATAAAACCTTATTGTGTTTGCTAAATTGGTCTTTGCTATTCATTTGATTATTAAGTCCGAAAAAGGAACAGTTGGCAAGTCTTAAAGTTCCTTTGAGTAAATACAATTAAATCACTAAAATGTGTCTTTTTCATTTTAGAAATAAATATCTGAACGATATCATACTTGGCCTTAGGTATAAAAATAACTGGACTTCTATATCTACATATAGTTCATAGGCAAAGTCAAAACCAAACCCTCGTCCTGGCCTTTTTTAAGTGATTTATTTGAAGTCCTTAGAACTTCAGCTGGAAATATCTTTACGCCACCCACACAACAAGCCTAGCATGAGGTCAATTCAAAGGAAAAACACAAATTTGCGCCTACAAGACATTGTGCAGGCACATAGGTTTTATTTTATTGAAAAAAGTATGCAAAAGTATGTGAGAAAATTGATGATGATTTCTTCTCCTAAAAATAGGCTATTGTTTTTTTTTAATAAAAGAAAATTACAGTACAGGCTATATACAATAAAATTACAACAATGGGTTGGTAAAACATTCATAACATTAGTCAAAAGTCACTTTGAAATGCAGTTTGGCTAAATATCTCAGGAATAACTACGAAATTTACAGAAAATGAGTTAAAAAGTCAAAAGTTCGGCCCCTATGTGATTTATGTTACATATCGACATACATACATATTATGTATGTAGCGTTGCGAATGTTAGGCCTCTCACAACAGTGTGTCTATTTAATAAATTGATTAGCTAAAAATGTCAAATCAACGGATGCTCTATGAGCTAGCCCCTTTGAAAAGGTTGGCCAGAGACTCTAGGCATTGCATACGATTATGAAGAAGATGAAGTTTTAATTTTTCATTTCGGAAAATACTACGCAAACGTGACTGTCTGCAAATAAGCTTTAATCACGTGAAGAGCGAATTATTATTCATGTAAATATTCGTATGTGGGGGGAATGAAGCGTTTATTTGCAGGAAGTGGTGGTAAGTTCTCGTGTTTTGAAGTTTAGTTCTTTAGAAAAAAATTATCATTTCATTAGCATTTTGTGAAGGACAATTTTTACTGGAAAATAGTTGTTTGAATATCAATAATATTAAAAATCACTGTGAAACTAATATAATTTATAAAAAAAAAGCTGGAATATGGAGAATTTCACCATTTAAATAATTCCTTGAACCTAATTGAGCAAGGTTTTTTGATTCGATTCCATTGAAAAGTATAAAGCCCATAATAGAGAAAATGTCAACTTGTTACCTTGATTTCACTTAAAGAGAAGTTAGCTCTTACCTGCAAATTTCATTACCACAGCTAATTCAATTTACCCCACAGCTTTGTATTTCTGGAGAAGTCTTTTCTGTTTCTTATCCCATAATGCTGCTTGATTTATAACTTAATAAATAAGCTTATCTGAATCAGTTTTTTTACGAAATTCAGTGAGCAACAAAAATTGTATGCACCTGAACCACAAAATAGGAAATGCGTACTTTTGAATGAGGCTTGCGAACTTTCTGATTTGGTGCGAACAAAGTTCACTTACATTCGCTTGCAACGCAACCGCAGCCTACAGACACCAATCGCTACACCACTTGTTGAAAAATTATTGAAAATATAGCCTACTCTTATGTAAGTCACACTTTTAGGAGTCTATCATTGTCTGTTACGGAGCCGGCCGTGTTGCTTAAGAAAAAGTTCACCTGAAAAAAAAAAAAAAAAATTTTTTGTTAAAAAAACAAAAAAAAAAGAAACAAATAAAATCGTTTTATAAAACAACACGCGAAACCATACGACACACACAGTATACGCAAGCCTCTGCGACATACATACATATGTACGCATTTAATTGATTGACTCATTTTTTTGTCAATTTCAACAAATTTATATTTATATCAAATGTATATCTACTTACCTGTTTTTATTAACTTTTGTTAATTTTCTTTGTATCCTTTATTGTTTTACTTTCCTTAAAAGAAATAAAGAAAGAAAAGATAAATTAATTTAATTATCAAACACAAAAAAGAAAACAAAAGTACTTATATGTAGGTACAATGTTGTTGTGAAACGACATACTTATGTATATACTTACATGTCGATATTCAATATCACAAAAATTTGCTTATTTCTAATTCTAATCTTCGGTAAAATGATTCCCAATTTTGATGGATTATCTGATTATACATCTGGGAATTATTTTACAACTATTTATTAGTAATTAAACAAAAGGAAAGTACATACCTACCTATGAAAAGCTGTGCAGTGATAGGAATTTTGTTTGTTTTGTTGACATTTTTTTTTTGGTTTTTGTAAGTACACACTGTTTGTTTGTTTCAGACTAACTTACAGTCTGCGCAAGGATAAAAGCTTCATCTCTTTCTAACCAATTAGAAAGATTGTATGAAGAGTTAAAGTATTGTTTTACAAAAGGTAGTAAGAGTAGGAACAGAGGTGTGGGGAAAAGCTTTTAGTTTAAGCATGTGTTAGTAAATTGTTATATGAGTATAATATTTATTGGAAATAGGTTTTAAGTATTTGTGTAACATAGTTATGGACAAAGGGGGAGACAATATGATAAAGATAGAGATAGGAAATAATACCCCTGCTAAGATTTTTTTTTGTTGGAAAATTAATAAAAATAGTTATCTCACTCAGATTATAGAGGTAACTATTTATATGGATAGAACAAAGACTGGAATGGCATAGAGGGATTTCATGGCCATTTTGCTGAAGAACTCGGTCAAGATAACTAGTTCATCAAGTTTAGTTTTGATTCTTGTTTTTCTTAAAAAGAAAAGAAAAGTTTTTTTTATATATATAAAATAAAAATTGAAAGGAAACAAAAGAAGGTAAAATTAAGTATAGTAAAATAGATAAATAACATAAAATTATGTATCATTTTTAAGGTGTTATTACCACCGGGAGAAGAATTTTTTTTGAGGAAATCTCCTATTTCGCAAATTATTTTTAACTAGCAGAGGTAAGTCAAATGGTAAAATTTTTGTTCCTAACAATTCCATTAATATTGACAAATTAGGTTTAGGTTTGGATTTCGTTGGAATTGACCTAAGCCTCTGCCATTTTTATTTAATTGGATTTCTTTTATCCAAGTTTAAGCGATTTTGGCAAATCTCTTACCGGATAGAAAAAGGAGGAAGCAGAAATTTATACCTAGGAAGGAAATGAATAAATTTTTTTTAGTGAATAGTTTTTCTTGAGTGAGAAAAAAAAGAAAAAAATTAAACTTGAAAGAAAAAAAAAAGAAAATATCAAGTAATTGAAGAAATAGTGAAAGAAGAAAATTTGGAGAGAAAAAAAAAAAGAGGAAACGTTTTTCTTTTATTATTTAAAGTTAATTTTTTTATTATTATTTTAAATTTTAATAATCAATTAATTAAGCTAAAAGTGTAAAGTGTTAAAAAAAAAAAAAAAAAGAAAAACAAATTATCTAATACTTACATAAAGTGTGGAAGATACATTTCTCCAAAGTGCTGCCGGCAGAACATCGAGGGATGCAAATCTGTAAGTGGTTTTACGTATAATTTTTATAGATTTGGACATAAAGGTCCTGTATTGGATTTTAATTTTTTTTAACACTAATTTTTAATTTTTTAATTTATTTTATTATTTATTAATTTTTAATTTTTGTTATTTAAATTGGATTTTTTTTTTATTTATATTTTTTTAATAAACATTTGTATTATGTGAAGGCAATACATTTTTTTAAATGGATTACTAAATTTAAAGCTTAAAGGTGTGTGATGGCTTGACAAAGCCGTCTTAAGGTAAGATTTAGTAGGACAAACGTAGACAGACCAACGGACATAATTATGTGACTGGTAGGTTGTTTAGGGGCTACCTTCGAGAATTTCGGCCAAGAAGGTAGCATTTGGAAGTATCCTTCTGATACTTGGGTGGGCTGGCCAGACCTCGTCAACAACATCAGACGAGCGTCTGGAATTTAGCATGGTGATGTCCAGGGGAGAAAAAAAAAGTAGGGTGTATTAAGATTAGGGTCTAGTATAGGGTTTTAGATTAAGTATTTTTTTTAGTAGTTATATTTTTGTGGTGATGGGTTTTATTTTTATTTTTTTTAGTTTTAGTTTTATTAGTTTTATTTTTATCGTAGGTTTAGTTAGGTTAGTTTTTAACTATACAAAAATGCACTTTGCTTACTTGTGTTTTCCTTGGATATTGTCAGGATCCTCGGGTTTGTGTATTCATGTCCTTACCTTTTAGAGTAGAATTATCCTTTTCCTCATCCTTCCTTTTCCGATCCTTATTTTTTTTTCTCTACACTCAGGCACGATAATTTTGTTTGTCGAACAGGAGGGAACAGTAGAAGCGGCAAGAACCACCCCCAATCCGTCGAGCTTAGCCGTGCAACGACAAGCGTGCCGCCGCCCTTCTACTGCCCCAAAGAAGTTCCCCCGTGGAAACCTGCTTCGCAACATGTCCTTATTAAGAAAGTCATCGAAAAAAATTTAAAGAAAAACGTTTACCTGACAAGATTTTAAAATTTAGATTAACTCGTTTGGTTTCACAGTGCTAATTTTAATTCCAGTTAAATTAAGTCAATTTGAGAAGCTATCTTTCATCAAAGTTTTTTTTATTTTTTTGAAATGCTAAATTATCTACATATATCCAGATAAACTATTTCAAGGAATTTTTGTATTAATAAATATTTATGGAAAATGTATGCCTGTGTACGTAAAAAAGCAAGCAGAATTAGGAATGCCCTTGATTGCCTTGGAACTTATTGTAGCTGATCAACTATGCAGCTGATTTTAAAATTAAAAAAATATTGATTTTGTAAAAATATTAAACAAAAAATGTTTAAATAATAATTATAAATAGAAATAGAACATTTCAAACTAATAAATATATCACATACAATTTTCTGTTTCGAAAATCTCATTGGAAGTATTATATGTAATGAATATTTGTTGAAAATAAAATATTTGTCTACATAAGTCTTGTTGGATTTCTTGTCTTGTTTTTCTTGGATTCAATGTTCTACTAATTTTCATCTCGTAGTGTCGTCTTTCGTTTTCTTCTACATTAGCCTTTTCTTTGAACTTCAATAGATCCTATCTAATTTTTCTGCTTTATAATCTTGTTCACAGCTCCCAAACTTACTCCACCCTCCTTTGCTACAAATGTGTGTATGTCTCGTGTAGTGTAGAACTACTAAGCGAATGAGCCTGGGTACGAATCCCGTTCATAGCCACCTTCTTTTCCGGGGTACTGCCTCTTGCGAGGAACTGACAAAACCTCCAAGAGTAAAATTTGTCTTGAAAAAGTGCATCTCTTGTAGACGTTTGGACACGGCGGTAAACTGTAGGTCCCTTCCATTCTTTTAGATTAACAACACACACACAGGAATGTGTCACTAGGCCTTGGCTCCTTAAATGCATGTATGTATGTATGTCTCTCTACGTCTTTGGAGTATACTCACAAAGCGTGACAATTTTCTCTCTCCTTTTCGGTGTAATATCCATAACAACAATGAATTAAAATTTAACTAAAAACTATTTTATTTTGATCAAAGTTACATAAAAACACCCTCAAATAAATAAAATTATATGTTCTTTTAGAGCTTTTGGAGCTTTATTCGAAAAAGCAACGACTTACAACGATTTTTTTTGTATTATAAAATTGCAAATATTAACTGAAATATATTTGACTACAATGTTAATTTAAGTTTTGTCAAACAGAAAGATACATCTTTCCAATACTTCCAGTGTAATTTGGTATATACAGTGAATTATTACAACGGAATATGAAATTCTGTGAAACAGAAATATAACATCAAATCTGCAAAATGTATACATTTTATGTAATGTATTTTCTTTAAAACATGCCCCTGGTAGAACTTTTGTTCGCTTCTACAGAAAAAAATAAATTGCACGACTGGATCGCACGTACTTGCTCATATGTGCGACCACATTGTTGAATAAAATTTAAGAAAATTAAAATTAACATCAAAGCCTTTATTCGATTTTTGTGACTTGATTGTTCGAATAAATTACGTTAAATTGTATTGAGTGGAATAATTTAAACGCCATTTTTGTTCTTTAAGGAATGTTAAAAAGTGTGAAAAGGAACGGTTTTTAAATAAAACAATTTATTTTTAACAACTATTTTAAAAAATTAAAAAAAAATTATTTAAGAATACAAACTTAAAAATTTAACATACATTTAAAACAAAAATTTAAAAAAAATCACTTACCCGTTTTCAAAATATTGATTTTTGAGAATTTTTTTTTCAAATTATTAAAAACACAAATAAAAGTTTCCAAAAAAAAGTTAATGGAAAATTACTTAGGCTATCTACATCTTCTTGAATATCAATTTTTGTAGTAATCGGATCACCAGAAAGTCGAAGAAAAAAACCAGTCCTATGCGAGGTACCGTTTTAAGCCCAATATATTAATTTTTTTTTATAAAAATAAAATGCTTACCTACAGTAATACACAGATTTTTTTTCAAAAAATTCTTGCAGCCGTTTTCGAGAAAAATAAGCTTTTACATAACGGTTATATGACAAGTACCGTTAATTTCTGAGCTAAGAAAAAATTGCAAAAACTCCTCTGTAGAATGTCAGAATACCCTTAAGTTCTATTTTTGAAGATGATTGGCCCAACCGTTTAGGCTACATTCCAAAATACATCCATACAGACAGACGGACAGAATTTTGCCACGAACTCATATATGTTTCTCTATGGTCGTAATTCCATGTTTGATTGTTATCTCAAAATTTTTTTTGGACGGCATAACTTGCATTATAGTACCTATAATCGCAAGTAAAAACAATACAAAAATAGAAATTTGGAAAATATCACTTAAAGCGAAAACAAAGCGTGTGAAATGTAGCGTGACTTAAGTACGTTTAATTGAAACCTCATACCAGGGCTTCTGCTATTTCATGGAAACTCTAGTCCCTAGTTTTTGCCAGGTAGAACAGAAATTGACTTCTTAACTTTTTTAACAAATCAAAAATTTAATTCAAATTATTAAAAAAAAATACTTTTGTCTCTAAAACGTATTAATGGTCATTTTAAAAGTTATAATATTAGTCGACTGCACTGTGTATTGAACTCATTGTGTGACCTCCACTAAGTATGCAAGAATTTCGAAAGAATTCGTGCAACTTGTAAAATATTGCGGTTAAGAAAACAATGCAATGAATAAGCATCTATTTATATTTTTGCCAACAACAAACACATGTTGGGATATTTTTTATAATAAATACCATTTCTAAATGCGTAACAGTTTTTTTTTTATTAATAAATGGCTTAAATACACAATGGCTGAATACAGTGCATAAGGGAAAGGGAGTTTTTTTGACACCATATACAAAAGTTATTCAAATCATTTTGAAGCATGACTGAATCAGAAAGAGAGGATATGCACTTATTAATTTTCTTATCATCGGAGTAAATCGAGATATATGAGTTTTTAATGACACAGTCGACACAGTCATTATTTGTAAGAATAAAGATTAAAGGACCAAGATGGCTACCTTGGGGAACACCAGAAGTTGCAGGGCAAGGGTCAGATAAAGACAATCTGAAAAGAACTTCATAGAGACGATCTTTTAAATAAGAATCAATCCATTGGATGAAATCGATTGGAAATCCAAGAGCTTTAAGTTTAAAAAGGATCAATGGATGGGAGATTTTATCGAAGGCTTTACTTAGGTCCGTTGCAATGACATCAACTTCTTTACCGTTTTCCATGGCACAAACGGAGACAAGGTCTATTAGATTGGTGGTTGTGGATCTACCTCTTAAAAATCCATGTTGGTAAGGGGAGAAAATATGTTTACAGTGAAAAACCATTGTATCATAAACAATACTTTCAAAATATTCAGGGATGCATGATAATTTGGCAAGGGGATGGTAGTTAGAGATATCATTCTTAGGACCTTTTTTATGAATGGGGATTATGAAAGATTTTTCCATATAGAAGGGAAGATTTTATTAGACAATGAAAATTGAAAAATAGTTGTCAGGGGTGCGATCAAGTGTGAAGAACATTTTTTTGTTGCTGGCAAACCATCCGGGCCAGCGCTGTAATCATCATTCAATTTATTGATCTTATCTTCAATAATTATCGATGATAATATGACAATTGAAGTTAAGGATGTTTGGTTACAGTTATTAAGATAAGAAAAATAATCAGGATCAGGCTGGGAATTATCGGTAGAAAAAGACTAACTAAAAAATTGAGCAAATAAATTGGAGATTTTTTGTGAGCAGGAATTAATATTTTTTAAACTAGAGGGATAGCTGTCGGACTTTCTTTTGGCATTGATGAAGTGGAAAAATCACGTGTATATTAATAAATTCTAAAAAACTGCATTCCAAAATTTCAAAAAAAACAAACAATTTTTTTCAAAAAACTAAAAATAAAACAGATTTTATCAAAATCCGTCCTAGAATTTTCGAAATACTTTTTTTCATAAATTCGTTATACAAGACGTATGATGGAGTACTCTATTTTTACTATAAACCGTTAAGTGTTGTGGTTTTGACACTTTTTAAGTTCATTAATGTTAATTATTTTTAAAATTTTATTCGACGATGTGACCGCACATATGGGCAAGTACTTGTGATCCAGGCGTGCAATTTATGTTTTGTTATCGCTTAAACGGTTGTGATGATTTTTTTAAAACCATTAACTTTTCCAAATTTTCAAAAATAATTGTTGACTTATTTATTTTACGAATTTACTACAAAATGTAAATACATATTTTGTTCCTAAGCTATTTTTTATTTAAAACGTAGAATGCTTAACTTAATTTAACAAAAACTGTTTGGTGTGGTAGTTTTGACAAATATTGTATTATTTTATTGTCATAAAAAAATGACAAAAATGCTATATGGTTCCTAGCCCAGACGTATGATAAATGTTCAGACAGTTAGAAAATAAAATCAGCCACGGGGGCCTATTAATTGTCAAGGCTTTTCGAAAGCGTTGACTTTTATGACACTGCCCTTCAGAGTTTTTTTTTAGGTTAACACTAATAAGTTTTTTTTTTCTTTCAATATCTCTTGTTCTCCCCCAAAAAGCATTGTGTATTGTGACATGTGTGAAAAGTTCTATAAATAATAATTTGGCGCCAGAATAGCACCAACCACTTCTACACCACTTTACACGCTTTATTGCGTCGCATGGCGTGGCGTGGGATTCAGTCCCCAATATGACAATTTCCAAAGCAATATTGTGCCAGCTAATGAAAATATCTCTTATCTTTAAATAGAAATTCGAAAAAAATGTGTCATTTGTCAAAAACTGTCTACAAATTTGATATCACACACCTTTCATTCGACAGATGGCGCTGCCGCACCAACTTATCGTTGATTTCTAAACGACAACCGGACAAAGTGTCTTGTTTAAACATTCAACATGGTGTCGAAAATCATTTATATTTTCGAAAAATTGTTGATCCGCAAATTGCCTCACTTGTCCGTCCGGAAACAGCTGTCCGCCATGATAAATGGGATCGGTACAACGATCTCTAAAACAGTTTGGCTTGGTGTTTAAAAATACTCCGTGAAAATGTGTTTATTTTTACAGCTTAGTTTTATTGTTTCAAAAATACATTAATCTTACTCAAATTTTGTGTTAGTAAACAAACAGATGTCTTTGGAGTTTTTTTTATTTTATTTTTATTTCATGTTTAACCTCTAATTCTACATATGTGGATTTTCTTTTTTTTTTATTAAATAAATAAATACTATCGTGCGAAAATACATTTTGGACTTCTGTTCATATTTTGATTTTTTTTGTTATAAATATTTTATTTTTAATTTAAAAAATATGTTTTTTTAATTGACTTTTTCGGTTTCCAAATATGTACGCATGGGACAATCACCAACGCCCAACTTGTCTAGAATTTTTAAAATGTCGGTACAGTAGCGCGCCTTGTTTATGTACTCCTCCTCTGTGTAATTGTCCTTGGATTGGCTGAGTTTTTCTATGACTTGGAGTTTGGCATCGATCACAACATGATTGGAAGGGGGTATGAAGTTGGAACTTTTCTCGTTGATGTACTCGATAACAACGCTTAGGGAGTCTGCACTGAATTTGGCATTCAGGGCTCCAGATGCAAAGTCTTGACTTTTGTTCATTTGACTGTGATTTGATTTCTGCTTGCATTCCAAGCAATTCCAGTCGGGATGAGGCATGTTTTTGTTTTCAGGGACGACCAGGCCTTGGCATTGTGTGTTGCGGCAATAGAGACCGGAAATGAAGGAACCTTTTTCCTGTGGAAGAAAAAGTAAACGTGAATTGAAATTATATTCGAAATTGCAATTTATTCAAGTTTTAATAATTTTAATTGTAATAATAACACCGAAGACAGTAATTTCACTTAAAAACTGAGATCGAAATGGAGTTAATGAAAAAGCTTCAGAGGAGATAGGCTTTTCATTACCTTGTAGTCGGAAAACATATAGAGAAATTGAAAGAAATTATAACGAAATTTACTTAGTAAAAACAACATTTTTTTATATAATATTTAACGCATTAATTAACGGATTTTGGTTCAGAATGTTTTGATGACGTTTCTTAGAATGTATTCTAAAATCCCGCTACCGGTAGTCTTATTATGCAGTTACGTTCTGAAAAGGCACTCACTTTTGAGACTGATTAGTCTCAAGTGATATATCTGGACAAAACGGGTTTTCCAATAGAACCTTGACAACTTTGAATTTTATTTGTGAACGCAACCTTTCACTAATCATCGCATTGTCATTGTCAATTTATTCAGTAAACTTAAAATTATCATCATGGTAAAGTATATACCATGAACAGGAAGATATGGACTTGGACGACATGTGGTTTCAACAGGATGTTGCCACAAGCCACACAGCACACCTTACAATCGATTTATTGAAGAGTAAGTTTAATGAGCGTGTTATCTCAAGAAATGGGCCAGTCGATTGGCCGCCTCTTTCGTGCGATTTAACACCTCTAGACTATTCTCTTTGCGGCTACGTCATTGGTTTATACCAACAAGTCGACGACGTTGGAAGAGCTCAGAGCCAACATTGAACGCGAAATAGCGGCTGTTTCTGCCGAAATGTGTAGACGAGTCATCGAAAATTAGGTCAACGAATCGACCGCTGCAAACTTTCCCGCGGTGGCCATATGAACGAAGTCAAGTTCCATTCAAAAATGTTTTGATTGTACTTCAGGCCGATAATAAAGTCTTTTGAAATATCTCAAATGGTTTGAGTTTTATTTAAAAAAAAAAGTTGTCAAGTCCTTATTCGAAAACTTATTGATAAACTAAAGGCCGTAAGAACGCTATTTTAAATCGGTACTTTAAATAGCCTAAGTACAACATTTTGTCATAATTGTTAAGGCTGATCTTGAGAAAAATAAGTCTTACTTTAACACTACTTGTCACTAAAATTAGCCGAGAAACAGATATTTTGAGG
Organism: Platycheirus rosarum; assembly: GCA_963971375.1. NCBI lineage: Eukaryota > Metazoa > Arthropoda > Insecta > Diptera > Syrphidae > Platycheirus > Platycheirus rosarum. Next base: position 41,519,665 of record OZ020508.1, on the reverse strand, counting down.
TTTTAATGCCACCACTGCTCACCATTTTTGCTTGCGATTATAGGTACTATAATGCAAGTTATGCATTCGTGCAGATTAAAAATGTTGAGATAAGAATCAAACATGACATTACGATGATAGAGATACATATTTGAGTTACTGTCATAATTCTGTCCATCTGTATGTCTGTCTGTCTTTCTGGGGTGTCGTATTGAATCCTCAAACAAAAAACCACGGGATAATATCCCCAAACAAATTTAATCCAACTTGATAATATCCCCAGAGACGTAAGACAAATGGACAAAATCCCCAACTAAATAATTTATTTTGCCAAAATCCCCACGAAATCTCCAAATCGCCAGTATCCGTGCACATCTTCATTTATGCATGTAGTTTTTAAAAAAGTAGAAGTACTTTCTTGTGTGTACAAAAAACATTTAGAATTAACAGATACTTTTCATACTTTACTTTCATTTTTCCTTTTTGTTATATGTAAAACAATACGAGAAACCTTATTTTGTTTTTAAAAAAAACAAATATTTCAATAAACTCTACAAACATTATAAGCATTGGTATATTAAATCTTTGGATTGCATTTCATGCAATATAAATGAAATCTAATATATCCAAAACAATTATGTTTAACAATTAATGTTGAACATAATTGTTTTAGGGATATTATCTTTGGGGATTTTCCTTTGTGGATTACATCTTGGGGGAAATTATCACCAACCCGTCTGTCTGTTTGTCTGTCCGGGTGTATATCGATCTGCAGCCTAAACGGGTTAAGCGATTGCATTCTCTTGGCATTCCTCAGAGGGAAATTGAAACTTTATTTTTAGGGCCAATAATAACGGTACTTGCCATACGACCTTTTAGGAAAAGCTTATTTTTCTCGAAAACGGCTCCAACGATTTTAATGAAAATTTTTGAGATTTTTTTTTGTTGATCAGAGCCACATATACTGGAAAAGTCTATTAACGGAACCTTTCATATAACGTTTTTTTAATTCTTGGCGTTCTCGGTAACGGCTCTATGGATGTCTGCCAAATTTTATGTTTAAAAAGATTTAAGTAGCCAAATTAATTCTACATATCAAAATTTTGAATAACTTTTTTTTATAATTAAAATTAATTTTAGATTTTTTTTTGAAAAGCCAATATTTTTAAAACTAATCAAAAAATTATTTTAAATTTTATATTCACATGTACATTAATAAACTCTAAAAAACTGAATACTAAAATTTAAAAATAATTTTTTTTTCAAAAAACTAAAAATAAAAAAAAAGGATTTTATCTAAATCCGTTAAATATTGTGTATTTGATAGGTTTTATAAGTTCAACGTAAATGTTATTTGTTTTTGTCCAAGATAATGTAATTAGGCACATAAGAGCATGTACGTGCGACCCAGTCGTACCCATTTCTTAGATTGAGAAAACGTAAATTTACCATTCCTAAACATTATCCCAAAGTTCAATTAAGTTCCGACCTTTGTCATCTCAAACCCGTTTTTTGCGTATGTGAAAACCAATTTAATGTAACAAATTTATGTAAAATGTACTCAGCTATAAGTTTGTACAACATTTTTTTATAGTCTGTTTTTGAAATTAAAAAAAAAACAAATTGTTTGACCTTTGACTCTCCATAACGGAGCTAACGTATGTATATTTTTACCTCTCAAAAAGCTATTCTTACTGGGCTTTTAGAAAATAATTTATTTATCCAAAAAACCGTTAATTGAAAAGAATTTAATGCAAAATTACTCGGGGTACCTAGATCTTCTTGGACATATCAATTTCAGTTGAAATCGGTTAGCACGTTCCCGAGAAAGGCCAAGAAAAATAAATTGCACGACTGGATCGCACGTACTTGCACTTGTGTGCGTTCACAGCGTCGAATAATATTTGATAAATAAGGGGAACTTTAAAGTTTTAACCACTATTCACATGAGAGTGACCAACGAACAACAAATAAATGAATATATGTGATTTAAAACAACTTATAAACCTGAATTCTTCACAAACTCAATGCTAAATGATGGAAATATAAATTTGCATTTTAGTTTCTAAAATTTAATAAATTTGAGAAAACAAAACGTTCGTCGCGAATTCCAATCTGATTGCTACGAACTGCAAAGCTCTATTCGAGTTCCACATACGATCCACATTTCGACGAAAAAATTATTGGTTCGCGAATAACCTCAAGTCAAAACCACCTACTTTAATTCGATTTTTGTGAAATTTGCATGTTCGTAAAATAGTTTTAATCGGTTTACCCGTTGTCGAGAAAATCGAATAAGAAAAACGTTTCTATGGGAAGTACCGTTTTTAGCCCAACATCTTAATTTTTGTTCACCAAAATATGATCCACACCCACGATACTACACTGATTTTTTTTTCATAGACATTTTTGAAGCCTTTTTCGAGAAAAATAAGCTTTTACATAACGGTCATATGACAGGTACCGTTAATTTTTGAGTTAAAAAAATGAGGAGACTGTCAAAATAACCTTATGTTGCATATTTGAAGACGATTGGCCCAACCGTATAGTCCAAAATATATATGTACGTACAAACAGACAGAAATTTGCCACTAACTCAAATATGTTTCTCTATCATCGTAATGCCATGTTTGATTGATAATTCAAATTTTTTAATATGCACCAATGCATATAACTTGCATTATTGTACCTATACTCGCAAGTAAAAATGTAAAGTCCTTGTTGGGAACCCGATATAAAAAGGATTTTTTTTAGAGCTACCTAAATTGATTTTGGTTCCGTCGGCGTCGTTTAGTCGTTTTCTCTATTTTTTTTTTCTTTAAAGAAACTAAAAACCATTTTATCGAAATCAGTCCTGTAATTTTCGAAATGTTTTCTTCATAAATTGTTTGTTATTTAAGACGTGTGGATAACATACTTTATTTTTGCTGGCAACCCATTGGAATTGTGATTTTGACTTACTTACTAAGGGGGCACTACAATTCGGGACGAACCTGGGCCTCAACCAACATGCCTCTCCAGCCAGCTCGGTCTTTGGCTAGCTGCCTCCAGTTTTGCACTCCAAGTTGGTTGAGGTCGTCCTCCACTTGCGCCCCACCTAAGGCGAGCTCTTCCTTGACTGCGTCTACCCTCTGGGATGGAATCGAAGATCCTGCGTGCCGGAGCATTGTTGTCCATTCGCTCTACATGACCTAGCCATCTTAAACGTGATATGCGTATTTTTTTTACCAGGTCAATGTCGCTGTACAGCTCGTATAGTTCTTGGTTGAACCTTCTCCTCCAAAGCCCGTTAACGCAGATAGGGCCAAAAATCTTCCGAAGAATCTTACGCTCGAATTGACTAAGGATATCATCCGCTTTAGATAGAGTCCATGCCTCGGCGCCATAAAGCAGGAATGGGATGATTAGGGTCTTATACAGAGTCTCCTTTGTCTTTCGAGAGTGGGCTTTGCTACTCAATTGCCTTCCTAGCCCATAGAAACAGCGATTGGCAAGAGTAATTCTTCGCTTTATTTCTGACGAGATGTTGTTGTCAGATGTTATAGCGGATCCGAGGAACACAAAGTCCCTAACTACCTCAAAGTTGTACTTGTCTATTGTGATGTTTTGTCCAATCCGCCGGTGTTGTGTGTCCTTTTTTGTGGACAGCAGGTACTTCGTTTTGGTCTCATTGACTGCTAGTCCCATCTTAGCCGCTTCAGCTTCTATGCTAGCAAACGTTCCAGTGACAGCTCGCCGAGTTCTGCCAATGATGTCTATGTCGTCAGCGTATGCTAGCAATTGCCCAGACTTGAAAAAAATTGTCCCAGTACAATTGACTTGCGAGTTTCTTACAATTTGTTCAAGTATTAAGTTGAAAAAATCGTACGATAGCGCATCACCTTGCCGGAATCCTTTTTTGACATCAAAAGCTTCTGTGAAGTCAGTACCAACCTTGACGAAGCAGCGAGAGTTCTATATCGTCATCCTGCACAGTCGGACGAGTTTTGTGGGATGCCAAAACCTGACATGGCTCTGTATAGCTCGTCTCTATAAATGCTATCGTACGTGGCCTTAAAATCAATAAAGAGGTGGTGGGTATCGATTTGAAATTCTTGGGTAGTTTCCAAGATCTGCCGTAGCGTAAACATTTAATCGATTGTGGACTTTCCTGGTCTGAAACCAGACTGATAGGGGTTGCTGACGAAAGGTTTCAGGCGTTCACATAGTAATGCAGAGAGGATCTCGTAGGCGATATTCAGGAGACTGATTCCTCTATAGTTGGCGCAGTTTAGAGGGTCTCCTTTCTTGTGGATCGGGCAAACGATGATGAGGTTCCATTCATCATCGGTCGGGTCCATCAGCTTTGTTGTTTTTTTGTTTTTTGACACATTTAATAATTTCAGATCGGTGTTATTCTTATTTTTAGCTCTTGATTCTTTTAAAAACCTAGCACATATTTTTTTATTGTTTCTAAATGATGTGGTACATATATAAATATATGTATCTTACGGAACAATGGAAGAATGTTTTACATTGTTTTAAAGAAAGTCAGTTTATTGCGCTTGATTATTCAAAAGCATTTGATAGAGATTGACAACAAGTTTTCGTATCGAAAATGCTTGCAATCGGTATAGAAGAATCTCTTTTATTTCTCTATAGAAACACTTTCATGAGCCGTACTACACGAATGTGGAACGCTTTATCTTCGTAACGATTTACACACTTAGCGCTCGATCTGTGCTAAATTATGATTGCGTGCCGATTATTAAAAACAAACAAGGTGTTTTATATGTTTGCTTGATTTTTTTATTTAAATTTAAAAAAAAACTCTTATTCTATAAAATCGGCCTACTATTTAAAAAAAACTTATACTTATTCAAATTAAAAAAAAATAAAATAATGTTAATATTTTAACATTCTTTAAATTTCTACAAGAGTGGACCATAGTTTTCTTTAAATTGGTAATATAAGGGTGTGTTTACATATTCGTAAGAAATAAATTGCACGACTGGATCGCAAGTACTTGCTCATATGAGCGGTCACATCGTCGAATAAATTTAAAAAAATGCACGACTGGGTCGCATGAACTTGTTCTTATGTTAGATAATTGCTTAGACTGCATATGTATGTATATAAAGGGTTTTTATTTTAGACGTGTGGCTTTCAAGAAGAAATAAAACGCATATTGTTTAATGCTATGGCCAAGAATTTAGCTTGATTATAGAGATAAGGGTTTGCATTATGTTTTTCAAATGATTTCAGGGAAGTGGCTCGAATAAATTCCAGCCGAGGCCCATTTTTGCGAAAATCGGGATCGGTGGCCATCTCGTTTTGGGCGTTCTTTACGAAATGGCAAACCAAATACCAAACTGAGCATAAATCAAATGACAGTTGTCAACAAGACCAACTCCGAAAAAAGTATTGCAAGATTGAAAATCCTTTAATTTTTTTAATTAGTTTAGGAGTTTTCTTGGAAAAACTAAGTAGGTACGCAAAAAAAATTGAAAACTAAATGCCTATTGAGGAAAAACAAATATTGAAAATCGTTCCACCAGTTTTTTTTAAAAAGTCGTTTTTTTTAAACTTTTCGAAAAAATATTTTAAATTTTTTTCTAGTAGGTATGTATTTCACTATAAGGAAATCTGTAGTTTTCATCTGGGAAAATTATTTAAAAAAATTCGATCATTTTCAAAATATTTCGAAAACCAAATTTTTTTTTGAAAATTAAAAAAAATGGAAAAAAAAATGAAATGCAATATAATTTGTGTTATAAATGACTTTTTGTGTGCAAAATTTTATTGAAATCAAGATGATAGTTTACGATAAAACCACATTTGAAAAAACCGGTTTTTTTTTTTTTGTTAAATATTGTATGGAAGGTTCCGTTATTTTTCGACTTAGAGCAAAAATTGAAAAACACCCCCGAGATACTACCTAATAAATACTAGATACCAGGTTTGAAGCAAATCGGCTCATCCGTTTAGGCTGTAGAGGCGCGAACAGACAGACAGACAGACAGACGGACGGAATTTCCAGACTCATTTTTTTTCTTCTCTATTATCGTAATGTAATGTTTGATTGCTAGATTTTTATTTGCACGAATCCATAACTTGCATTATAGTACCTAATGTTGTCCTATTTTAAGTGCGCCGCGACACTTCCATTATAACAATTACCATATTTGATTTAAATCAGTGGGGTCAATTAAGAAGACAAAATGTATTTAATTAGCAATCAAGTTGGAAGATAAAATCTTTGACAGAAACAAATAACATTACCAAAACCACAACACTCAGCACACATCTTAATTAATACTGAATTTATGGACAAAGTATTTCGAAAATTGCTGGACCAATTTTGATAAAATCTTATTCTTTATTTTTAGTTCCTTGAAAAACTTCATTTTTGAGATTTTTAATGCAGTTTAAGAAAAATGTATAAATCATTTTTAAAATATATTTAAAATAAAAAAAAATAAAAATAAATTATGCATAAATAGAAAAAAAAATATTTTAATTTTTGGTATGCAGAATTAAGTTGGCTCTTTAGATCTTTTCAAAGATAGATTTGACAGAAATCGAATGAGCCATTACCCGAAATGTTAGAAAATATAAAATCGTTATATCCAACGTCATTAGACTTTTTAGGTTAATTTGATTGGTTAATTTGATTAGGAAATTTCAATGTTGGTGTCAAAGAATGATTTCTAATTAGTCACTGAAAACCGACTATTTGCAATAATATTTTTTCGTTCTTCACTTCTCTGTTTTTCATTTTTAATCCCTTCCTCTTATCTTAATTAATTTAGAAAAATCGTATTTTTTTATGAGTAAATAAATGTCCTTTTTCAAAACTCACCGTTGGATCGGAACACCTAGCGCACTTGCAAACAAACTGTTTTTTCTGCTTCAAAAACTGATGCCTTGCAATGTTGTTCGAAAACAGCTTGGTATATGTTGTCGTCAGTTCAGTTCCTTTGGATATATCCACTGCAGCCTTCACAATCATTATATTTGTCTTTGGCTCAAAACCATACGTAATATTTGGCACACAATCGTGATTTAGCACTCCGAATAATGGAAACAGTGCCCTGTGTGGAAACTCCTCATTATTTGTGGTCTTCTCCGGATGTGCTGCATTGAATCCATTTGTCTTGACAACTGCCACCGATCGGTTGATAACATCAATGATCTTCTTGTCGGTGGGGAATTTCCTAAAACACTTGGCGGCATATCGGACTTCTGTCCTGTGATTGTTATCCAAATTTGCTTGCAGGGAATATATCAAATCCTGTTGCTCCTTGGCCAGCAGTAGTGCCCGAGCCACTGTCACCAGCCGCAGAACTATGGAATTCGCAATGTGCGGCTCATTGGGCTCCCACGACTTAAACAACTCGCATTCGTCCTTGTGCTGCTTTGTTTTTGCACACGCCCCACACACAGACAAACCACATCCCTGTCGGCACATAAATTTTGTTTCGTTCAGAATCTTAAAACACATCGAACACATATTCAGAGAGTCCTCATTCTGAGCAGCCGGCCCTATCAGGAGCGGACTTTCTCGAAATATCACATCACCACGTTTGAGATCTCGCGAAGCGAACACACCACGACCACCGATCTCTGAAGGACCGATCTCCCAACAAGGGTCCTTATCAAGCAGCGGACCTAGATGAAGCTCGATCAGTTCCGAAAGGCGCTTGGGACAAATCATTTCTTTTTTTTATCTAAAAAATTTATCAAAATTCCGAGTTAAATTATAATTTTTTTTTTTTCAAAACGATCGGTTTAACGTTTTCTCAAGAACTGTCGTCCGTTGTCCAGTGTAGCTCATATTTAAAAGTATTTCGAACAGCACGCATCGATCGGATTGCTAGCGCGGTAGGTGGCAGAAGTGCTTTCGCAGTAGTGGGCAATTATTCGAAAAATATTTGGCCACGTGCCAGCGATCTAGCATGCCCCAGGTCGCGCCGCTGGCGTCTCGGGCCATACATGCGATTCTGAGAGTTTTGTTCTTTTTTTTCAACAATTGCTTGTTCAACGCTGTGGCGTTACAATTTTTCAGATTTTTTTTTTTGAAAAGATATTTTCAAGTGATCGTGATGTGTTGGAGTGAGGAATGAAAATTAACGGTCGGTTGGAATAGCTTGCTACAAATTGCAACCATCCGGAGGACAGTTCCGGTCAATGGTGGATTTTTCGAATTCTGCGTGGCATTGCGTACCGTAGTTCCCACCTCGGATATAGGCAAATAAACTCGGCGCAAATGATGGGGCAATAATTAACAAAATGCAGACACGAAGTCGGCGGCGGTTGAGGTGGTGGCACGATGGGATTTTTTTTGTTATATTTTTTTTTTTTTTTTTTTTTATGGGAGATGACACGCAGAGGATCATTTCTTGAAAGAAGACTGTGGTGGCTGTGGTGGAATAAAATTTGAGTCGACGTGAAATTTGTTCTTAATTGGATTTAGCATGGCGTTGCAAGGTGACATGTCCGGAGGACGTAGTTTTTTTCGAACTCTTAATTAAAATCCCGTCGTGGGTGACTTTTATGATTTATTCGTCGCGGTGGCATTACAATGCGAAATATGAAATATGAAGTGTTTTTATGAAAATGAAAATTATTTCACGATTAATGTTTTTTTTGTATATTTTACAATGGACGGTCTTGTGGAATCAAGGCTGCTATATAGGTTTCGTGTTTGCGGCAATGTTTTGTTTGAGATGTAATTCGAAAAGAAAATGCAAATACGGCTGGTTGAAAGAGATCAAAGGCCGGGATAATGTTCTAAATGTTGTCAGAAATGCATAATTAAGAAAGTGACGAATTAATTGGGTTTGATTTAGCACATGGCGAAATTTTAATTTGAGGAGACATAACCATGCTTTGAACAATATCTCAGCAATGCCGTAGAAAATGAAAAAAATTGGCATGGTTAGAGGCAATTTTGTAGAATACATAGGGCGTGATTTAGATTCAAAAACTTTGTGTTAATGTTTTGTTTCAAATTTTGGAAAAAACAGGAGAGTTTTTTTAAGTAAAGGTTGTCTTTTTTATAGGTATATAATTTCCGATAGGGATAACTAGTCAAACTAGCTGTCATAATAATGAAGTGAATTTGACTTTTTCCAGTATACTTTGGCAAATCATCATGCAAGGACTTATACCAGAACAACGTTTACAAATCGTGAAATTTAGTTCCAAAATTCGCGCTCTGTTCGCCAACCTTCTAGAGCATTTCGACAAGTTTACGTTGCGCATAATGGTCCATCTGATCAGCTAATACGCAATACTATGGGTCGATTCATGACCACATTTACTATTTTGGATAATATTCATCCAAATAGAGCTTTTACCGTGCGTACAGAAGAAGCCATCGCCGCTGTAGAAGTGAGTGTGACAGAGCACCCGAATTTATCAATCCGACGCCGCGCCGTTGTTAGCAACTCGGTCTCTTCCCTTCGACTACTTGGAAAATTGTGAGTAAAGATCTTGGTTTATAAAGTATAAGCATATAAGATCCAAATGGTACAAGAATTAAACCCAGCGGATCATGAATTGGAATCCTGTGTTCGGTTAATGGGCTGAGAATCGACTGGAAGTTTAACCAAATTTTAATCGTTAAATCATTTTCTGCGATAAGGCTCATTTCTGGCTTAAAAAATATGTAAATTAGGGCGTCCATAATGTAAAAAGAAAATAAATTGCACTACTGGATCGCACGTACTTGCTCATATGAGGGGTCACATTGTCTAATAAAATTAAAAAAATGGACACGACTGGGTCGCACCTACTTGCTCTTACCAGAACCAGCACCGTCAACGGCGACCAGCACGCTGACCAGCAAACAAAATTTAAACACAATTGTCACCAGCAACAGAATCGTCTTCTTAGAACAATAACGACGCTGTTGACGTTGCTGTTGCTGGTGTATTCTAGCTTGATCAATTGAAACACATAAGTTTTAAAATAATGGCAGCCGCTGTTGCTGGTGCTGTTGCTGTTGCTGGTTCAATCTGTTTCGCGCATAACGGTTTTTTGTCTTAACATCTTACATAAATAACAAAGAATTTATGAAAAAGTTACGAAAATTGTAGGAGCGGTTTTGATAAAATCCTGTTTTTTATTTTTGTTATTTTGAAAAAAAGAAGTTTGTTTGAGATTTTGGTATGCAGTTTTTTAGAGTTTATTAATTATTGTACATGTTGTACAATTATAAAATTTAAAATAATTTTGTTTATTAGTTTAAAAAATATTGATTTTTCAAAAAAAAAATCAAAAATTAATTTTAATTAGAAGAAAAAAATTCAAAATTTTGATATGCAGAAATAATTTGGCTAGCTAGCTCTTCTCAAATATAATCAAAATATCAAATATCAAATCAAATATAATTTGACAGAAATCCAAAGAGCCGTTACCGAGAAAGACAAAAATTTTAAAAAAAACCGTTTAATAAAGGTACCGTTAAAAAATATTTCCCGTAAATTTGGTGTTGATCAAACAAAAATTCTCAAAAATATCATCAAAATCGTTGGAGCCGTTTTCGCGAAAAATAAGCTTATCTTAAACGGTCATATGGCAGGTACCGTTATTTAAGGGCTAAAAATAAAATTTCAATATCCCCTCTGACGCATGCCAAAAGAATCACACACACCAAATGTGAAGATAATCGTTTAAGCCGTTTAGGCTGCAACTCGTTATACATACTGACAGACAGACAGACATTTTTTGCCAATAATTTTTTTTGACTTCTCTCTATGATCGTAAAGTCATATTTGATTGTTATCTCAATTTTGAGTTGGATTTAACAGTGGAATAATCATCAATCCCTGCTCGGGCGCCATTTTGTTGTAAGCCAAAATTAATATGCCTGTTTGTACCGCGCAATGACGTCCGTTTTGTTCATTAGCTTTGAAATCTATGTTAAAATTGTGAAATGTCTTTTTTTTAATCAAAGACAAATAACAACATTTTCAAATAAATCTCTGTTAACTATTTAAAGGAATTTTAAAAATTAAATTACAAGTATAGTCACGCTGACGTGTATGGCACAATTTTTTGAGTGCCACGCCTTCAGAAAAACAACACAATCCTGCCAACAGTAATAACGTCTTTAATAGACCAATTTTTCAATCCAATTCTTGACGTTGGCCGATTATTTTGTATAATTTTATTCAAGCATTTAAATGACATAACTCATGTTTTCTTTTTGTCATGGGATTGCGTGAATTTAAAAAAAATAAATAGATAATTTTTTTTTGATTATTTATTAATGTGTCAACAAGATGGCCTGTTCAGCACCCAGCCGTCCATTTCTAATAATTCTATTCTGTGTTCTCTTAATTCAAATTTAACAAAAAAAAAAAGATTAAACAAAATATTTAACAAATTAAAAAACAAATTATAGAATTTATTTTTAAGTGCCTCAGAATTCCGTGGGAAAATCTCATGTGATTGTGAGGTATATATATGTATCTCTTATACGGCTAATTAATATATGTGTTCTTTCAATCTTACGATTGCTATTCTATTTTTACCGACATTGGGCAATCTTGAAGATCAACAGATGATGGATTTGATAGTTTTAACAATGTGACTTCTTTGTGGAAACCCATGCTTTTCTATTCAACTCAATCTCAATACACTCTTATGGCGGCCATTATTCCGGAAGTTTGGGGAATAAATCAATCAGTTTGACCTTTCAATTAGCATTAACGAGGTTTGTTGTGATTTTGTTTATTTTCGTTTTCTTGCACTGCAAGTGAAACATTTTAATTACACCACGTTCCATGATAATTTAAATCTTTTCCGAATTAAGTCAATGATTATTTTGAAAAGTCAAGATCATAATTAAGGCGTAAAAATGGTTTCGCCTTCAGAGAAGAGGAAAGGGAATTTATATTGCTGTGCGCAGTGTTTATTTATCGTAGAGCTGAAATAAAAAACCTTATTTAGTACTTTTATGGTTCTACTTTTTGGAAGATATGGATATTTTGTATCTTTTCGTTTTAATTGCAGGAATTCCTGATTGTTAAATAATGTACTTTGTATTATTTAATACTAATTGCTTCCTTTGATTCGTGTGTTTCGGTAAACATTTTGTTTTTTTTTTTTTCTAAACGAGGTAAAATGGGAACTCAGAACTGATGATGTAAACAAACTTAAATTCCAAACTAAAGGTAAGTTATACTCTTTGGAAGATAGTATTATATTCGAGTCAGTATGGTCTTGGTACACACACTTGGCGCGTGTTAATGAGCTTTGCTGAAAAAAATGCATTAAATGTGTCTAAACAAATGAATAGTTTATTATGACCTTTAGGCCTTGACTTTGTTAGACTTGGTTCGTCTTACACATAAGGAAACTCAAGATGCCGCAATTAAGAAACATTAAAAAACACCAGTTTCCGGGTAGGTATCTGTTTTCCAGAAAGGTGTCTCTTAAGAAAAATGTATGGAAAGGAAGTATAATCAATCAACTTTCAATGGAAGCGAAAAAAATTCTTGTCAGGTACTGACTGACACAAAGCGCCAGATTTAAATGGGTTGGCTATGTGTGTTTTCTCCTTTCACAAAATTCTGTTTATCAAAATCTCAAGTGCATAAACCCCATAATGCCGCAAGTTTTTTATTTATATGAATTTAGTTACACTAATTGATGAGAATCAACGAGAACAAACAAAAAATCTACTTTCGGTTCTTCTTCAATGTTTAGAAAACAACGCTGAGACAGATGTTTGAATGTTGGTATACCTAATCATGAATATCAACAAGATTCTAGGAACATATATTTTTCCATATTATTTTGTTTGGTATATACATATGTAAATAAAAATAAATTTATTGGCGCGACAGCTCCTTAAGAAACCATGGCCTAGTGACTTATACTCTCAACCATTCCTGTGTTTCTGTTGTTAATCTGCAAGAATGGAAGGTACCTGTAGTTTACCGCCGAGTCCGAACGGCTACATAAGATGCACTTTTTCGAGACAAGTTTCACTCATGGAGGTTTTGTCAGTTCCTCGCAAGAGGCAGTACCCCAGAAAAGAAGGTGGCTATGAGCGGTATTCCAACCCAGGCTCTTCGCTTAGCAGTCCGTCACACTAACCACTAAGCCACGGGGCACTAAGAGCGACTAAGGTATATAAAAACATAAAAATCAACAAGAATTTAAAAAAAATCATATTTTTCACAAAACTAAAAATTGTTCTTGAACTGAAATTGCTCCTGTCATAAAATTTTATTTTGTGTAAATGAAATCATGACAGTCAACAAGAAAAAGGAAACAAAAAAGTAGCAAGAAGGAGCGGAATTTCGTTTTATGGGTTTTCAATATTTCCTTTTTACTTGCGATTATAGGTGCGTATTATAGGCAAGTTATGGATTAGTGCAAAAAAAAATCTAACAATTAAACATGACATTACGATAGTAGAGAAGTTAAAAAAAGTGGGTCCGGAAATTCCGTCCGTCTGTCTGTCTGTCTGTTTATTCCCGCCTCTCCAGCCTAAACGGATGACCCGATTTGCTTCAAACTTGATATTTAGTATTTACTTGGTAGCATCTCGGAGGCTGTTTTTACCTGCGATTATAGGGACTATAAGGCAAGTTAAGAATTCGTGAATATAAAACAAAATTAAGATAACAATCAGACATGACATTACGATCATAGAGAAGCCTAAAAAAGTCAATGACAAAAAACGGCTCCAACGATTTTCATGAACATTTTTAAGAATTTTTTTGTTGCTATTGGCTATCATTTGATCAGAGCCACATATACGGGAAAAGTCTATTAACGGGACCTTTCATATAACCGTTTTTTTTTTAATTTTTGGCTTTCTCGGTAACGGCTCTGGATTTCTGTCAATTTTTTTTTATTTGAAAAGATCTATAGATAGCCAAATTAATTCTGCATATTAAAATTTTGAATAAGTAAGAGCAATAGAGAGAAAAAAATCGAAAAGATGAGACAGGAAAAGAGCTGTCCTGTGTCGCACGGGTAGCATCTTCGAAGAATTGTTTGACGTTTTTCTGTTATCTTGTTCGCTGTTTTTTCATTCTTTACCACTTGGTTTCGTTGTGCTCAGAGTAAACTTCTAAGGAGGCTCAAGGTAAACGAAGAAAAATGAGTGAAAATAAAGTGGAAAGTAAATTTTTGTGCACTAAAGAACTTAATTTGGAGTTCGTATGTCTTTATGAATCCAGCAAAAATGTGCATGTGGTTAAACACATTCATAACATCGATAGGGTTAAAAGAGCAGATTCATTGCAAATGATTATGTAAAACGAAAATGAAAGAGAACTGTCAAAATGGTTTCATGAAACTAAATTCATCGTGTAATGGTGCTTGCGACAGAGGATGAAATAAAACAGAAGAATTCGAACAAGGTGCATGCATCCAGTTTCATCGTCGAATAGCAACTGATTAAAACCAATTTTTGAATTTTTTTTTTTTGAAAAATTATTTTAAATTTTATATTCACATGTATATTAATAAACTCTAAAAAATTGCATACCAAAATTAAAAAATAATTTTTTTTCAAAAAACTAAAAATAAAAAACAGTATTTTATCAAAGTCCATCCTACAATTTTCGAAATACTTTTTTCATAAATTCTTTGTTATTTAAGACGTATGGTGACCATTTTTACTAAAAACCGTTAAGTGTTGTGGTTTTGATAGTTTGTGTTACTTTCAACGTAAATGTTATTTGTTTTTGCCCAAGATCTTGCCTTCCAATGTAATTAAGCACATATAGCTAGTACGTGCGATCCAGTTTGCCAATATTTTGTTTGTTTTATGTCGAAAAACAACGGTACCTACCATACAATCTTTAACAAAAAGTTTGATTTTCTCGAAAACGGCTTTAAGGATTTTGATAAAACTTTCAGGGTGCTATTTTCTTACAACAATTCCAGTTAGAATAATTTTTCGAAATTTGTTCTATAACGGTACCTCTCATATAACCGGTTTTTTTCAAATTCGGTTTTATCGTAAATCATTATTCTGATTTCAATAAAATTTTACACACAGGAAGTCATTTACATACAATTCAATTTATATTGCATTTCAAAGTTTTCAAACATTTTTTTTTATTTTTTTTAATTTTCTAAAAAAATGATTTTCGAAATATTTTGAAAACGGGTTGATTGATTTTTTTTTAAATAATTTTTCCAGTTGAAAACTACAGATTTTCTTATAATAACATAGAAAAAAAATTAAAATATTTTTTTGAAAAGTTTTTCAAAAAAAAAACAACTTTTTAAAAAAAAGTGGTCGAACGATTTTCAATATTTTTTTCCTCGATAGACATTTATTTTTCAAATTTTATTGCATACTTAGTTTTTCCGAGAAAACTCTTAAACTAATAGAAAAAAATTTTGAGTTTTTTTAAATTTTTGTTTTTTTTTTTCAAAAACAGTTTGCTAAAAATTTTAAAATGTTTGTTTTATGATAATAACTACCAGCTGCTAGATGTTGGCATACTCAAAAAAAAACTGGGATATGTTATCGAAAAGTTTTTCAAAAAAACCGTATTTTGAAAAAAAAACTGGTCAAACGATTTTGAAAAAAGGTTTCCTTAAAATTCAAAACTGTAAAAGAAATTGAATGGCTTACTTCATTTTTTTTTCCAAAAAAAAAAAACCTTTTAACTAGTGATTTTTAAGTGATTAACAAAATTACAAATTATTGTTTACCTCCTTTTTTCAAACATCTCAAGCCCAAGACCACTGTCGCACATTAGAGCAAGTTCGTGCGACCCACTCGTGCTTTTTATTTTATAGAAGCCACAAGAAGGAAAGATTCAACCATAATTGAAGAATTTGAGCGTACGTTGCTGTGCAAATACATGTGATTTGTTACCCAACCCGAAATGACTTTTTGATAAGTTTCGTCAAGTTTTCGCCCAGTTTGATTTCCGTATGAAATGTACGCTTTCAGTCGTTTTCGGGCTCTGCTTTTTACAAAATTTGCTCTACGATACCAAAGTATATCATAAATTTTGCGCTAGCTTCGTTTAAGTTTCATATGTTTTGTTTATCATATGATCGTCAGATGTCGATCATATGTTATTTAACAGAGAATTACACTAACACCTAACTATTGACAAAAAGTGCATAACTTGACAAATACTTGAAGGGCGTTCTTTAATTAACTATCGTTGACTATCGTTGTTGTGTGAAAAAAATTGGTTAAAGTGTCATTATTGGATTTTGTTGGGATCGTCACGATTTCATTTTGGAACGAGCAGAGTCTGAGTTGTCAAAAAAGAAGTTGTGTTTCTTTTTTCGCTCAGGGCGTTCAGATTATTAAAATTGTGTTTCTTTTTTCCTTCAGAGAATGATCATAGCGTGCTCTGAGAAAGCTATATGCGCTCAGAATAAATTGACTGAGCATTCTGAGAAAATACTGAACGAAATTAACGTCACTTTAGAGTTGTACGCTATTTCACTCTATCCCATGCACGTACATTGCCTACACCACTCTTCGAAAAATAGATGCCAAAACGAAAGAGACAATAGTATATATGCACAATACTGTCGCCTGTGAACAAGCCATATGAGAAGTGTCGATTTGTAACAGCCAAAAACTAGAACGTATTTCAAAATTATATCTGATCGCTCAGATCACGTTCGGTTCAGAGAATTATCAGAGTATGCTTAGAATGTTCAGATCCCTTTTCTGAATAAATAAAGAAAAACGCTTATTGTTAGACATTGTTAACCTCACTTTAATTTTTAAACACCACCAACCCAAAAAAAAAAGTGTATGAATTTTGAATTCTGATTTTAATTCTAAACGAACTTTGATTTTACATATCAACAATCTCATTTCATATCATTGAAATGAATTGGAAATAGTTACAAATCGTAACTATTTGACACTTCAACAATGCATTTTGGAACGATGTTTTCCTGTCAAATAGTTACGAATCTTAACTATTTGGCATTGTGAAATGACAAATAGTTTACAACTGTTAACGATCGTCAAAGATATTTAATAAAAGAACGCTCCATTGTCAACTTATGTATTTGACGGAACGGAACAAAATTTTCGTTCAGTTTTGACTCTAGCTTCATATTTCTTTCGTTGGTTGGGCCTTAATAAATCGTTCAATCTGCGGAATTTCGTTATAGTAGATTAAGTTGCGTTCCTATGTCTATTCAACAAAATTACTAACCCGCGCGTCACTAAAAGAATAATTATAATTTCCATAATTTTTTTTTCTATGATTACCGCCTTATTCACTTATATATGTTTGCATTTATGAACTCTTTTTTGTTCATGCAGAACTGTCGCAAACTTGTAGCAATTTCTCTGTTCATAAATGCGTTAAATAAATATTTTGTGCATGGTATTTGCAACAATGTTGCAATTAGTCGCATGTGTTAAGCAGCGTTCACACGCAGACAATACAATGGGACTATATTCAATTGTCTTGTCGGATCTTCTTGAACGGGGTTGGATGATGTCGATATTGTCCTCAGAGATAGCTCGGCAGGCTAGCTCGGAGGAAAATGTAATGACAATTGTCTTGTCCTGGAAACAATTGTTCACATGGAACAATGATTGTCTTGTCGCATTGTTTTGGCCTCTGCATTGTCCCATGTGAACCCCGCTTCAATGAATCACAACAAGCATTTTGATTATCTGTCAATTTTAAATTTACTTTTTTCTCGTCAAATATATTTTTTTAATTATTTAATGTATGTATATGTAGAACTTAAATTTTTAATTAATTAAAATTATGTGCTTGTCCATACATACATATGTAGGTAACCATTATTTGTCTTCAAAAATATTTAAACATACACTTTTATTATTCATTCTCTCATCTCTGCTAAACAAAAAGATACATCTCTTCGTATTGATTAATGAATAGCCGCACATTAAACCTACGCAGTGTTATTTTCCCGCCAAAACGATTATCATAAATAGTCTCAAAATTCCATTTAGAAAAACATGAAAAAAAACTGAAGCGATATGCATTTTTTATTACGAAAATATATAAATGAGTTTAATTAAAATAACGAAATATCAAAAAGCTGACACATCTATGTATCTCCTTCTTTTTTGGCAAGTAACCGTGTAGAATACAAGAACAGCTCAGTGTGGAATGTATACATTCTGTGGATCTTAATTTATTTTCCAAGGGTGAAGCCACTTAATGAACGCGTTAATCTTGAAGGGAATTAAAAAAATAAATGTCATTGTCATTGTCTTAAATACTCAATGGAAAGCGAGGTTAGTGTACTCAATGATTGTCAAGATCTTTAAGTCTGAGTGATGGTGAATTGGAATGGTATTGAATTTTTGTATTATTATTTTCAGATAAATTTCAAGATCATAGCCATTTTTTTCAGGTTATGAGCATTAACAGGCGTAAATGAGAAAACAATTTTTTTTAATGGAATAAATGACCTCTAACCTCTATCAGTTTAATGAAATTTCAAGACATGAACTTGAAATAAGCAAATAGGTTAAAGGATTTGGGATTTGATAGGGAGGAGGGAAGGTACATGTTGGGATTGAGCAATGGAAAGGAAGCAGATGTGAAGGATGAGAAGGAAGAAATAGGATCAAGGAAGGGTATCGGGAAGGAATTAGGACGGAAAGGGAATTAGGATGGGGTAGCCGGATAGGAAGGGTAGGATAGGAAAGGAGAGGGTGAAGTAGGAGGAGCGGCTCGAAACTGGAAATGGGAAAGAGAAGAGGGCTGTAGGAGCTGAGGGTCAGGTATGTAGGGGACATGGGACTTGTATTAGGGAAAAGAAAAAAGGAGGGTAGTTATGGGAAGGATAGAGAAGAGAGGAGTAGGAGATGATAAGAATGGAAAGAATGTCCGCTGTGGAAGTTCGGCTTAGCTCGCCGGATGTGGGCGATCTTGCCCCCACAGCTAGACCTCACCTATTTCAAAATACACTAATCGTGCCATACTTACTAATAGCGGGACCACATCCGGGATGCCCCGCTGTTGTTATTGCAGTCTTTTTTATTAATCCTTTGACATAACGTCCACAGAGAAAAATAAAACTCGACATAAGTATTTGGCTTAAAGAACAAAGCTAAAAACAAGTACCATTAAAAAAAAAAGAATACAAAAAAATCAAAAAAAGAATACTTAAAATACGTTCAAAATAAAACAAGAATGGCTTTGCTGCCTAGAACGGGATCAGGGGCGAGGTCCCCCAAAGCCCCCACCATAATTTAACTTTGGAGACGGTCATCCCTAGATCACCTACCTTCAATGAGCTCGTTGAAAGTTACACAGGGAGGGGCAAAATTTTGACGCAAAGCGGTGGTTTGCTGGGTTACCCTACACGCAAACCCGAGCTTTCGCCGTGACAGCCTCACAAAAAAAATTGCAATTGGATTTCAATTTTTGAAACAAAAAAAAAATACAACAAATCTCGCCAAAAAAAATTAATAATAAAAGGAAATAAGCATCAAAGGTAGTTGCAGGCAACCGAATCTCCGTTTCATTTCTGATGGTTTACTGCTGACCTTGTGGTGAGGCTATGTTATGAGGCAATATGATGCCATACAAAAAATTAGGGGGTGAACTCTTCTATGGTGCCCTTCCACGTACGACGAGCACCTTATCCCACCAATAAAAATTAACAAAAAGAAATAATTTAATTTGGTTCTTTTTTACTTCGTAACCCCGGGTTAGAGACGGGTTCTGCCCTTATCCGGTTTCGCTTGGCCTATTCCGTACTGGGCTCGGCCACCCTGTATGCTTCACACTTCTGAACTCATTCCAATAATTTATTAGGAATTCACCCTTTCTATAAATTACGCGAACAAAAGCCATGATGAACATGGTTATCTGTCATTTTTTACTGTAAAATATTATAGCTACCAACTTTGCATATATGTATGTATAGGGTATTTTTTTAGACGTGTGGTTTTAAAGAAGAATTAAAACGCATACATTTTTAATGTTATGGCCAAGAGTTAAGCTTTATTATAAAGATAAGGGTTTGCCATTATGTTTTAAAAATGATTTCGGGCAAGTGGCCGCCGTGGCTGGCTCGAATAAATTCCAGCCGAGAAGCCCAATTTTCCCAATTTTGTGAAAATCGGGATCGGTGGCCATCTCTTTTTGGGCCCATTCACCGAACGTGCGACGCGCTTAATTTTCGTTCGGCTTCAATTCTTGCACGAGTTGGATTTTGTAAGCCCGTAAACCAAGATCCTTCCGTAAAATTTTCCATAAAGTGATGAATGAGCACAGCTCACAGCGGATGGACTCATTCGGGTCTTCTTCGATACTCTGCTCTACCGAACTGAACCATTATTTTGCACGATTTGCAAACATTGTTCAGGAGTAATTCTATTCATTGTGAATTGGCAAACCAAACTGAGCACAAATCAAGTGACAGCTGTCAAAAATACGAACTCCGAAAAAAGTACGCTGTATATTTGTATATATACATTTATTCAAATTAGAATAAAATACCACACGCTAAAGAAATTTAAAGGGTCCATACATGACACAAACACGTCGCCTCAAACCTGAGTTTGTGCAAATATGACTTCGCCAAACACTACGCAAATATTTTGCACAAATATGAGTTTTCATCGTTTCGTCGTCGTCATCGTATCTTATCACTCTTAGAAATTTTGTTCACCTTTTTTCGTAAGTTTGTGCAAACTGCTCCATAGACATGTTTGCGAAAACAAAGAAAATTTAAAATATTATAAATTCGCGCAAACTGTCGCTGCAAACATCGAACATGGACACACACGATACAGACAGTTTGTGCAAATTGGGACATGTTTGGGACCCTATTACCGGAAAGGCGCTTGTTTTAATTAGAGCCAATGTCATATGACTGTGTTTTGGGCCATTAACACATAAGATTTTGACATTACACATGTTTGGTAATGGCTATTTGAGTTGGACCTTTACTTACAACTTTTGTTCTCAGATATGACATTCAAACCACCAAACTCAAAAGAATTGAGTGCACTCTACATACATTGTCTCCATGCGTATTACTCCTTGCTTGTGTAGTCAATAATTTATTCCCTAAGGTGTCTCATGAAATCAAATCCGGATTATATTATTTGTGGCAACTGGCAGCCTTGGAATGTTTTAACAGCTTTCGAATAGTACAATTCACAAAGAAACTAATCAACAAGAGCGTTAGCTAAGCCGCTTTATCTTGCCGTCTCTATGACTTAAGCGGGGTTCACAGGGGACAATGCAGAGGCCAAGACAATGAGACAAGACAATTGTCATTATATTGTCCTCCGAGCTAGCCTGCCGAGCTTTCTCTGAGGACAATATCGACATTATCCAACCCCATTCAAGAAGCTCGGACAAGACAATTGAGTATATTCCCATTGTCTTGTCTGTGTGTGAACGCTGCTTTATTCTCCAAATATTATCTAACAACATAAAAAAATAAGTTTTAGCGATGTGACAAAAATAGAATGTTTTTGTTTTTTTCATAAATAGGAAACACTCACCCTTGAGTCACCTGACCGGGTTCCCCAGATCTTTGTAAATGCATCAAATTCACCTTTTTTGCTTCAAATTGTTGTATGTTTAAAAATAGCCGCAACTTTTAGCAGATTTGTTTTTCAAATTCTGCCAAAAATCAAGTGATGCACTTCTAATTGCTAACATTTTTCGAATCACAGACAATCACTCAAATGCCTTTGACGCCAATTAAAGGCTACATTCCCCCTATACTTGCATTCAATCCGCCTCCGCGGCGCAAGTTAATTTGTACTTCGGTTCATTCTAATGATTAATAAATTCCAATACTTAAATTTTCTAGCCAAGAAAACCACGAAACGAAAAGAAAATCAAAAGTTATGCGTCAAAAGAAAAATCTTTTCGAACATTATTCGAACATGATGTGCATTTGATTCGACATTTAAACTAACAAATCAGCAACTTTCGATTATATGTACATTATGTATATACATTTTCTTGTCACACTTTCCTGTAGCAGAATACTTCATGCGAAACGATTTTTTGGCCATAGAAAGAAGGACAGACAAATTCTGCGGCAGATTTTTCACTCTGGTTGTTTTGATAAATTTTTAATTTTCCATTCACTGATTTGCCAGATCACCGACAGGCACTGGCAATCATCATCTGCCCACCATATCGGCTGCAGTTCTTGTTCTGTCCTGTCACTGTCAGGCAAATTTATCGCTACCACTTTCTAATTAGAAAAATGAATAACGGTATTTTTGTTTTCTTTAATTCTGATTCAGGTATTTGAAGATTCTATAAATCTCAAATAAAATGTTCAGATTTGAGGTGTGAAATGTGTTTTTGATGCTGCGGAGACAGCCGGATCGATAGTTGCCATCATCTGTCATTCTGACATTTCGACCAACTGTCGCTGGGTGTTTTAAAATATTTGTTTGGATATTTTTCTATCTGAAAATACATACATTAGCTTACTTATTTCCACTCTGAAGTTGATCTAGACTGGCATATAATCCCAATTATTCGCTGTCAGCATGAGCCACTTTATCGAAGAGCAACATTTTTTGCTGTTGATGTCAATATTTTTTTTGGCTATGCCACCGAAAATGTTAGAGAAGCATCAGCATCCGCTTGGACGTTGCAAGCGGGCGGTTTTCTTTAGGCGTTTGATGGGAAATTTAGAGCAAAAACATGTGAATGTAATCATCATCGTTTAGTCGGAAACCAGGAAAATAAATAAATACAAACACATTTGTATTTGTTTTTAGTGTTTTCAATTTTTTTTTTTTTTTTTTTAATTATAAATTAACATTCTTCCTGCATATATGAGTGTGGCGTTGATGGCTTGTACTGGTCTGTAAATGTATCGCGGTTCACTTTGTTACATTGTCACGAAAACCAAAATATTTCTTATATTTTAATTTTAAGAAAATCCAAAATAAAAACAAAATTGTTTGCTTGATTACTTCTGACAATGTACAAGAAAAAACAATCCCTAGCTGTGGTAGAAAAACAAATAAATCCAATATATTTTCAAATTAATCATCTTTAGCATATTTTGAAAAGCAGAGATAAAAAGTGAGCAGACGATTTTTTCTTTGAAAAAGTACATTTGGTGAAAGAAGCACTAAGAAAAAAATATTTCATTCATTGTTTTGTATTTTTCTTTATTAAATTTACATACATACATAAATCTATATCCGATATTGAACAAACTTTGCTGTTCATTGTTAGCAACTATAGTTGTTAAAAAATATCGGAAAAAATAAATACCAAAACCAGACGTGCAGAATTTGTTGGTGCGGAAAACGATGTTAAACAAATTGTATTTATGCCGAATTTACACCAAACCGAAATCTTGGATTTAACCCAAGTCTGAGATTTCCAGTGTTTCATACACCATGTGAATTTCGAACTGTAAGATCTGTCCCAAAATCTCATTAATAATGCTTTATTTCACAAATCGAACAAATCTTTTTAATGTCAAATTCGTTTTTAATGTCGAGTACGTTTTAAATTTGCTGTCAGATTTAAGATTTTTTTTGCGAAAACAAAATTTGATTTCTTTGTTTTTATTTATTTGAGTGCGATTTGACAATTTGCTATCATGGCTTTTGACAACATATTCAACGCCATTGTAAACAATCGAAAATAGTATACATATGTAAATATGTACGTAAAACCAATTTCTTTGTACCTACAATAGAAGTACAAAGAAATTGGTTTTACTGGAAAATTTAATTTAAATATCAATTATTGAAGAAAATTGCTTAACAGAAATATTGCGTAGTTACAAATGAGAACGATGTGGTCATTATTATTGATATCACGAAAGTTTTCGAAACAAGAAGAAATTCCAAATAAAATCCAAAAATTTTGATCTTTAAAAAAAAAACTTATAGCGGTTGGCCTATCGATTTTTTTTTTAGGTCAATCGGTGAACCCTGTAGGTGGATCTCAGGGTGATGTCATTTTATATACACTGCTTATAGTACTATCATGGAGCATCATTTTTTAGTTCTGAATCAAGTCGCAATGAGGCGATTGAGGCCAATTGGTGTGAATATAGAATAAGTACAGACAACAAAAGTGTATAAATACTGGTAAAATATGGTAAATGTTCTCGTCTCCACTATTTAGACTATAGGCATTGTATATACATTTTCTATAGTACTCTCATGGTGGTCATTTTTCGTCTGGCCATCTTCCTAGTTGATTCAGAACTAATTCTAAATAGTGGAGACGAGAACCTTTACCGATATTTTACCAGTATTTAATAAACTTTTGTTGTCTGTACTTATTCTATATTCACACCAATTGGCAATTTCAGCACGCCTCATTGCGACTTGATTCAGAACTAAAATATGATGCTCCATGATAGTACTATATGCAGTGTATATACAAAGCTATAGGAATATAAGGTTAGAGTTACCTAATAATAAAAGCTTTGTATATACACTGCATATAGTACTATCATGGAGCATCATTTTTTAGTTCTGAATCAAGTCGCAATGAGGCGTGCTGAAATTGCCAATTTGTGTGAATATAGAATAAGTACAGACAACAAAAGTTTATTACATACTGGTAAAATATAGGTAAAAGTTCTCGTCTCCACTATTTAGAGTTAGTTCTGAATCAACCAGGAAGATGGCCAGACGAAAAATGACCACCATGAGAGTACTATAGAAAATGTATATACAATGATAAAAGGCGAAAATGACAGATGACAGATGAGAAAATGTGAAACATGAAATGTTCAAATTTATATGGGGTGTTTGCTGCTAGAATTCTTGAAATCTGTTGAAATCCAATAATTCGCCTATTTTTATCCTCACAATATTTACCTATTCTGTCCAAAACCGTCAGTACAGGTCTTATGGGAGAGCTTTTTCCAACACAGTGGCGCCTGCCAATCTGTTTACCAAAACAATTCCCCTGGAATCTACAATAAAACCAGTGACTTACCACAGCATTGCTTTTGTAATTTTACTTGCGATTTATAAGGACTTTAAGGCAAGTTATGCATTCGTAAAAAAAAAAATCTAACAATCAAACATGACATTACGATGATAGAGAAGTCAAAAAAAGTGGGTCCGGAAATTCCGTCCGTCTGTCTGTCTGTCTGTCCGTATCGATTCCTACAGCCTAAACGGTTGGGCCGATTTGATTCAAACGTGGTATATATTATATTTCGAGTACTCTACCCGACAGTTTTTCGAATTGGCATTTTAGTTCCAAAAATAACGGTACCGGCCATATAACTTTTAACGAAAAACTTGTTTTTCTCGAAAACGGCTCCTACGATTTTAATAAAAAGATGCAAAAGCTATCTTTTAGTTTCAATGGATTTTTCAGAAAAAGTTTTATAACGGTACCTCACATATGACCGGTTTTTTTTTTAAATCAGACTTTCTCGTTAACTAATTGACGGATTTTGATAAAATTTTCAAAATATTTAGTGTTTTATGATTTAAATAATGTTGTTTATTAAAATTTTCAAAAACATTTTTTATTTTGGTTAAACTATACATTTCTTTCCCGCGAGCTAAGCTGGGTAGGACAACAAGAACCTACTATCTAAACCTCAAACAAACAATAATATCTTTGTTACTATAAATCTGCAATCACTTTACAAAGAATTTTTGAATGAATTTCTACGCATGGTTCATTCGATAGGTACCTACACATATATATGATATTTTATGTAAGTACCCATCTGAATGGAAAGAAAAATTCAAAATAAAAATCCATTTCCGCAAGGACGTGTGTATAAATACAGCAAAAGTAAGTTTGTGTTTAAACTTCAAGAATGTATGTGTATCTAAATTTTTTGAAGACCTTAATGATAAGCAAAAATTTAAAATCCTAAAGAATTCGAATTAGAAGTCAATGATGTATGTATGTATATGTACAAATATGACAAATATGTATATATATAGGTAAGTAGTGCCAGTGCTCGCTAAGCCAAACCCCTTTTCCAATTATTTCATGTTCGCCTTCTTTTTTTCCTGCACATGCGCAATAAACTAAGCACAAAGCATAACCCCAAAAATCATGCTCTTTATTCATCTCTCACAACCTACCGAGATAGAAAACACACATGCCGCTTGGAACGCCACCGTCCACCGGTCGTCATGATAGTACTATAGCAGTTTGTATTCAATGAGTTTTTGTAGCAAGTTTCTTGAGTTACGGTCATTTCTCAATTAACTGCTGGAACACAATGTAGACGGAGACGGAAACGCAGACGCAGACGTATCGCATGTCAAAATATTGAATACACACGAATTCAATGTTGCGAACACAATGAGACGGATGCTCAAACGCAGACGAGAACGGAGACGAACGAGTTGGCTAACTTTTAATAAATGCGTGCGCATTTTCTGACATTTCACAAAAAAAAAAAAAAAACAAGAGCAACGTGCTAATAAAATCTTATTAAGAACAATGGACGATTGTAGTTCAGAAGCAATTATTGAAGCAAATCGTTATCGTATTGCATATGATTCATTCTTGTTGATTTACAAAAATAAATCGGGATCATTGCGTACGTTCACGAACGTAACTTTTAAGTAGGTTACCTTGCTTGTGTTTGGTTTTTTTTGTGAACGAACAAATCCAACCAGATAGGTTGCCTCTCAAAATTCGAAGCAAAAGAGAAACACAGTCAGCTGTTCACGTGTTGAGAAAAGTATCCAGCAAATTTTAGGATATCTTTGGATTTTCTCTCTGTTTTCATATGTTCTTCAATCAGCTGGAAAACACCCATTCTTAACCATGCTAATTACAACAAAAGCAAAGGAACCTATCCGAAAGTTACGTTTGTCAACGTACCCATTGTTTTTCGTAAATCTGAAAGTGGTCATGTAAATAGCCCTTCAATGCCCTCTCCTGGTACAAAAGCTGCTCCCACCATCTTCGGTTATTTTGTTTATTATAGTGCTTGAAGTACAAGTAGCACAATTGTAGAAAAGCCATCAAAAAACTAATGTAATCTCCATCATCATCCATTTTAATTTAAAAAGTTATATTTTCCGTATTATATTATTTTATCAAGGGAAACACAGAAAGAATTCAATTAACTAACATAAATCACAAGTAAATGTCAAAAATGCGTATGACTCCATTGTGGGCACTTTAAATTAGGTACGTACGTTTTCATTTGACATACGATACGTCTGCGTTTTTGCATTGGGTTCCTGCAGTAAAGCTACATAATCATTGAAACAAATCATTGATTTTTTTTTGTTCACATAAAAGATCAGTTGCAGCAAAATTTAAAAAAAATATTTTTTTTTTTAATTTATTTATTTACTTATTTATCATCTATCGAGTACAAATATCTATTAGACTTAAACATATTTACAAAATTTTATATCTTTTACATATATTTGACATTACTTTACATTTCAAAGATAATCAGAGAAATTAAACTTACATTAATACAGGTATGCTACGACACTAAACTCAAAACAATAGTTCTGAAAACATCTCTGCTAAAAGACAAGTCAATATTTTGATAAATTGAATTAAACTCAGAGCTGGATCGTGAAATTGGATCGGATCTACCGTAGTTCGTAAAAGAACGGGGAACAATAAAGAGTGTCTGCCTCGTCCTTTGTTGCCTTGAGAGAGCATACAAAGAAATAAGAGAGAGAGAAGTTTAGAACAATCAATACGATTACACAAAGTATCTGTGTCAATTCTGTCAGTGTTTGTCATTTTTTCGTTTAGAAATCTTTCACTGGAACTGAACAAAATTTAAATACAAATGTTATGATTACTATAAATAAAAAATAAGTAATATAATACAAAATAAATAACAAACAGAATTTATGTTACAAGTTACCAAACAGACCAACTTAAAACGCAAACAAAACCTCGAAGAGTAAAATTTGTCTCGAAAAAGTGCATCTCATGTAGCCGTTTGGACTCGGCGGTAAATTGTAGGTCCCTTCCATTCTGACGGATTAACAACACACACACAGGAATGATTGAGAGTATAAGTCACTAGCCTTAGCTCCTTCAGGATCAGGAGCTTTCACGCTACTGAATTTATTTATTTATTTATTTAATTTTCCTTTCCTCTATCTCATATTTTTAATAGACATATTTTCGCATCAAGCAATTTCTTTTTCTTTATTTTAAAGAATCGCGAAAGCACTTTCTCCCGGGAGTAGACGGTTTTGGTTGGTGTTGGTGTTAATTATCACTAGTAGGAAGGTCCTTTGCAATTGGAGGTTTCAATTCAATTTGGTCTAAGTCCATGTATGTTCCTGTTCCTCTTTTTCTTCGCCCACAATGAAAGTCGGGAAGTTTCATAGGGTTCTAAGGAACTTCGTCCTTCTATCTTGTCGTCACAAATAAAAAAAATAACGAAAATAGCATTCAATAGCTTATGTATTCCTTTTAATTTACCTTGAACACTTGCAAGTCCCTGTTCTTTTCCAAAAGAAGGCTATAAGCCTTTGGATATGAATTTTCCAAATTCCTAATTTTTGCCCTTTACCACGTCCCAAGCAACTCCAAATGGCGTCTGTTTTAAAAACTTTCAAAAACATATTTTAGCTGTACGCTTCCGCAATCACAAAATTTATGTTTTCGTAAAAACGCGAGTCTAACAAATTTCATCTTTACTTCATTTATACACATAATCATATGACGCCGATTTTTCATTAATTCCCTTTTGGGCACGCCTGTAGCGGTAGACTTCACACGTTGAATCAGCGTCACGCGACAGTGAGTGACAAATGGTACTTTGTCTTTATGTTTGTTAATTTCAACGCTCTCGCTCTTACTTATAGCAAAACATACATCTGTCCACAAACTGAGGAAGATAATAATAAAGCAAGCAATGAAAATAACAAACGAGTTAGATACTTGTTATGTTTGTGTATGTGTATTCACAAACTTTCACTAACCTAAAACAAGTAAATAATCTTACAGCCTTATTTATAATCTCATACGCACAGTTTTCTATGATTCATTGACTGTATCACAGTATCACCCCTGATAGAAATGATCTTGAATACCCCTATAGAATATTCTTCCTTCTGGATTTTACCAATTGATTAATAATTTCTATTTCAAAAACTTACCTTAAAAAAATCCAAGTGTAGCCTCCACCTTGCTACTACTATTTCATACATTAACCAACTGGCGCTGGCATAGATAAGAAGATTTACAAAAATGACATTTCAAAATCAAATGACAGCTAAGCATTTTTTCGTCAGACATTTTTAAAAACCAAAATATTTTCATTAAAATCCACATTAAAATATCAAATTAATCAATAAAAAAGAGCTATCTAAAGTTCGTAAATATCCATAATGGATAAAAAATCCAAAGAAGCTCTTCGCCGTTACAAAAAAGCGCGTGCTGCCCAATCCAGCTCGGATAGTTCCAGTAGCTCTGATTCCGATTCTGGTTCAAGTAGTGGTTCATATTCATCCTCTAGTTCTGAGAAAAAACCAGGCTATCGCAAGAAAAAAGGACGTGATAGTAGTTCCTCAGGCGATGAACGTCGTAAGCGTGAAAAAGGCCATTCGTGCCATCAGAAAAAACTCGAAGCTAAACGCAATCACTTGAAGAAAAAACTTCGTGAAGCTAAAGCTGCCAAGAAACGGGCATTGGGTGCCAATGCGGTGCGTCGTCGAGCTGGCAGTACAAGCCCAGCAAAAGTCAAGGTTCCTGGCGAAAAAAAGCATGCCCGAACTGCAAGTAAGGAGAGGCTTCGCCACGCTGCTGAGCGAGAGAAGATACGTGCTAGGGAACGTGAACACGTTCGCAGTCGTTCACCGAGAACTCTCGCTAAGTTGGAGGCTAAAATGCGAGCTAGAAAATCCCCAATTTCAGCTGCGGCACGCCATCAATTGTCACCGCGTGAGAAAATCATCATTCAGACCAGAACCCGCGAACGAACTCCCGAAAGGAAGCGAGTGGATCTGAAAATAAGACTTGATGATTCAAGAGAACGCGAACGTAGAGACAGAGAAAGATCTGAGAGGGAAGCGGAACGTCAAAAAGAACGCGAAGAAGCTCTCGCCCGATGCCAGGAGAGGCAACGAGAGCGGGAAAGGCTCGCCAGGGAGAAGCTACGACGAGAAAAAGAGAAAGAATACGGCGAGCGTGCTGGTGATCGTTTGCTTCCACGGCCAGCAGAAAGGGAAATAGCCTTGGCTCAAGCTAGAGGCTATGGTAGTCGTGAAAGGTCCTTGGAAGATGAGGGCAGGCTTCGTCATGGCCATGCCAATCGAATTAGAGATCCAGCCTATGAAAGGGAACGCGAGTACTTGGCTGGCGAACATCATCGAGTTCCTGTCCTGGAACACGACGAGAGGAGGGAAAGAGAGTACTTGGTCATGCGTCGACGGGAAGTCCTCAGTCCAGGACACTACCGAGATGAGAGAGATCTGTATTCCGAGGAAGAGCGGTGAGTTAATTTTGTTGTCCTTAAAGTCCTCAACTTACTGATTCCTTACAGGGCGGCTTATGCACGAGCCTACGCTGAAGAGGAGCGTCGTCGTGACCCCAGATGGGACCCCAGAGAGTTGGAACTGCTAAACGATCGTGAATTAGAGAAACTCTATCCTCCCGTTCGTCGCGGGGAAGACTGGCCCGAAGAGGACCGATGGGATGAAAAAGCATGGGGACGTGGCAAAGCGAATCGTCCTGCATCCGAGCCTGACTGGGATGCCGAAGAATATGCTGGCGGATCTCGTCAGCTCTGGGAAGAGGCGCGCGATAAACGCGAGCGTGAACGCGCTCTGGACCACGTTCAGTCTCCCAGTTCGGGTCGTTCTGGACGCTGGCCACAACAAGAGTGGCGAGGAGGACATCCACCGGCAGGTGAACCTGCCAGCGGTCACCGTAAGGGACCCAACTACCGACATGGAGGACCACAGCTTGACTACATGCATGATCGACAGAAGTTTAGACCACATCCGCCACCACTCATGGCCATTCACAGTGGATACCATCCTCCAGGCCGCCAATTTCCATCAAAACGCCAGATGACCTACACAAACCCCAACCTGAAGAAGAAACTTGGAGGACCACCAACTACCCCGGGAGGAACTGCGATTCCGTCGTTATTGGCATTGCCGCCCATTCCGCCGCCAACAATCAGCGAGCTTGTTGCTGCCGAAAAGGAGCAAATGCCAATGATGATGGACATAATTGAACAACCTCAACCTGTAGTCCAACCAAGTCTCATCGAAGAACCTAAAACTATCGAGGAACCCGAAAAGGTTGAGACCGAAACTAAGCCTCCTGCAGAAGATGTCACTGAAGAGATAAAACCTCCAGAAGCCGAAGAAGAAGCTGCACTACCCGAAACCTCGGAATCTGAACCGATTGTCGCCAAGGAGACTGAAACCCCAGAAGCAGAGCCTATCACTGAATCAACTGAAGAACCAGTGTCTGTTGTTCCGCCAGTAACAGAACCCCAACCAGCCGAAGCCGAACCGGTCCCAGATGATCTGAGTGAGATATCCGACAGTGATGATGAAATTCTAGACAAATTGGACGAGAGCAAGGTAGAAGAACCTCCTGGCGAAGCAAATGCAGACACTCCCCCGGAAAATGCTTTAACAGGAAGCCCAATAAAGGATGCAGTTAATGAAGACTCCAAGCCAGAGGCTATAGACGACGATCTATTGGATTTTGAAGAGATTTCCGATGGTGAACTGGAAGAGGACTCCCGTGTCAAAGGAGTCGGAGATGCGCTAGGAGTTGATTGGGCATCGCTTATCAAGGAAGCCAAAGTTCCTACTTTGCCTCCATCGGAGCGGACAACTGCTAAGCAAAAGTGGCAGGCACATCGAATCATTCTAGATGTCGGAATATCCCTTAAGATGGCTGGCGACGAGTTTGGCAAGCGAATTTTGAGAGAAGCCAAGGCGAAACTAGAAGCCGAGCAGGGCGAATCGAAACCGGTTAAGATGGAAATTAAAGAAGAGTTGATAGAAGAACCTGTCACAGAGGACGTGAAGGGCAATATAAAGTTGGAAACTGTCGACGAATTCAAAAAGGAAAAAGACTTGGATGTGAATCACATAGAACCCACTGCATGTGCTCAGGTTGGCGAGAGGCTGAAGCGTGTGGAGGAAAGATCTTTGATTATCAGTGCATGCGGACCGAATAGTCGAGCTCTGAGTGCAAGATACGACCTGAAGCTGAGACGTCGGCTTTGCGGATTGCCGGCCTTAGAATGCGACTTCCGGCGGCCGGCAAGTGATAAGATCAAAGCGCTAGCTTTGGCCCTTTTCCAAAGGACAATGGAAGTGAAGTAATGCAATAGATTTAAGGAAGAGTATACTCGAATTGGATGTAAAATTTCTTAAGTATTTTAGAAAAGTTAGCATAAATAAAATTAAGACACATGTTTGATGGAAATAGTTTCTTTGTTTTGCTGTGCTTTTGTTGAAAGGTAAGGTTTTTTTTAAAGTGATTTATGTAGAAACGAATTTTAACAATCGGGTGTATAAGTTGGCGGGGACCTGCGGCGTCACGTTGAAGGTCTTGGTCTACCTCCTCCTGGTGGTCCTCTATACACAAATTGATAAAATTGCAAGGGGTTGGAGGGGGGCTGGTAACATCTCCCGTAAAAAAACCACAACCAGCCTTAGAAATGATCTGATTAAACGGCCACGAACCAAGCAACGGCAACGGCTAAACTATTTAAGAATTTTCTCATGGAACGTACGAACGCTCGCACTGGGCTGCACAAGAGCTAGCGGATGTCATGGCCACATATACAGTTGACATACCATCAATGCAAGAAATAAGATGGCATTACAGCGGTCACCCAAAACACCATGTTCTCGGGGTAGGCTAGTTAGCCAAAATATGAAATCAACCCTCAACCGCTTTAGTGCAATAAACGAAAGGCTATGCATCCTTCGCGTGCGAGGCAAATTTAATAACATCAGCCTCATAATCGTTCACGCACCTACGGAGGAGTCCGAAAAAGATTCCTATTCCGAACTTGTAGAGGACACTCAATGCCTGCGCAAGGTATGACTTTAAAATCATCCTTGGCGATGTCCATGCCAAATTAGGTAGGGAGCCAGAATTCAGGCAGTAAATAGGATCGCATAGTTTGCATGAGAACACTAATGACAATGGACTTTGAGTTATAGAAATGGTTGCATCCTTGAAATCGGTGGTTGCGAGTACCAGGCTCCTCCGTAAAGATATCTGCTAAGTAACCTGGTTACCACCTGATGGAGTAACCAAATTGACCACGTGTTGATAGATCGTCGCCACTACTCGATGGCCATACGAACGTATCGAGGTGCCAATATTGACTTGGACCACTATCTGGTTGGTATGGTGTTCCTAGGTCGGATTGCTCTGCGAAGAAATATTGATTCTGAGCACCTGAAACATAAACATACAGTTGGACGCTAAGGCTCGCCCTGGGCTGTTTTAATGATGAATGCGAACTAGCGTCTGAATGTAAGATTGCTTCATACCGAGCAATGCAGCAGTCTGATAGAACGCGGGCACGCCGAGTTGATCAAACTTGGAGGGCCAACACTTTATCAAGCAATTCATGAAATCATAGTACACGTATGGTGACACAAAAAAAATGCCAGAAGGCTGGTGAAAAGGTTAGGGAGATATCACAAAGTGCAGCTATTACAGAGGTAAAACATTGTTGAGTACATCCTTTAAGATATTATCCTCTATCCTGCAAGAACAAATAGCCCCATACGCTAAGACCATAATAGACAAATATCAATGTGGTTTTATATGAGGCAAATACACGATTGATCATTCAAAACTTAGGCACTTGAAAAATTCTGGAATTCCAACATACATACCACCTTTTTATAGACTTTAAAGCTGCCTTCGAGAGCAAAGCAAAGGCAGAACTTTATAAGAACAATTCGGCATCATAAATAAATTGACACGACTATGTAGGCTGACGGTGACCAACATTACAAGTCAAGTAAAATTAGCCGGTTTGCTGTCCAGACAAATCAACATCTTTAATGGAATCCGACAAGGAAATGGTCTGGCTTGCATCCTCTTCAACATGGCGTTGGAGAAAGCAATCCGTGGTTCTGGAACGTCAACAAGAGGGACTATCGTCGCCAAGTCCAGATATTGGCACAAATATGACAGTACATGCCTGGTATTTTTGTGTGTGATATCAAATACTGTGTATGCTCGTCAGTGAATGACCAATACTAGGATTAAATGATGAAACAAGTTTCATTGAAAAGAGCAAATCTTGATTTTCAGATCAAATCTTTGAAATTTGAATGAAACTCGCTATAAGTTGAATCGAACGTTAAGGCTGAACTATAATGGTTGGAATGGCGCGGACGGGCCCGTCAATAAAAGAGAACGAGTTATTCGTATCTTGTGCCCTAAATGGCGGATTGCTCCGTTTCGTCAAGTTTCGATGAGTTTTACGTACGGACGTAAACTGCGCTAGCGAGCGCATTTTACGGACGAAAACTGCGCTAGCGAGCGCATTTTACGGACGAAAACTTGACAGTTGGCTTCTGATGGTGTTTGTAATGCAGAAAAGTTGACATATACTTCCGCGGCATTCCGTCCATTATGGGTAGGCGTGCTCATTTGACAAACGGATTGGTATGTTTCCGTCGGTTTTGACACTAGCTTCCGCTTGCTTCCGACCATTATAGTTAGCACTTTAGAAGCAATTTGCAAAGTTCTCCACCATGATTGCCAGCCATGGCCACATTTTATAGAAATTCAAAGAAACTTTTTACTTGAATGAATCTTTATTACTTTCCAACTTATTTAAATTAACTTTTGATGTATTTTGTTCCGTTTTTTTTTTTTATCAAAAAAAGATAAAATTTAATAATACATCCTTGTTCTCTCTACTTTGTTTTTGCCTTAAAGCTTAGAATTAACTTATTCATTTTATTATATTGTTTTTTAACTACTATTCAACTATAACTATGTTTGTTTTAAAATATATATGTATTTAAATTTACAAAAAGGAGAAATAAAAAGTATTAAGCATAGTTAAACATAACTTTCTTAAAGTAGTATTTGGTGCATTCACATTTCTTCTCTTATAGAAAAACAAATTTCTTTTTTTTTGTAATTAATTACGTTTAACCAAAAGATTTTTTATTTTTTTTAAGACGAATTATTTTGTTCTTTTTGTTTTATACTTGTATTTTCTTAAAATTTGTGTTGCAGTTTTGTTTGTTTTCTACTTTTAGTTAATAGTAAGTAATTTTTATTTTAAACAAAATGTTTGTGTGAAATAAATTATTATAATTTAAGTTGTTAATTTTTAAGTCTTAATATTGAATACATTTTTTTTTGTGAAAGTATGTGTGGGGTGAATGTTTTGTTTTAATGCAACAGTGAATCGAAAAGAATAGGGTGATTCAAATATATATTGTGAAATTTTGTACAATAAATCTTCATAAACATGTCTACTTGAGAAAACCTGCCAATTTTTAAAAACAAGTACAACAATAATTGATTATGGTTTCGCTTATTTTTGTATAACGAACTTCACTTTTAAATAATGTACAATGAATAAGGAAGAAAACAAAATATATAAATGTACAAAATAATTAATATATATGTATATATGTAAAAAAAAAATACTTTACAAGCTAAGTGAATACCGCAGGCATTACAAAGTTCAGGAGATAAGGAGATGAAGGTGAGGATGGTGGTGTGCGAATCACACTGCCGTTTTTAACACTCCAATACTCGGATGTCCTTTTGTACCACATAGAATTTGTGTTTCTTGCCGAAGAGACCCCAGATGACGGCAACATTCTCTATGACGATGTTCACCGGAATGGTGCAGATTGCACCCATGACACACAACAGGAATCGCAGCAATCCAAAACGATATAATGAGAACGATTTAATGACTCCGAAGACGTACATGTAAATGTTGACGGCTGCAATGAAGGCGCATACAAAGTCCATTAGATTGGGACATGGAATCGGATAGAGTCCTGCGAAGATAATGTTGGATGTGGACAATGGCATTGTTACCCATGAGTATACGCTGATGCCCAGGAGGAGTTTGTGCTTCAGAGGGATAATTTTTGAATGAACGACTAGGAGGATTCCTTGGAGCCAGCGTTTGCGTTGCTGCAGAAAGTCCAGCATTGTGAATGGTGATTTCTCGTACATTTCACCTTCGATAAAGTTGAATGAATAGCCTTGGGCGAAGGCACGCATAGCGAAAAAGCAGTCCTCAGCCACTGATCCGTCGATGCCATTGTCGAATGAGACCTTTCGTTCGGCGCCAACCTGCAAGACAGAAAACGAAAAGGTTTTAGTCAAAGTTTGTTGATCAATTTAAACAAAAAAAAAATATATTAATTTTGAATTCTGTTTGTGTGACACATTCACTCAAGATTTTTAATTTTATTTTTCATTTGTTAGTTTAAAATAAGGAAATCCTTACACAAAAGCTATAAAACTGAAAAACGAACCACGTTTACAAAACGTGTAGGATGATCAATCAGTGTTTTTGGATCTTCGGAAATCTTTAAAATGATTATAGCGCTTGCCCTTTCCTCTCAGATTAACAACGCTTGTTCCCACCCGAGCAGCTCCATTATACTCAATGTAGTAATAATAATAGCAATATAAAAAATAATAATTGAATATAAACTTTGAATCACCAACACGACGATGACGACGACTAACAATGATCGTCTGCAACTGGAAGAAGCGATTACATACTGGCAAGAGGCAATGTTTATTAAACAGCTCACCGGGTCAAAGCTCAATTTATACTCGTCTACGGCTACGGCACGTAAGTGTGCTCCATTTGAATAAATGGAATTTAAAATTGTTTTTATTGAATTCGCAAAAATCACTCTGCTGGTTGGACAAATGCCAATTTCTAGGCGCTGCCTAATGAGTTGCTATTAATTTAAGTCTGTTCTACTAAGAATTTCAAACTGGTGATTTCCAATTTTTGTTTTTTTTGTTTGCTTCTTACGTTTTATAAATAAATGGATCATGATATAGTGACCTATATCAATTAAGATCTCCTTTTAACATTGGAGCTATGATGGAACATGATAGGAATAAGTCACTGATAGGGATTTTTTTTACTGCGGCCACTGCTAAGGACAAAAAAGCAGAGCTTATTTGGAGTGGATTCATCGTTTGGGGCAGACTCAGGTCTTTAGTTTCAAATGTGTGAACGAGTGCCTCACGAAATGCACATCAAGGCTAAATTCGGCAACATAAGCCTTGGCTATGACATTGCCATCAGGAAGGCCAACTCTGAAGTTCTGGGTTTTACACGGCCACCACAACGAAACCCGTGGAATGACAATGAGTGCCGGCAGCACATGCAGTTTGCGAAGCTGCGCAGAAGCACCAGAGCTGCTCGCGGGGTCTGCGAGCAGAAGCGCTTCAAATGTGTGAACGAGTGCCTCACGAAATGCACATCAAGGCTGAATTCGGCAACATAAGCCTTGGCTATGACATTGCCATCAGGAAGGCCAAATCTGAAGTTCTGGGTTTTACACGGCCACCACAACGAAACCCGTGGAATGACAATGAGTGCCGGCAGCACATGCAGTTTGCGACGCTGCGCAGAAGCACCAGAGCTGCTCGCGGGGTCTGCGAGCAGAAGCGCTTCTCAGAAAGGACGAAATGAGGCACCAGAAGCGCACGATTGAGGAAATGGAGATCTGTTACTGTAGGAATGAAGTCTTACCAACATGTAAAAAAACTGTCATAGTTACAGTGCTGGAACTAAAGCTTGCAAGACGATCAAGGGAACATCGTATAAGAATTGCAGTCGATGCTGATTCTATCTCGGCGAAGTAGAACATCAATTCTACCCACCGGAGCTTCTATTCAAACTGAAACTAGCTATAACTAAGCTTAAGATCAATAAAGCCACCGACCGAACTCTTCAAAGCTGCGGGCTATGGCTTGGTTAGAAGTATGTACCAAGTCATAAGTAAGATATGGTAAGAAGAAGGCATGCCCGATGAATGGAATCTCGGAATTATTTGCCATTGCGGGTGGCAGTGGTGCAGTGGGTAAGATGTTTACTTGTGAACCCAGAGATCGTGATTTCGAATCTCAGTGGGGGTAACTCTTTCAAAACTCCTAGTGCAAGCTAGACGCCTTCCGTGAGTTTAAAGAGAGAAAATAGTCACCTAATTCTCTATCTACTGCGACGAAAAAGTCTCTCCTATCTTTCTAAATAATGTCGTGCAGCATTTATTGTATTCTAAAAGGCAATATGCCTTACAGACAAATAGTGCTGAACTGCGCCAACTACAGAGATATCAGTCTCCTTAGCATCGCCTACAAGATCTTTTCTGCTGTAGTTTGTGAGCGCCTAAAGCTATTCTTTAACACCCAGATAGGTCAAGTTCGGTAAAGAAAAACACCAACTCCTTTGAGAATTGCTGCTAAGAAGGCAATTGAGTAACAAAGCCTTCTCTCGGGCAACTAAATTGTCCCTTTATAAATTCCCCATCATCCCGTCCAGCATGGACATTGCCAAAGTTAGATGAGGAGGCTTGAGCTGGCCGATGGTAGCTTGTTGTTGGTTAAGGCTCATGTTCACCTCAGACTGTAGCGCCAATGTAAGTTAAGGGTTTTTAATATTACAGAGTAGCAGTGCGAGCAATTAGAAGGAAAGAGGATGAAAAAGGATTACCATAAGAGGAAAAAACGGAACTGGGTAAGACATTAAACAGTCATGTAGTACAGCTGAAGAAGGAATCTATGTTCTTGACTGTATGATCGATATTAGACAATTCTTGCAACGAGCACTTGATGTATGGATAGATGTTCTGAAAGGAAATGAATATAGCTTGAACCAAATAACTTGACTAACAGTCGGTTGCGCAGAGAGGATTCAGGGGAACAAAAATGGTGTGCAAGAGATTTTATGAGTAGTTTATTTCTTAAATTGTACACGATCATACCTCATGTAAAGAAAATCAATCGCTGAAACATGATTGTGTGTATCTTTCAAAACTAATGAGATGAGCATAAAAATTTGATGAGAGCTGCGCAGTAGAATGGTGAAGTAAATTGCTTCAAACTATACCGCATCAGCTCTATAAAGACTGAATACCTACATATGTAATGTTACCCATTTTTTTGATCAACAGAGACCTATTCAGGAATCTTGTGATGACGACATCAAGCATCGCTTAAGTGCAGGGTGGATGAAGTAACTGCCACTTCCGTGGTCAAAAAATGCCCCCTAAACTGAAATGAAAGCTCTACACGTCTAACGCTAACAGATCGAGATAAGCTTAACGCCAGCATCTGCCTATTAAGACTTAATCTGGCTATGGGCCTACGCACCTGGAGTCAAAAAAAGCATTGTTAGAGTGGTGCCTTCAGTTCACTCCAACTTCCTAACGCCATATAAATATGATGTTATTGCACTAGAGTAGCTCCCCAAACCACTCTAGTAGCAACTCAATAACTATATTGTGGTCATAGTCATTCCTCTTGGTAAGGAGCGAGGCCTATCATGCACCTCTAGTAAATCTCCTGGCTTCACTCCAACATCTTTTGAAGTCGGATTGGATACCATCATAAGGCCACTGGAACTTTACCACCACCCTGCCCAGCTCAGAGGAATAGGCTCTGATTTTGCTGCACTTGTTTGTTAGGCAAACTAATCCATGAGTTAAAACTCAACTCACTGGGAACGTCACGGCACGTTTCCGTCAATTCCTTGGGAAATGCTGGGTCTCGGCTACAGACCTAAATCCATAGCTCCGACCCAGATGCTACACATGATCACAGTTAAGTCCCAGTCAGAGATACCTCCACCCGAAGGCTTCAAAGGAACTTCTCAAACTTGCACAACTACATTTTCACATCGATTTGCGAGATCGAGCGTTTAGCGCTCAAGGAATCACCACATTTGCTTCTTTTCCCTAGGAAGGGTTCATAATTTCACAAGACAGAGCGGAGGATAGGACACCCCGTTATGTGATTTCAGAAGCCAAACCTCTTTTATATCAATAACCTTGCTCAAACAAGGTGTGGTCGCACACCAAGCAGAGCTCGGTGTATCTTCTGTTGGTGAGTTTGCTAAGCTCACCAACAGTCAACACACTCCCTGGAAGGTTACCTACTCACGCTGACTGAGTACCTGGGAAGCACCAGTCAAACGATTTCAGTGCCAACCATCTATTTCATCAATGCCATTACGGCCAACTCACAACGGTCGCACAGTTCTCTACCCACGCTCTCTCTCTTCGCCAAAGACTTACTAATAATAACTGGCAAGCAGTTATATATTTTCCGACCTTTGCTACCAGGTGCATCACGTGGAGGTGGAGTGCTCACGTCCCCCGACCAACGCTAACATATGGTTCACAGCGTCATCTAATAAGAAGCAAAACAATTCAACATAAAGAATACCATCTTCGACCTACCTTAGGTGGCGCTACAGTCTGGGGTGGACAAGGGCCTCAACCAACAAGATTCTCCAGCCAGCTCAATCCCTACCTAGCTGCCTCAAGTTTCGCACGTGAAGTCGGTTGAGGTCCTCTTCCACTTGTGTGCGCCACCTGAGTCTCGGTCTTCCTCTACTGCGCTGTCCCTCTGCGGTGGAATCGAAAAATACCGCATGGGCAATTTAGCTGCTATGACAATATAGAAATATGATGCCGGTGAGAATAAATAAATAAATAAATTTATTGGCGCAACAGCTCCTTAAGAAGCCAAGGCCTAGTGACTTAACTCTCAACCATTCCTGTGTGTGTGTTCTTAATCTGCAAGAATGATGCCGTGAGAACCCAGTTTAAAAGGCTATATGATGCCACGTTCCAACACTATCGCGGAAGAAAGGCAAACGCAAAAACTTTTGGATCAAACAAATGCAACAGCAATATTTAGTTGGCCTCAGACATGGCACAATCCAAAACCGGGAGGCCTGCCGTTGGTCAAACCAGCGAACTTCACAAATGAGCCTTAGAGCGAAGCAGAGAAGTGAGAGGGTTATGGTTCCAATTGAGTTCATTACAATCGTCGGTTAAAGAATAAGAAGACAACCGAAATTGGGCTGACATGTTGACTAAATGAAATTGTATTTCGTTTTATGATTTTATGAATGTTTTGTTTTGTTTAATAATTCAAAACAGAAATTAGTATTGCAATGAACAAACTATAAATGTTACAACAATATTGTTAAAATAAATAAAATGCAGTTAAGAATATGCCAGGCGTTCTTCAATCAACCTTGCGCACATTCGTATTTCACTTGTCTTGAATGTTAAGCAGCATTAAGGAACAATAGTTTTAGTGTTCTTAGATTTTCAGGAAAAATAATCTAAGTTAGCGCTGCGCTTTGCTCCGGTCAGGCACTTGATGGTTGATGTTTTGCATTTTGATTGTTTTTAAAAACAGCCCGAGTAACGCCTTGAATAATAAATAAGCTTTCCTATGATATGGAAAGAGGAAAAATTCCAATAAATAACGGCTGATTTTTTAAGAGCTTGAGAACTTTTTTTTTTTAAAAAAAACGCATAAAATTTGCAAAATCTCATCGGTTCTTTATTTGAAACGTTAGATTGGTCCATGACATTTACTTTTTGAAGATAATTTTATTTAAATGTTGACCGGGGCTGCGTCCTAGGTGGTCCATTCGGAAAGTCTAATTTTGGGCAACTTTTTCGAGCATTTCGGCCGGAATAGCCCGAATTTCTTCGGAAATGTTGTCTTCCAAAGCTGGAATAGTTGCTGGCTTATTTCTGTAGACTTTAGACTTGACGTAGCCCCACAAAAAATAATCTAAAGGCGTCAAATCGCATGATCTTGGTGGCCAACTTACCGGTCCATTTCTTGAGATGAATTGTTCTCCGAAGTTTTCCCTCAAAATGGCCATAGAATCGCGAGCTGTGTGGCATGTAGCGCCATCTTGTTGAAACCACATGTCAACCAAGTTTAGTTCTTCCATTTTTGGCAACAAAAAGTTTGTTAGCATCGAACGATAGCGATCGCCATTCACCGTAACGTTGCGTCCAACAGCATCTTTGAAAAAATACGGTCCAATGATTCCACCAGCGTACAAACCACACCAAACAGTGCATTTTTCGGGATGCATGGGCAGTTCTTGAACGGCTTCTGGTTGCTCTTCAATCCAAATGCGGCAATCTTGCTTATTTACGTAGCCATTCAACCAGAAATGAGCCTCATCGCTGAACAAAATTTGTCATTTTCGTCAATTTGTCACATTTCGAACCGAACACTGATTTTGGTAATAAAATTCAATGATTTGCAAGCGTTGCTCGTTAGTAAGTCTATTCATGATGAAATGTCAAAGCATACTGAGCATCTTTCTCTTTGACACCATGTCTGAAATCCCGCGTGATCTGTCAAATACTAATGCATGAAAATCCTAACCTCAAAAAAATCACCCGTTATAGATCTTTGTAGTTAAATGATTAAATGGCTGAAACTGATAGACGAATCTGCTGCAAGGTCAGACAATAGGAAATTTAATTATTTAATAAATAAAATGGTTCAGACTTTCAAATAATTAAGCGGAGTCGTAGTTGGAAAGGCGCAAGAAAAAGCTATTCTTAGCAAATTAATAAGGAAGTGACTTGTATTCTCAACAATTTTTATGTGTGCATTATGCCTG
The DNA here is from genome assembly GCA_963971375.1 of Platycheirus rosarum. Lineage (NCBI taxonomy): Eukaryota > Metazoa > Arthropoda > Insecta > Diptera > Syrphidae > Platycheirus > Platycheirus rosarum. The sequence goes on along the minus strand of OZ020508.1, from coordinate 41,477,128 downwards.
TCTAGGAATGGAGGGATCTACAATTTATCGCCGAACCTGAGCGACTATATTAGCTGCAATTTTTCAAGGCAAATTTTACTATTTAAGATTTTTCATTTCCCTGCAGAGACCCCGTCGACATGGCATAAAAAATATAGTTTAAAAAATCAACAAATACCGGATGTTACAGAAAATCACATTCTGAAAGTGGATACAATCTTATAGTTCAAGAGATAAGTGTAAACTTAGTAAATAAAAGCAATAGTTCCCTTCCAAGTGCCTCTTAAGTTATGACTTGGTTACACGTAGTTTCCATATTTACAATATACACTCATCAGTTTAAGGGCAAGAAAACTTATAGATTAAGTACTGAGTCATGGTATTAAGTTTGGAAAAATGACTGAGAAAATGATATGAGTCATAACAAAGTTGTTTTGCTTATTTGTTGTTTATGAGGAATGTATTCTTGTAAATACATTTCGAAAATAAATTAAAAAAATTATATAAATCCTTTTGTATTAAAAAATCAACGCAGTTACCTGGGTTCGCTGACCGGTGCTTTCAATTCCATGGAATCGGCTGCAAGCAGAATGGTGGGACTGGTTATAAATGAGGACAGAAGGAAGTATATGCTTTCATCAACAAAAGTCCAATCCCATCATCGACTTGGTGAGAACGTGTCGATTGATAGGTATAACTTCGAGGTGGTCAGTGAGTTTGTCTATCAATCAAATTTGAAGAAGTTGCAGCCTCTAATACTTCAGTCACCAACTTTAATGTGGACAATCCTGCACTCGGACCAACTGAGGATGCTTTTACTTCCATCGATGAAGTAACTGACATAATCCACGGAGGAAATTCTAAGAAGTCAGCAGGAAATTATGGGATTTCTAACTTTGTGCCATCCTACTGCTGACGATCATCTTCAGTAATTTCCCCGAAACATGGAAAACGGCAAAAGTAGTGCCCGTTCCGATGAAGACCAACAGGACTAGCGTCGAGGGATATCGGCCGATTTCGCTTCTATGCTGTGTCAGCAAAATACTGAGCGACTTATCTTGAGAAAGCTTTATTATTTATTCAGCGAAAGGGAAATCATACCTGAATGTCAGTATGGTTTCCGAGCACGACACTCCACGATCAATCCGCTTCTTGGACTGCACTCCTACGTGAAAAACGGACTCAAGAAGAAAGAGACGACAGTCGCCTGTTTACTGGACATCGAAAAAGCCTTCGACACAGGACTAATATTCAAACTGTCAAGCCTAGGACTACCTGAACACTTGGTAAGAATAATCAAAAAAATTCTAACCCATAGATCCTTTTATGTACAGGTAAACAAAGAATATTCACGAAGAAAGAAGATCAGCGGTGGAGTTCAACAAGGTTCCAAGTTGGGCCCCATACTTTAGTGAGTTTCACTAACCGTTTTAAATTCAACAAGCACGCTTCATTTATGCTTAAGACTGCCAACTTCTCCCTACATCTGGTCCACCTGCTTCTTAACAGAAGAAATGGACTAAGCGGTAATACTAAGCTCCTCATCTATAAACAGCTGATCCGTCCAGTTCTGACGTACGCTTGTCCTATTTGATTCACCATATCACCAACATATATGAAGAAGATCGAAGTATTTGAAAGGAAGATACTCCGTAGCTGTACAGCTCTACACCGAAACTGCATTACAAGGAAATATGTCCCAAACAAGAAGATATATAAAGACACCAAACTGATCCCAATAAATCAGTTCATGACACAGCTCTCCAAAAATATTTTGAGGAACTTGGAGGACCACCCCAACTTGGAAACATAGCAACTACTCCAGCAACAACTAGAGCCCAACCATCGCTACCTCAACATTCGAGCCATCACAGACAATCGATTCGATATAATGAACAATGACGGAGCCCCGTTCTACGAGAGAAACAGCAACGGACACAACAGAGGATAAACAATACCGCATCCTAACCCCAACTTTTAAAACCAAAGAAGACAGTAACTATAAATAAGAATTTCAATAAAAAAAGATTATGCAAACAAAAATATGTGATATAAGTAAAAATATAGCATTGTATAGTCATCTGAAGTACGTCGGGCCCCTGTTGTTGAGCCGACATGATTTATTTTAGTTATAAGCTAGTTTAAGGCCAATTATACATACATTTTAACGAATATTATAAAATAATCTAATAATAAAATGGTTTGTCTATCTGGGCTCTGCTGTGAACACGGGCAATATAACATCAGCGCAGAAGTCCAGCGAAAAATCAGTCGTTGTTATTTTGGGCTAAGGAATAAAGCCCTATCGAGAAGAACCAAGGAGACGCTATATGAAATACTCAACATCCCGGTCCTGACACTTTCCCATTCGGATGAAGGCACCCTTGGGGTATTCGAGGGAAAGTACTACGTGCGATTTACGATCGAGTTAGGAACGAGTAGCGAAAAAGGTACAACAACGAGTTTAACGCGCTGTACAGCGACATGAGTCTGGTGAAAAAAATCCATATCTAGCTCTAAGGTGGCTCGGCCAGTAGAGCGGATGTATATCGACGCTCCGACGCGCAAGGTGTTCGATGCCGTACCGTACAGGGAGTCAGAAGCAAAGGGAGACCTCATCTCCGATGGAGCGACCAGGTAGAAGGCAGGCTAGAGATCGAGCCAACTGGAGGGTCATAACCAACCAGGTACAGGAGCACCACGGTAAGGTAAGGTTTTTTATTAGATAGTTTGTTGTAGGGAGTTTGAAAAAATATTCGAATTAATACATTCATCGAGTCAAGTTTTAAGAAAATCAATAGTAACTGTGTGACTCGTGGCCGTTGAAGCCATTTAGCAAAAAAATGTGCTTCTTCATTGAAATTGGTAATCTCCTTCCAACATTTCTATTTAAAGTGCAATAACTGGGAACATGACTTTGATAAACTTCATCAGGCTATTATTCAATCGAGTAACTCAAACTTACTCCCTGGATCAATCGACGAGGGATATGAAACTTATTCCGAAATTGATATGCATGTTCGCGAAGGCTACTGAATACAGGAAGTCTCTGGAGTAAAAGATGCTTTTGCAGGAAGTTTCAAGTTTTGTGGAAATTGAAGCATGCATCAAGGATTCGTACCCTGCTTCTAGGACGAGAGCAAATCATAAAAAACAGTACAAGCAACCGTTGTATGATATGGAATGTGAAAACAAACACTATAAGTTTTCATTATGCACCACCGGGGTTGAGCAATAATATTCTGTATGTTCCTATTACATTGCGAAAGGTTAGTGAGACTTTAGTTTATTTGGAGAATAGTAAGGCAGCTGGTTCGGATGGGATTCCTTCAGAGTTTTACAAATATAGCACAAGCGGTCTTATTGAAAGACTTATGTGTTTGTTTAACATTGTTCTTGAGAGTGGAATAGCACCGCAGCGGATTTAAAAAGATTTAATTTTCCCAATATATATAAAAAAGATGCTGCATCAAAACTATCGTGGAATTACGTTTCTGAACGCTTCAAACAAAGTCTTTACCACCATACTTCAAAACAGATTAAGGAATTGTATTGATGTCAGCCACCTTCTGAAAGAGTTCCAAGCTGGATTTAGGCCCGGATATTCCAATATTGATCATATTTTTGTTCGAAACAGTGTCGCGAATTCCTTCATTACAAGAGGAAAGAAGCTATATGCTTTCTTTGCAGATTTTAAGGCAGCGTTTGACTCGGTGGATAGTGTGCCTAACTATACAAGCTTTACAATACTGGAAATTGGAATGTCGCTGAAGTTTGAACGGTTAATCCAGTCTTTATACCAATACCATAGCTGCTGTGTTGGATGAAAAACAACATATATAGTGGTTTCAAACTTGCTGAGGCGTAAGACAGGGATGTGCTTTAAGTCCCAGCTTATTTTCCCTATTTATTGCGGACCTTATCGATAGCTTACGAGGAGAAGTGAAATATGCAGGAATGCTTATTAAAGCACTAATGTTCGCGGGTGATGTTGTTTTGTTGGTACACTCACCAGAAGCACTTCAGCTTTATGATCAGATGTTTGCAGAGTTATATATAAGTTTTTGAAGTCTTGAAGTCAACCTGGCCAAATCAAAAATTATGATATTTAAAGAAGGTGTCAGAAGAAATAGGAGAAATGAAAGATGGACTTATAAAAGATAACCAATTGACATTGTAAAAGAGTATAAGTCGTTCCAGTGTTTTTTCCGGTTTTGTATCTCCGCCTTTTTGAGTTCCCTCTTGATGTGGTTCTCTGTTAAGCCACAGAAAGGTTCTGGTTCTCTGGTCTTTTAAGGGGTGATTTCGCTTCTATTTTTGACAGTTCAGCAGACTGTTCATTTCTTTTTATTCCTACATATCTTGGTACCCAATATATTGTTACTTTGTTTCTTTTTAGAACACTTACTGTTCCCTGATTTAATTTGGCAAACCTTGCAAATGTTGCCGTGCTTTCTTGGAATAAGTGCAGAGGTGTCCGGTTTAGCTAGACTTCTAATGCTGCCGTTGGACATCTCATTATAGCACCTGTTATGCATATACATATAAGTCTCTTTACTTTCTCAAGCACTTTTTTGGTAGATATTAGGCCTGTTCTTTTGTACCACCGTAAGACGCTCTTTGTGGCTATCAACTCTGTTTGTTTGTTTGTTTCTAGTAATAAATGATTAATTTAATTGACCTGACTTTCACGTCGCTACATAGCTTGATGCTCCTGGGCCTGGTGGATTATGCCCCTCCAGCTGGTTCGATCTCTAGCATGCCGTATCCAATTCTGCACACCAAGCGCTAGAAGTTCTTCTACCTGGTCGCTCGGAGATGAAAAAAAAAGTCAAAAGCAGAAATCAAACAAGAACGAAATGAATTATGCGTAAGTGCTGCCACAAATTCAAGCACAAGTACCCCAGCTCATACCAAGATTCTTGAGAGACTTTAATAGCAAAGTAAGACCATACAAGGTAAACTAATATTTTCTGAGCAAGCTTGAACCTAGATCTCGATCAACACGTAATAAGTTATGGAAATGGACCAGTTTTTGAAAATTTTCGCAGGGAATGCCATGCCTCTTTTCTTAAATGAACGAACTAAAAATTTGAAAATAAATTGTCAAATCTCTCATGGTATCATCCATCTAAAAGAGCAAGAGGTGGATCATCTCTATATTGACCATTGGTGTAAGTTTATTTATGTTTCATTTAAATTCTAATTTTCCTATTTAATTATAAATAATAATCGACAATGACAATGTACTTCTATATGCAAAACAATTTTACACTTACTTGCGTCACGACATAGCTTCCTTTCCAGCTAAACAATGGCTTGTGGAAGAGCTTAAACTGCAGCCGCAGCTTCCCCATATCATCACTCACACGAAAACTATCCGCCAACGTGGTCAGCCAATTAACAACATTCTCATTGGCATAAGTAATCAACCCCTGGCCGAACGGATACTTCCCATCCAGTACGAAATTGATAATACCTCTCACGCAATTCTCCGTCAATAAGGTCTCCTCGTCCAGATGCACGATCCAATCGTTATCGTTCAGCACATTTACATTGTCCTCGAGACAATATTGCAATGCACGTGACTTGAACAAAGCACCAGTTTTGGTCTTGTATGTGGTGGGCACCACAATCTCTCGGATTCGGCGGTGCTTGGCCAAATTGACAGCCTTGTCTGTCACTACCTCGATGAGGAAATTTTCCAGTCCAGTATCCAGACAAATGTTCATATTTCGCAGGACATTCGTCTTGACCAGTTCGGGAAAGTCACCACGCGTCACAACGCGTATGCAAATAAAGGGCGCCAGCAAAGGGCTGCCCTTGAGAACGACTTTCTCGGGGAAGGCATTGTAGAAGACCAGACCGCAAAAGTTGAATAGCACCTGCGGCAGCGTGAGGAACGTGAGGAAACGCAGTAAGTACAAAAGTATCGTTGGTATCTGGCCATATTCAGTCCAGGGATCGACCAGTGTGAAGGAGTCCTCGTTGATCTTGATCCCGCCAGAGAATATCTCAAAGAAGATTATCACAATGATGAGCAGGGTGCAGTGCAGTAGATGCCGTGCGTTAGAATTCATCTTCTTTTTTTTTGTTTTTTTTTTTTGAATACTTGGTTTTTCTCTTCGTTAAGTTTGTGCTTGTTCGTTAAGTTTTAGTATTATTTTATTTGTTGCAGTGCTTTTGTGTGTATTTTTCTATTTTTTTTCTTTAAATATAAATATTGTGGACGTATTTATTGTGTTGAATAGTATTGTGAGCTTAATTTTAAATTGAATTTGTCCGTTTTCAGCTATAATCTCTATTTTAATTAATTATTTATAATTATTTTGTTCAAAACTGCAGGTCAGTCGGCCTTGGAGCAGCAGCGATAGTTGTAGCAGTGTGTGCCCTTAGAACTAATGCTGACACTTATTGTGACATCAACAGCACCCGAAACGGCGTGGCGTCGGTTCGATGCTGGGTGGTGGCCAATTTGGGACATGAGACGACAAATTGAGGCGCCAATATTGTTTGTGGTTATTTTGCGGTATAAGAACGTCAAGCAATTCTCGATGAATTACATGAGTGTTCTTCAGGGCAATGATTTCACAGCATTTCTGTAAATAAACAAAAGCAAAAAGAAAATATGTAAGACTTTGAGAAATCAATTGAAAATTGCTGAGAAATGTGAATATAAATAAATAATTAGCAAATGTTACTAAAAAACAAAAACAATATTTGCCGCGACTTTCATGTTGCTGGCGTCTATGAATTGTTATGTAGATTCTAGAAGAAGGGTGGACGAGAGGTATTATACGAATTTTAATTTCAAATCAACTCTTTTAACAAGTTCACAGCTCGAGCATAAACTAAAACTAAAATTTGTTGACGAAATTTTTTTTTTTAGCATTTTATAAGATTCGGCATACAAAAATACCAGTAACCACATATTTTGACCTTTCTACCTCCAACGCCCATTTTTTAATCGCGATTTTGGTATATTTGTATGAACAATATAACAAATATTTATTTATCATTGACAAATTGAGTTTGAGTGTGAATTTTTTTTTTTTTAATTTACTTAAATTTGCAAGAAGAGTATACGTTTTTTGTTACTGTAAAAGGTTGGTAAAATATGAAAAGAAAAAATACATTATCGGAATACCGTTTTTAATAACTCGGTGCTATTTGCATTTGTGTGTGAATACAGCAAGACGCAAGGGGGCCCATTTGGGCCGACGAATGAATAAAGCAGCAAACATCAGAAAAAGAAGAACATCAAGAACTGACGAACAAATACAACAATATAACAAAAATGTGCGTGTGAGAATGTACCAATTGCGTGCATATTAATCACATGAGACACTGAAAGAAATTAACGAACGGAGACAAATGCATCGGTTCGTAATTGATACACCATACAAACAGGGCAAATGACCAACAACGCCAAAAAGTACATCGAGAAATTAATTCCGCTTCGTTCAGCTGCAATATTTTTTTACTGGAACAAGAGTTATTAACGTTTTAAGTTTGTTTTTGTGGCCTTTTTATTGAATTTATATTAAGTTCTTGTTCTGGATTTAGGTCATTTCCAAATTTTTTTTTTGTGTAATAAAACATTAATTTGTTTAGCAATACGATGTTTCGTCCATGGTTATGGACATCATCAGGTATTTATTTTTTCAATATTATTTTTAAATTAAACTTAATTATTTAAAAATTAAAAATGTTTCAGACATGACTATTGCACTTTATGTTGTTTATATGGCAGAACAACGTTTGCCGGGTAAGCTAGTTTTGTGTATATATATTTTTATTATATTTATTTTCAGCGTTCTCGGTACGGCTTTTTGGATTTTAATAAATTTTATATTTGAAAAGATCTGTAAAGCAAAACTAATTCGGCATACCAATATTTTATATACATAATTTAGGTAATTTTTGATTTTTTTTTGAAAATTCAATATTTTTGAAACTGTTAAAAATAATTATTTTAAATTTTATGATAAGCAATATATAGCTGATTATAAATGATAATAAACTCTACCAACATTTCTAAAAAAAAAATAAAAAAAAAAAAATAAAAAATGGGCACGACTGCCCACGTACTTGCGTACTTGCTCCTATGTGCCTAATTACATTGGAAGGCAAGATCTTTGATAGAAACAAGCAACGTTTACGTTGAAAATAACAGTTTGAACTTTTACAAAGTAACAAAACCACAATACTTAACGGTTTTTAGTAAAAATGAAGTATGCCATCACACGTCTTAAATAACAAAGAATTTATGAAAAAAAGTATTTCGAAAATTGTAGGGCCGGTTTTGATAAAATCCTGTTTTTTTATTTTTAGTTTTTTGGAATTTTTTTTTTTGAAATTTATGTATGCAGTTTTTACATGTAATATAAAACTAAAAATTCAAAAATTAATTTCAATTAGAAAAAAAAGTTATTAAAAATTTTGATACGCAGAACTAATTAAACAACCTAGATCTTCTGGAATATAAAATTTGACGGAAATCCAAAGAGCCGTTACCGAGAAAGCCCAAAATAAAAAAAATCGTTATATGAAAGGTACCATAAGGAAACTTTTCCCAGAAATTTGATTCTAATCAAATGGTAGCCAATACCAACAAGAAGATTCTCAAAAAAAATCATCAAAATCGTTGACGGTCATATGGCAGGTACCGTTATTTTTAGGCCTAAAAATAAAATTTCAATTTCCTTTCTGGGGAATGCCAAAATAATCATACACACCAAATTTGAAGATAATCGGTTTAGCCGTTTAGGCGCAGCTCGTTATACATACAGACAGACAGACAAGCGGACATATTTTGTCAATGACAATTTTTTTAGGCTTCTCTATGATCGATTTTATATATTCACGAATCCTAAACTTATAGTCCCTATAATAATCGCAAGTAAAAAAGGATTTTCGAAAATCTTCCAATAATTATTATAAAAAGACGTTTTAATAAGTTTAAGTGAACAAATAAAAAGAATTTAAATAAATGCAGGACGACGTCTACCGGGCCCGCTAGTAATGTATAATACAAATTGATTTCGCTTTTAAAGAAAAGCGATGATAGATAATCAATCTATGGTAATCAATCTTAATATTCGAATTATCAAAGTCCATTTTGACAAAACGAATTTTGGAAACGCTGTATAAAACCGTTAAGGTAAGCCTGCAAACTGTCAAGCGGCTTAAACGTTGGTGTGCGCTAGCGTCCTGAATCCTAAACTGTTTACTACACTTCTTGTCTTTTTGCTAGAAAGTAATCACCTTACTTAATCAGTCTCAATCTGACGATGTCACAAGTGCAGATCCTATATCTTTGCAGTACTGTATTAGTGGATGTCCTGTGGGGAATTGAATGCCACATTTGCCCGGGAGTAAATGCTTTCTCTGCCAACCCAAACACAAGACTCCTTCATTAAGATCAAGGAGGCGGCATAAAACTTGGGGCTGCATAGTAAATCAACAGAAAACCAAGTAAGCGTCTCCAGGAAGTGTTAATGCAACAATCGGGGTAGTAGGGCATGTATTTGAAGTATTGCAATCTTTTAACTATCTTGGGTCAGAAGTAGTTACCGATAATACTATGGATGAAGAAATACGCAGGCGGCTGTTATGCTCCAACAGAATCTACTATTGCCTGTCTAGGCTCTTCAAATCCAGAAACCTTACAATACAAAACTAAGTTGCTGCTGAAAAAAATTTTATTTTGCAGAGAGGATATCTCAAAAACGGTTAAAAATTTTTTTTTTGATAAAGCTTTTTATGGGAAGCTGTAAATACAAACTACCTTTTATCTAGATGTTAAAAATATTTTTTTTATCGCATAATAGCCCCTGTTGGTTGGTTTGAATAGAAATAAGTGTTTAATGCATTTAATGAATTTTGAATAAACAATGACATTACCTGCTCCGTTGAGTCATTGTCATGCATTTATATACCTACATATAAAATATGACTAACCATTAATCAAATAATAATTAATCCAAGATTAATATTGTGTTTCTAAAGAACTGCAAAACTCGAACCCGTGATTTTAAACTTTTCGATGAAAAATTGATAAAAAAAAACTTATCACACGCTGTTTAACTAGACTGCTTAGATTGTTGTTATCTTTATTCAAACAGTACTGCATTACTACACCGAATCGATACTTAAGGACACACATAGTACATCTGCACTCAAGAAATGCCACTTTAACTTTGTGATAAAGGTACTATAAGGGCACGTTACGTTGTCGATTTGTAAAAAAAAAAAAATATATATGACAAACTAGCTAATCTTCCCGGCGTTGCTCGGGTACACCATCAATTTTTGATTTTTACCATGTGAGTGACATTTTTGGCCATAACTCCGGTTATAGACATAGCACAGCAAACAGATTTCTTATATGCACTCTCCAAACATGTCCTCAGATCTCTTAAAAATTTCATTCAAATCGATTGAGCCGAAAAAAAGGAGTTCGCGCACAAACATAATTTGTATTGTTTCTTATATATAGATAAGTATAAAAAACGTCTTCCCGTCTGTCCGTTTGTTTATGATTTTTACATGTGGGTTCATTAAGGATTTCCTAGAAAGAAATTTTAGAAGATCCCAAACTAAAAAGACTGTTTAGGCGTTTTTTTATGGAACAAAATCTGAAAACGAAATGAATGGTGTTAAAGGCTTTTAGATCACTTCTAATTATGTAACACTAAAACAAACGCGCTCTTCTCGGGCTTGGTCCCCAAATATTTACCTGATAAGCGATTAATCTTCTCAATATTGCTGATATGGTCATGTATTACAAAAGCAACATAAAATCAACTTATTCTTCATTTATCGTTCAACTAAACGATTGATAAGTTCGATTTTAGTTATATTTTGCAAGTTTAAGTAAACAAAATTGCCAAGTTTGTGAGAAATTTATCAGCCCGATAAGCTTAAGGCCCATTTATAAAACTTAAGTAGACGTCCTTGCATCATTTAACAAAACAATCAAAAACAAAAAAAAAATTATATCATATTGGATAAGATATTCTGTATAAACATAGATTGTAAAAGCTTCAATTGGCTTGTTATTTAAGCAAAGACAAACATTTCAACTTTTTTGTAAAAGGTAGTCATTGGTTTTTCAATTTACGATTACTCGTTACTGTTCAAATAGAAGTTGCTAAACTTTTTTAATTTGAAGGTTAATTTGTTTTCCTCATAAATCCGATTATTTGACCTGATGTGTTCTCACATTGCAAGATCGACTTATGGGCAAAACATGGAGGGTTTGCCAACCCATGGTGAATATTTTGAAAGTACGCTTTCGAGCGGTTTCATCACTATATTATATGTAATAAAATTGAAGCAGTTTCCGCCTGACCGCGTATAACTCGAGAACGACAAAACGAATATGAACAAATGTTTTTTTAATTAATAGGATATTTGCTCGAGTAACATAAAGGACACATTTTTTTAAATAAATTAATTAAAACTTTGTAAATTGACAAAAAAAAATCTTTGCACATCACGCAAAATGACAGAACATATTAAATACATACATACATATAATTGTTTTTTTCTTTACATCCTCGCCATTCATTGTTTTGTTGCGTTATTCTACTCTTAAAAAGATGGCGTAGATATAAAAACTTTTTATTTTAAGGTAAGTTAAAAAACTCATTGGTTAATCTCACGAGAACGACAAAACGAATTTGAATAAATCGTTTTTTAAGTAATAGAATATTTAGTTGAGAAATATATAGGACACAATTTTTCACAATATAAAGGGTGTTTTTTTAAGACGTGTGGTTTTCAAGAAGAGATAAAACACATATAATTTAATTGCAAGTGCCGTGCCTTTCTCGAATAAATTCCAGGCGAGAAGCCCAATTTTCGACCACTTTTTGCAGCAATTGGGCCGTATGTCAGCAATAGCGCGGCAAATGTTGTCAATCTATTCATATTGAAAATGGCAAACCAAACTGAGCATAAATCAAGTGACAGCTGTCAAAAAGACCAGCTCCGAAAAAAGTATTACCAGATTGAAAAAAAACCACACGTCAAAAAAAAACACCCTTTACCAATTAAAACTTGGTATATTGGCAAAAGAAAAAAAATTGTTACCTACTGAGCAAAAATCAAGTGACAGCTGTCAAAAAGACCAACTCCGAAAAAAGTATTGCCAGATTGAAAACCACGGGTCTAAAAAAACACCCTTTACTTACTAAAACTTGGTATATTGATAAAAAAAAATTTATACAAATTCTTGGAGCCGTTTCCGAGAAAAATAAGCTTACTTAACGGTTGTATCGCATGTACTGTTAACAATTTTAGGTTACACAAAATTTTAAAAGTCGTCTGTAGAAAATAACCTTATGTAATTAATTCAAAGACGATTGGCTGTAGACCAAAATACATATGTACGTACAGAAAATTTATTGGAAGTCACTCAAACCTTAAGACGCCTATATCTCGTTATGTAGGTCCTAGGCAAATTACATTGTAAGTAAGACAGGTATTGAGTCCAACTACATGATCTTTATACCAAAAATTTCTTGAAAAAATAACTGCGTTTCCAGGAGCGGATTAAAGGGTGGCGTGTCAGAAACTATAGAAAAAGATAACTGCACCTCCAGGAGCGGATTGAAGGCTCGAGTGCTAGAAAATGCTTTTTTCACTCAAGTTTTTCGCGCCTATATCTCGTTATTTTGAGGTCCTAGATGAGTGGTTCTTGCACTGTTAGATTGGTATTGATTTCAGCTACCCGTACATCGACTAGCCGTTGGTGCTTTCGGCTCCTTTTAGCTCAGCTCTGCCGAAGCGGAAAACTTAGGATACTCGTATTGAGCCACAAACAAAGCCATCGCTTAAGCAATTTGAATGCTTAACGCTACTGGCCTAATAGGAGTTCCTTTTTTGTACTTTTATTGGAAACTTTTTACTGAATTTATTTACCTAATCGCTACCTAAGTCGTAATTTTTTTTTTAATTTTAATTTATTCCTACATTCCAAAGTCATACTTTAAGACATTCATTCAAACCAGGATACTTCAAAAGCCATCAACGATCTGGAAATTCATGGTCTAATAAATTATTTGAATCAAATTATCTCAGGAGGTTAGTTCCTTATGAGAACTGGCGCTATTAGGATACAATATTGACCACATCGATAGCATATGTAAACAGACACGATATCAAAACAATTTTTTTCTTGACCTGTAATATTTTGGGTAAATGAACTTTGATTAACAAAAAAAAAAACGTCTTATCTATTCTAAATGTTATTGATACCCTTGGGCCACGTTGAGCCTCAAAATATTAGTCAATGATAGGTGCAATTGAACTCAGCATTTATACTTATCTATACCTTTCATCAAACAAATAAATTGATGACAGGTGCCAAATACAAAGAAGTAAATTCTGACGTTATCTTCAATAAATTCAAAGAAATACGATATCCGAATGAAAAAAGATTCTCTTTAATTCAATAGACATTGGACTATTTATTTAACTTCTAATACAATCTTCGATGATAACACGTTGCGGCACTAAGTTAATCAAAGCCCAATTAAATAATTTGGTATTTCGTGGTCTCTAATTGTCTTAATTATACCATCGCCCTGACACTAGTCACCTTTTGTGGTGGCCTCTTGTGCGTCATTTGCTCTTTTTGTTGAAGAAATATTTGTTCTTCGTTTTACAGCTGGTGAATCATCATTGCATATGTGATATTATATTTTTTTTTTTATCATAAACAAGCTTGATACTTCCTCTTGCCCCTATATCGCATAAAAATAGAAATTCTCTCATGTCGGTTGTTGTTGTATAAATGTATCTTCTTTGCCGGTTAAGACGAATCTACTCGCATTCCTTTTTGAAGACAAAACTGTAGGGAACACTGCTTATCAGGGAAAAGATAAAAAAGTTATTCTAGGAACTTTAAATCTTTGCGATAGTAACTTGTGTTTGCCTTGGGCACACATATATGTACATACATTTATTCATTGTGCACTTAACTATATATTTTAAAATTTCAAAGTTGCTACTTTGGAACAAAATTGAATCCAACGGATATTTTAATATTCCTCTGAAATACATTTTTATTGTTGCTTTTACGACTGTGAAAATGTACTACTGATTTGCTTAAATAACTTATCTATGGTTATCTTTAGGTTTGCATACAATTTACATCTAGAAGAAGTCATATTATTTACATTTTGAATTACAAAATGTTTTGCTAAATGTTTTCGTCTACAAGGTTGGTTTCGGTTCCCTCTTATTGGATGTTAAAAAAAAAATTAAAAAAATTGTGAAGAAGTTTCAACTATTTTAAGGGTAATTATTCTTCTCTTAGAAAAGTACGCCTTATGTTTGCAGTTCGGATTCCGTGGAAAATTGTAGGTTTCCTCCATTCCTGTCGACTCATATCGATATCGCAGAAGAATGGTGAGGAATATTGGTTAGTAGTTTTAGTTAAGTTACATAAATACTGACTGTTTTTAATGTACTGTCTTAACATTACTATATCGTCAGAGTTTTGAGTGTGCTTTCAAAAAAATTAATCCAGGATTTTGAAGTTCGAGGATGTGAAAGATCATTTTGAATGAACTTTTCGTGACCTTAACTAGATACCTCTCATACAACTTGCTTTATGTTTACTTACGATCTATGTACATTCAGGGGAGCTTTGTATTTATTTTTGTTAATATTGGACTAGAAATTTAATATCAAATTTGGTAATACGACGATAAGGACGATGTAAGAAGCCCGAATCAGGACCTAGGGAACAGAGCTCTATAGAATAATTTTTGCCTTCGAAATAGCGTTACGCAATTGCGATATGAGAATGTTTAATTTACCGGGTTCAATGACTTGACAAACCATCCACCATCGAATCGGCGGGCAGAATGGACCAAGTTCCTTGCTCATTTCGAAGATTGAACTCCTTGAAGATTTTCGAACCACTAAGGAAAAAAATGGGCACGACTGGGTCGCACGTACTTGTTCTTATGTTTCTAATTACATTGGACGGCAAGATCTTTGACAAAAACAAATAACATTTACGTTGAAAATAACACAGTTTGAACTTATAAAAACTATAAAAAGTACAATACTTAACGGTTTTTAGTAAAAATGAAGTACGCCGTCACACGTCTTAAATAACAAAGATATTATGAAAAAAGTATTTCGAAAATTGTAGGACGGATTTTGATAAAATGCAGTTTTTTATTTTTAGTTTTTTGAAACAATTTTTTTTTTAAATTTTGGTATGCAATTTTTTAGAGTTTATTAATATACATGTGATTATAAAATTAAAAATTATTTATTTTATTAGTTTTAGAAATATTGATTTTTCAAAAAAAAATTTCTAAAAGTTAATTTTTAATTAGAAAAAAATAAGCTTTTCGTAAACGGTCGTATGGCAAGTACCGTTACTTTTAGCCCTAAAAATATTAAGGGAACTTTAAAAAATTTATTCGATTTTTGTGACTTTTGGGTGTTTGAAAAAATTACGTAAAATGGTTTTCAGCGGAAAAAATTTAACATTTTATTTCTTTAAAAAAATGTGAAAAAGTGTGATTTTTTTTTTTTTTAATCGTAGAAACAATTTTTATTGAACAACTTTTTTTAAAAATAGAAAAAAAAATAATTCGAGAATGCAAACTTAAGCACACAAATAACCTACATTTAAAAAACATAATTACAAAAAAAAATTACCTACACATTTCTAAAATATTGATTTTTCAAAAAAAAAAAAAAAAAAAAAAATTAAATGATTAAAAATAAAAAAAAAAAAGTTATTTAATTTTTATGAAAATTGCTTTGGACACCTAGCCTCCCTCTTCCCGAAAATAAAATTTAATTCTAACCTCTTAACTGGTTCTCGAGAAAGTCGAAGAAAAAAAAACCGTCCAAGGGAGGTACCGTTTTTAGCCCAACAACTTAGATTTTTTTCACCAAACCTACTAAAGTACACAAATTTTTTTCATAATTTTTTTGGAGCCGTTTTCGATACAAAATAGGCTTTTACTTAAAAGTTATGACAGGTACCGTTAATATTTGAGCTAAATGCAGAATGACAAAATAACCCTATGTACTAATTTTGAAAATGATTGGCCCTACCGTTTGGGCTGTAGTCCAAAAAACATACGAACAGACAGACAGACGGACCGACAAACACACAGAATTTTGACATTTACTCAAATATCTCTATCATCGTAATGTTATGTTTGATTGTTATCTCAAATTTTTTATCTGCACGAAAGCATAAAACAAAATTTGGAATCGAGGACGAGGAGGAATTCCTTACTCCTTACTAATTTTTGGCCATGTAGAAATTTGGTCGTTAAAATACGGGCGTTACAGGTTTGAACTTTTAATGATTGTCTTTATATAACAACGGAAACATATCTTTTTATCTTTTATTCTATTAAAATAACCTTTTTAAAACCCTACATCTTTTAAATAAAATCTAGAATACTCGCCGCACTAACACAAACGGCTTTAGTTTTTTTTTTTACTATTTACGTTGATTTTTCTTTTTTTTCTTGTTTCATTTTGTTGATCTTTAATGCAGTAAGATTTAATTCAGAAATGTATTTAGTCATACAGCAAAAGTCTAGTGTATAATATATAACTATAGTTAAATGTGAGTAGATTATAGCTTAAAATCTTCGACCACCGGCTGGTGATCGAGAGCGGAAACGACCGCCACCACCGCTGCCGCCACTTCGTCCGCCGCTGCTAAATCCGCCACCACCGCCGCCATAGGAACGGCCGCTATCGCGACCACCCCCACCTAAGCCATCACGTCGACCACTGAAACCGCCGCTGTCTCGACTGCTACCACCGTAGCCACCGCCGCTTCCACCTCGTCGGCCACCTGAACCGTAGCCATTATCCTGGCTGTAACCGCGACCGGGTGGTCCGCGGGAAGAACGGAAACCACCGCTGCTGCTGCGGGGACCACGGAAACCTCCGCCGCCTCCACCACCTTGACGACGACCGAAATCTCGGCCACCACCTCGGCGACCTTGTCTTGGGTGACCCTTGGAGATTTCCACTCGCAATTGTGAGCCTAGGATTTCTGAGCCATTCAGAATGTCGCATGCCTTTTCTGCCTCATCGCGGTTCTCGAATTCGACGAATGCAAAACCTGGGGGATTGAAAGCAACCCAAACTGAGTTTAATTTACCATACTTAGTGAATTCTCCTTCCAGATCCCTCTTTTTAACTTTGTCGGTGAGATTTCCTACGTAGACGCGTGTGCCTCGACTGTCACTCATGTTTATAGTTTTCTCTGTGTACTTGTGTAGTTGATCGGACTTGGGAGTCTCTGCGTAGAGCTTAGCTGTAGATAGTCACGACGACGACGACGATGTTCGTTGCCTACGAAGAGTTGCTACGACGACTTCGAGTTGACGTTGAACCTAATTTTATTCCCGGCTTTATCAAGGTGATCAGCGATACACCTGAGGTGAGTAAGAAAAAAAAATTACTTTTACACTTTTAATTTATTCACACACTTTAAATGGCACGTCTGCTCCTTCCGAAAAGTAAAACGAGAATCATATGCCTCTTAATCTCTTATAATCTCATTACAGCTCGAATTAAACCATACATTTTTTTTGTATAATAGGTTTTTGACCATATCTGCGTTGGAATCAGAGTAACTATCGAATAAACTATAGTCTGTCCAGTAAAAATTGTCAGTACAGGGCTTATGGACGAGCTTTTTTCAAAACAGTGGCGCCGAAAAAGATACAAAACCACTGACAAACGTATATGAATTTTGTGAATTAAAAAAAAAACTCGTACACTCCACCATAACCGATCACCATCAACGTTAATGGAATAGTGAATAATGATCGTTTACTCACTTTTACCTACCTTTTCTGTGTAAATTGAAAAAAGTATTGCACCAACAGAGTTACCTTTGCCAATTTAAACACTACTATATAATTTTTTTATTGTTTTTTATCATATTGGGCTTTTTGTGCTTTCGGTTTTGGAGCTTTTAAGAAGGTAGGTTTTGTCGTGTTTGTGTATTAATAGAACTAGTTGGAAAATCGTTAAAAAGCAGGAAAATGTTGTTGGCTTTTGGTATTTTAGTAGAAAAAAATTATGTTCCCGAAATGCATTACATGATCATATTAATTCGGAAAAGGATTTTGACGTGATGTTGTGTTTTAATAAGAGTGATGTGGTATCGTGACCTGCCAAAATGCTTCTTTTAGGAGCTCTTGCTTTAATTGAAATATTTTGACATAAGATGAAGCTGATATGACACAATGTTTTCATATGTGCCTAGGGGCGATTATATATTCACTTATAGTGCATTTATCAAAGCCAGAGGTGGCTATATGCGAGTAGGTTTGTTAACTAACTGAATGGTTAAACTCAAGCCAAGATCTCAACAACCATACCTTCGGAATAGCTGGAATAGCGAAGCTAGGAGGAATTGAGGATATTAAAATCGCCCATGTTACCGATTTTAGTGCGAAGATACAAAAAAACAATTTTTTGAATTGAGTCAGATAGAGAATCGAATTCGCGAAAAGTTGGAGTTTCATCTCAGCAAGGTTGAAGGGCCTTTTCAATCCTAAATTCAACAATCATTGTAAAGAACAAAAAAAATTAATTTAAAACATAAAATATTTTAAGAAAAAAAATTGTGTTCATTAACAATTATTAACAATTGTTTACTCTTTAAAAAAAAATCAATCTCAAAAATACTTAGAGCTGCTTAGAGCATGAAAAAGCATTTGTTCTTTTTATCATTTTTTTCTTGATAATGGTAATGGAACACGCCCCTTGTTGGGGTATTCAACTTGTCTATTTAAAAATAAGCGATTGCATTGCGTTTCATGTTCTAACAAATGCCATGAAATGGAATTTACTTTTATAACGTTGTCGGAGAATTTAACAGAAATTTCTGTTTTTTTTTTCTCTAATTGCAGTTGAACATAACTTTAAATTTAAATTAACCCAAAGGAAATATTTGCATTATTTCAACAAGCATTTTGATACCTTGACGTTTTATTTTCTTCAGTCATGCCCCAGTGATTCTTTGCTTCACTTTTAGTTTGACTCATCATCATGACTACACAAGTGTGTAAAATTACTTCGCTGCCGTGATATACTACGAATAAATGTGGGCCACAAATATTTGTACTATAGAGTAAACACTGTTTCTTTTTTACTAATCATTTAAAATGTTAGTTGACAGTATTGTGGCTTTACAGTTAGACAAGTGTTTCCACTTTAAAAAATGTACCTTAATAGGACTTAGGTGATGGCACTATTCTTTTTGTTTTGAGTAGATAATAATTAGTTGATTTAGATTCTATTTTGTACTTAAAAGATACGTAATTCTCTCGAGGATGTCTTCCCATTGTCTTTGATCCTTTTTTACAAATTTCACGAGTGTTTAATATTAATAAATAAATTTGATTAAACTTAAAATTAAAATGTCAGTTTTGCTTTGAAAACTAAATAGGTTGTCATTTTTAGTAATCTTCTGTTTCATTTATGTTTGCCAAAGGTGAACTTGAATACTGATAAAAAAGAATTGATTAGTCATAAAAAAGATGAGCTTTTTTTAACAAAAAAACTTTCACATTATCTGCTACTATACAAAAGTATCTTAAAGAACCAAATCACAAAAGCAAGCATTGACCTTTGATCAGTTTTTTTTTATTTAACTTTTTATTTAATGCATAATGTATAACTTTAATGCGTCATTGCTCACCTAGCACTAAACTTCGGTTTTGGAATGAGATCCGATCAGTCATAAACAGAATGGCTAAGTTGAACGAACTTTCAGTTCGCCGAACACGACCGATTGCAAGCATAACAAAATTGCACATTTAAGTTTCACTTTTGTTTTCCAATAATTTTCCAATTTAATGGAAATGCTTCTTCAAAAATTGTATAATAAAATTGTTATGTAATAAGAAACGATTTTTTTTAGTTTTGTTCTCAGAAACCTCACATTTCTGGGTGAAATTTGCAAAAAAAAAGTGAGTTTCCACATCTGTTTTTCTGATTGTGGGTTGATTGCATCGAAATGAATTTCATAGATGAATGCGGCTCGTTTAAAAAGATGTGGGAAGGTGATTAGGATTGGCATTAATGATGGTGGCGCAGGGATTTGAAAACCAAGATAAATCTTTAGATTTAGCACTGCTTGCTAATTTGTTTAATCATTTAAAATGCATTTGCATCTTACAAGCTTTTACAAATTATGTGATAAACGTTTAGCCTACCTATTTATATGGAAAACTAAAAACCTATTATGGTAGGTCAGTTAAAAAAAAAATAAACGATTCATATAAAAAAAAATGGAATGACTTGTTTTAAAACTTTTAAATCAGTTAAAAAAAAAAAACAATGAGACCATACCCAAACAAAAATAAAATTCCATATTTTTAAGAATACCTTCCTCCACCATTTCTCTTCCTCTCTCAAAAATCTTCATTCAAAATCTTCTTTCTCTAAGTAGAATTTTCTTAGATATCGTGAATCCTTTTTAAAGGTGTTTGTTTATAAGTATAGAACTATAAAATGAAAAGATATAGTTTAAAAGATAATTCTTTGCCATTTTTACTTGAATGATATGATATCTGGCATATGGCCACTGTGGCTGGATCGGATGTCTTGAATTCCAATTTTGGAACACCCTTTCCAGTATTTGGGTCGTATGTCGGAACTAAACGTTGTTTTTCAAGTAGTCAATCGTGTCTGGCTTATCGGTGTAGCGACTTCACATACCCCCACAGAAAATGGACTAGCGGTGTTAAATCGCACGACCAACTCACAGGTCCAAACGTTTCCTTCAACAAATCAATTGTGGCCGGCGCTGTCACTCTCTCTTGTTGAAACGAAAATCATTAGTCATGGCTCTATAACGTTCTTCATTGGACGTAGTGCGCGATGCGTTTTACGAATACAACTATGTTTTTCAAAATAGGTCTGCTCTGCCAACTTAAAGTCGATTATAGCCTCATTGACAAACTATCGCATATACTAAAACTCTTCGAAAGTATTTTACATGAATTCTTAAGTTTTCACTTCAAATCTTTTATTTCTCCAAGACAAAATGGCTTTCAAAGCTTAGTCTAAAACAATTAACCTCGTTTAATTTGAGTCATTTAACTTCTCAGATTTAGAAAATTGCAAGAAAGTCGATATTGTTTTAACAGATTTCAGTAAAGCGGCTTTGATAAAAAAATTCACAGACTAATACGGCTTTGAAACTATATAAGATGGATTTTTTCTTATCTCCGGTGTTCCCCAAGGCAGCCATTTAGGTCCGCTTGTTTTTATTCTTACTATCAATGACATTGAAATGGACATTGAAAACTCTTGTATCTCAATGAACAGAGATGATACTAAATTCTATAAGATCATTTCTTCATCTTTTTTTTTATAATCGGTTCGCAATCAAGGGGTTACTATTACCCTTATAAGAAATTAATACAGTGCGATCATTATTTTTAGAAGAATTGCATAGAAAGATATGAAAGAATTTTTTTCGGCGCAGTAGATCGAGAATTAGGTGACTTTTTTCTCTAGTTTTTTTGAAAAAATGGGTTCGACTGGGTCGCACGTACTTGCCCTTGTGTGCCTAATTACATTGAAAAGCAAGATCTTTGACAGAAAAAAATAACATTTACGTTGAAAATAGCAAAGTTTATAAAAAGTACCAAAACGACAATACTTAACGGTTTTTAGTAAAAATGAAGTACGCCATCACACGTCTTAAATAACAAAGAATTTATGAAAAAATGTATGTCGAAAATTTTAGGACCGGTTTTGATAAAATCCTGTTTTTTATTTTTAGTTTCTTAATTTTTTTTAAATTTTAGTATGCAGTTTTTTAGGGTTTATTAATATACAGGTGATTATAAAATTTAAAATAATTTATTTTGATTAGTTTTAAAAATATTGATTAAAAAAAAAAAAAAAAAAAATTATTTAAAAAAAGTTATTAAAAATTTTGATATGCAGAAATAATTAAGCTACCTAGATCTTTTCAAATATAAAATTTGACAGAAATACAAACGGCCGTTACCGATAAAGCCCAAAATTAAAAAAATAAACGTTATATGAAAGGTACCGTTAATAGATTTTTATCGTAAATTTTGTTATAATCAAATGATAGCCAATACCAACAAAAAAATCTCAAAACTGTTCATCAAAATCGTTGGAGTCGTTTTCGAGAAAAATAAACTTTTCCTAAACGGTCATATGGCAGATATCGATATTTGTAGGCCTAAAAAGAAAATTTCAATTTCCCCTCTAGGGAATGCCAAAGTAATCACACACACCAAGTTTGAAGACAGACAGACAGACATTTTTTCTCGACTCTTTTAAGACTTCTCTATGATCGTAATGTCATGTTTCATTGTTATCTCAATTTTTTTATACATATTCACGAATCGTAATCTTGCTTTATAGTCCCTATAATCGCCAGTAAAAAATTGCTACCCAGCCTGAGATTCGAACTGACGATCTTTGGTTAACAAGCAAACAACTTATGTACTGGCCGGCCCACTCTTCTCAATAGTAACAAGAATTCGGAAATTTGTTTCATCAAATGTCTCAAAAATAGTTTTGGAACTTAACATTGCAAAGTGCAAATCAATTATCTTTTCACATGAGCGCATCAAATCACCTGCCATCTCTTGTCTTTGACAAATCAACCTATTTTACCCGTTGAGGCACTTCGTGATCTTGACATTATATGCGACCATACGTTAAACTTCCTTCCGCATGCTGACGATATATGAAATTCTTAAAGCAATTTCAGCTCTTGCCTTCATGAAATGATGTTCCAAGGAGTACTCGAACCCCAACGTAAAACGATCCCTGTACATAACATTTGTTCGCCCGCTCCATGTATAATGTGCTGTACTATACGCTTGTCAAGTATGATAATCACCTTAACCGACAAATCTACATTTCCAAAATCGAGCGCCGTTTTCTTCGATTTGCCTTGGGATAATCTTTTGATCTTAGCTCCGTATGAAGACCAACTTTCAACTTTTATCATTTAACATGAATATTTTAGGTTAGAAGCTCGAAGAGAAATATACGAGATACTCAGCATTCATTAACCGCAATATTAACTGATCTTACCTGAATACTGATTGCTTTTAACTTTGTCTTCTGAACCACTCTACCCCATTAACTCAATGTTATCATTCTTTCCAAAAAAGAAACGGCTTGACCGTTGCTTAAGACGCCAAGGACCAGTCACTTATACACTTAATCATTTCTGAGTGTGTCTTGTGAATGTGCAGATATTAGAATGATGATGAGATATAAGATTCGCCACCGAGTTACAAGATCCAACCAACCGCCAGTCATTTGTTGCAAATGCTAATGTTCCAGCATTTAGATTCATCGATGATTATGATTTCCCGATAAACTTTCCCGGTACCATTCTGCAGCAACATTTCACAATTCACACTCATATTATTGGTCCTTGAGATATGGGTGGGTTTACACCATAAATTTAAAGTTGTCAGGACCAAATTTAGAAAATTCCTTATATGGCGTTATGATACAATCTTTTCATTCATTATCAACTTCTAATTTTGATTTATTATAACTTTTTGGCATTAAAAAGACTGTCGCTTAAACACAGAAAAAAAAACATTTCCGCATATGTACTGTACAAGTATCTTAAATATTTCGTGCCAGTTATCAGATAAATGTATTAAATTTCTGTGAATTGATAAGTAACAAGATTTGATTTCGGAGTCCAAACAGAATAAAAGTACTTGTATTTGGTATTAGACAAACACTTAATGTACTTAAAAGTTTTCCAATAATGCTAAAGTTTTTGTATTACTTAACCAATTGTTTAGCTTTTATGGCAATAAAGATATTTTCTGATTGTTTTATGTCCTTCAAACAAAAAATCGATGAACCAAACTGTAATACTTATATAGATGGTAGATTCTAACAGTACAATGGCAACTACATGACATCAGGTATGTTGTAATGACTTTACTGTAGTATTTTAGTTTTTTTTTTTGGTGCAGACATGAGTCAGATAAGATAATTCCGTAAATTTAATTTAGTTCTTCTAACACACATACATTATGTAGCTTATGTCACGCACTATTGTAATTTGGCTTAATCTAATATAAGGTCTTTTCAGTACACAGCGTCATGGATTATGGTTATTTTAATTATTGACAGGCGATTCACATAAAACTGACGAGGAACTTGAGATATCGAATCTTTTTTTGGGTCTTTTTATCGTCCATTGAGGCAGAACGAACATTTATTGAAAAAGATTTGATCAAATGATATATGAAGAACTGCGCAGAAGACATCATATCTCGGCAACTTTTTGATACAACGAGCTTTTTCTGTAAATTAAAGCTTATTTTTCTCAAAACCGACTTTAAGAATTTTTATGAAATAATCAATATATGTAGATACTAACTGCCTAATGTAAGTTGTTGTAGAGAGTTGGAGACAGATCGGAGCCCAGGGGCACACCATCATTTATTTTTTGATGCTTTTAATCCAACGAACAAGAGAATCATTAATCCCATAAGCACGCATTTTTGCACTTTCGATAAGACAGCTTAATGCCAAACAATATCAAATGAGGGGAGGATGGGACGGATTGTACCGCTTTTTTAGGGATAGGCTGGGCAAATCCTGTTTTCCACCTTGTAATAAAGATCCTAGAAGAGTGGGAGCTGTGTGGAATTTTTTGCCGTAATTTTTGGTCATGCAAAGATCCTGACTTGTTTCTGGCTTTTCTGTGAATCGGAAACTTACTTTTTTGATAATCTGTTAGAAATAAAAGCACGCATCTATAGAAAAATCACATTTTTGATCATTTCAGTAAAGTGACCAGTTCAAGTTATGGTAAAAAAGTTTTCGGTTTATCGATTTTTTGTTCCTTCGGTTTAACCTAACAGTTTTAACGAACTGTTTTTTTACCGGTCTAAAACAACCTTAAGATAAGAAAAAACATTTTTTTATATTTTTTTATTGAAACGTTATAAACTGAGTTTTATTAATTTTGATTCATATTTTTTTGGATTAAGTTATATAAAAAAAATATTATATTAATATTATTTTTAATAAGAAAGAACACGTGTTCAAAGGAAGATAAACGAAAAACGCCGACTATATAACGTCTAAGTGTAGAAGCATACTATGCTAAGAACTTTTCTTAGTTTTGTCTTTTCTATTGATTAATATGAAATTGCCAAAGTAAAAAAGACCGGTTTTTTCACTTTGACCGGGATGAGAAAAAACCTAAAAAAAACGGTTAAGAGAAACAAAAAACTGGTTTCGATTTTAACAGGCCGGTTAAACAATTCTCGAAATAGAGCCCAACAGCGGATCAAACTCAATTAACGTGGTTTTACTGCCGAGATTAGGGCTCCTTTAAATAAAATAGTAGTGCCCGATTGCTTAGCTATTAGTGTGTCGGACGGCTAAGCGAATGAGCCTGGATTTGAATCCAGCTCATAGCCACCTTCTTTTTCGGGGGTACTGCCTCTTGCGGGGTGCTGACAAGATCTCAAAAAAGTGCATCTCATGTAGCCGTTCGGACTCGGCGGTAAACTGCAGGTCCTTTCCATTCTTGCAGATTAACAACACACACACAGGAATGGTTGAGAGTATAAGTCACTAGGCTCTGGCTCCTTAAGGAGCTGTCGCGCCAATACATTCATTTTATTTATTTATAAATAAAACAATAATGTGATATCAGATTCTGCGACAAAGGAAAATTTTGCAACGAAGAAAACGCATTAGCAGAGTCATAAGAATTCTGATGTATGCCGAAGAATTAGAAATTTTGTTAAATAAAGTGCCCCGCCTCCAAAAATATTGAAAATCGATGTCTTAAAGCATTTTCTTCTTGCTCTTCAAATTTATGGGATATTTTTTGGAAGCACTATAGTTTTTTCACGTTCTTTCGATTCGACATGCACACGCGTTGCAAATACCTTGCCTCTTATATACCTGTCATACAATCGTTATTTTTGAAGGGCTATTATCTCAACCGACTGACAACATGTCTTATGACTTTATTACCTTGAAAACCAACGTTTCCTCTTATAATTCACAATATTTAATTGAGAATAGAACAAGAACTACGATAATATTTAAATATGCCTTAAAGCAATAAAACACAAATCTCGTATCTTTAGAATAACTTAAGTTCAAAGATTAGATTAATTAAAAAAAATCTTATGAAATATAATTCGTTATTGTTGCAGAAATTAAGTTTTCAATCTAATTTAATTAATTAACTATTTTTTGCAGTGCAATAAATGCAGAACAAAAAAAAACACTATTAAATTAGATTAAAAGGAATTTATTGTGAAGATTCGTGTCAAGTGCGCATTACTAAGTAATGCGTAATTAGCAGTTTTTTTAGTCTTCCTATCACAGGCTAACTAACTACTCTATTCGGCAAAAAGCATTAATTAAATGCAAAGTTAAAAAAAAAAGATAAAATCAAATGTGTAATTGACAGAGATATATGTATGTAAGGGAAATCCCCTAAGTAAAACGATTTTTTCCAATTCAAGTAGATATTGTATCTTAAACCACACATACTTCTACTATTGCTGTAAAGAGTTTTCATTTAAAAAATACGTTTACAATCAAAGTAACAACCTTCGTTCGAAATTACCTGTTGCGCTATTAGATTTGTTTAATGTCTGCTGATAAATTTAATTCTATATCTCTATCTTATTCTGTCTGTCTATTATAGATACATTACTCGCGAGAGATATTTTCATTGGAAATGGAAAAGCTATTTCACGTGACTGAAGCTGCGTTTTATTTACAAATAATTGTTTGCCTTTTGTGTGTGATCTGTGATCTCCCGTCGATAGTTTATTTTCTTCTTTTTTTTTAGGAAAATTTCACGCTTGTTGATATGAATAATGAATAATCTTTTGCAATTACGAAAAGGTGTTTCAAAGGTTGCTGAATGAATAATTAAGGTGCAAAGGTTAAGTTTTTTTTGCTGGTTAAGAACATTTTAATTTTAATTTATCACATTAGTGAGGTGTATCTTAAAAAGGAGAAAGCTTTTCATTTTCATATTCGTTAGGTGCGGTTTAACAAGATTTGTGCCGTTATTACGAAATTTATATTACAAAGTTTTTTTTTTGTCCTAGCTCACCAACATATTTTGACTGCCTTCATGCGTCGTAAGCCATTTGAAGCTTCCGTGGTCGTCCCATCGATGTTGAATGTTATGGCCGAATAAATAAACCTGATGTCAGAGCTATTAACAATAAAAAACGACCTTATTGTGATTTTGATTCGGATAATATTTAATAATTACACTGAATGTTTCCCTGATTATTAGTAATTCCGCTTCATATACAATTATAAGCTTTGCAATTGAAAATAAAAACTCAGACACGCAAGGCTTTTCCAAAAGACCTTCAGCACAACATACTCTATATTTGACCTACCAATAAAAATTTCTGTGCCTAAGTTATTCGTCAAGACACCATTTTGTCACACTTTCTTTGTGCACCAGGTATTGATGGCATTGCATAATATGCCACAGGATATGCAAGAGCAACCGTTTAATATTATTTCAGGTATGTCTATAGGCGTTCGAGCTGTTTTAAAGAATATTGCATACCTTCAGTTGTATAAATCAACGTTTGCATAGTATGTACGTACATATGAACATAGTGAGTTTCTATGGCTTTTCTGTGTCGGCCAACGGCTTTTGTAGGAATAAGAGATATACTTTGTCCTTTTGATTCCCTATCTTACACCGTACCCCTAAAAATATGTGAACAAAATATGAAAGCAAAGTCACAAGCAAACAAATTAAATCATTATTCGTGTGTTAGGTCTCCAAGTTGTGGTAATATAATAGATAAATAAATAAAAATTTAAAATTATTCATTTTGATTTTTATTAATTAAATAATTTCACAACTTAATTTTTTTGTATATTATGCGCGACGCGTTTCGAAATAATTATTGCATCTTCAGGAGCGTACCTTATTTGATTGTTAATGTGACGCTTGTTTTTAAAAAATTACAAAATAAAAATAAAAAACAAAATTAATAATTTTAAAATTTTATTTATTTTTTTTATAAACAAATTGACATTCGCATCATTAATATTAGTTAGAATTGCATTGGAAAATTGTTTCATACATTTTAGTTCAAAACAAGTTTAAGCCCCTAATAGGTCGCCCATTTTATTTTGGGCGTTCTGTTCACTGTTCTACGACGCCATTCTTCTAACGTAATCATTAAAATTTGTATTTGATTTTTGTGACTTTTGATTGTTCGAAAAAAGTACGTAAAATAGTTTTCAGCGTTAAAATTTAAACGCCATTTCAATCCTATAAAAAATGTGGAAAAGAGTGTTTTTTTTTCAAAATCGACGAAGGGTTTTTTAAATAAAACATTATTTTTTTATTTAACAACTTAAAATCACTAACGAATTTTCAAAATATCGATTTAAAAAAAATATTTAAAAAAATTATTAAAAATATTTTTTTTTTCAATTATATATTAAACTTAAAATACTAAGGCTATCTACATCTTTCTGAATATCAATTTTGGTTGTAATCGGTTAACCAGTTCTCGGAGAAAGTCGAATAAAAAAAAACGGGTCTATGGACCCACCATCTTTATTTTATTTCCACCAAAATATAATGCTTACCTACTAGTAACTGATTTTTTTTCATAAAAAATAAGCTTATACATAAAGGTTATGTTATGTGAGAGATGGGTACCGTTAATATTTGAGCTAAAAAAAAATTGAAAAACCCTCTGTAGAAGGCTAAAATAACAACAGGCAGACCTATAATCTAAGCAAAAATGATGCAAAAGAGCTGGTTCCTCTTTGCTCTCATTTGAGCTAGGTGACCAGCTCACCGGAGTCTACTGAGCTCCGAGGTAGATTTCATACAATTTATTATTGAATCGTTTCCCTTGAACCAGGCTTCGAAAAGTCCCAGTAAGACTTTCCTCTCGAACGCCATTTAGAGATCAAAGTGCCTTTTGGTAAGAGCACGGTCTTGAATCCAAATGAGAGTACTAATGAGAAGTTTGTTTTGTACAGATGTAGCTTCCTAGTCAGATTCCTGGATTTAAAGAGAATTAAAACCTTTACCAGTTCTATTGAATTTTATTATCGGCTGCTACTTTTGATCTAATGCATTGCAATGCCTTGCATTTATTGCCCACTACCCTGATTGTTGATTCAAAGCTTCTTGCAGAAGCAGCATCTATGTACTTCATGTTAACTTCTCCTTCATCACTGCCTAGCCATAGGTTTTGTGCCGCATCCTGGTTGATCTTGATAAAGAAATCTTTTACAACTTGTTAACCTTTATCCATAAGACTCTGTATCTTGCAGGTGACGATAGTCCCTGTTGTTGACGTGCCAGGGTCACAAATTGCTTTCTCCAACGCCAGGTTAAAGAGGATGACAGCCAGACCATCCCTATGAACAAATCCGTTAAAGATATTGATTGGTCTGGCCAACAATCCGGCTAACAATGCTGCTCACGGTCAGCCTGCATAGTCGTGTCAATTATTTAGCATACCCAATTCTCTCATGGCCATATTAAGTTCTACCCTGGCTATGCTATCAATCGTTGACAATTGCCTATTATGGTTCTCGTTTGTTGGGCAATCCATTCTTTAAGGATAGAGGAGAACACCTTAAAGGATGTACTAAATGTCATATGCGATACCTTTATACAAGTTTTCTGGCATTCCTTCTCCATACAATTAAACATGCCATTACTGTAATAGGAAAGTCAACCAAATGTAGTGGCTAAAACTGTCTCTCTGTATGTATCTGAATTTTTGTCTTAAACCATTTAACCGATTTCCATTAAAAAAATTTCTAAGTGTTTGATAATTGATCAACTTGAACTAAACTTTGGGATACTTTTCAAAAGTATTAGTGTTAGTTAAAATGTATTAGTCACCATGTATGAAATATATAAAAAATACTTTTAATTCCGAACACACTGTCTCTTACTGTCCTTCGATCGATAAAACAAAATCCTTTATAGCTCCTTTTATATCAAAACAAAGTGAACCACAAGGACAACAGAACAACAAAATTCAATCCACCGAAGTGGCTATAGAATATAAATGTACTTAAATACTGAAATAAAGGAAGAAAGTACAAGTTCAATAAAAAATAACAACATTGTCCATGGCTTTCATGTCTCATATCACTGTTTCCTTGTGATTCATGCCATTGAATCGATTTTCATTATGTCATTGGCACACAAAGGAGCGCTAGAGCTGGGTGCTAGTGTACTGCTGTGTTTGTTTTTATGTTACCCCATTTTGTTGGTTTAAGAAAAGTAACACTTCCGTCGTAGTTGTTGTCTCTTCTGGAGTCGGGTGCATTCCTGTAATAAATCTAGGTGGTGTAATATCGTTTGTGGCACAAACCCGTTGTGTGGGTCAACTCAGTAGTTATGGATTATCGTTGTAATTCATCGTTTTGAATTAATGCATTTATGGCTCAAAGTAATGGAAACAGGTTTTGAAATTATAATTGGGTATTTCCAGGGGATAGTCCCAGTCTCTGCCCGTGCCCCACTGAATTATTTATTCAAATTTTCTGTGAATCATTGTGATTTAAGCGAGAAATCAGAAAATAAACAAGTTTTTCTAATTATGATCTAATTTATTTAAACTTCCACAGTAATTTTTGTATTTGCAAAAAAACACAATTTTGTAATACCTACAGTAAAAATTTCTTTGGTTTACTTTAAAGAACGAAAATAGTTTCTAATTAGCACGAGAACAGCGTAGATCCTCGTGACATCATTTGTGTATTTTTTTCATATTTTCTAAAAAAATAAAATGTTTAAAAATACATATATATGTATTCGCAAAAGAAATCGACGGCAGAGGAATACTTTTTAGCATGGATATTTTTTACTTGACCTTGAGAGATTTTAATAGTTTGTTTATTTATTCCAACGCACGTTTATGCTGGGTCGTTTTTTAATGTAGTTTTTTTTTAATTAAATACATAGAAACACTAAAAAACATTTTTCGTCCGATTTTTTAGAATTTGTAGCAGTATTACTCATTAGAACATAGACCCAGGAGAAATCAATTATTAACCTAAACATGTTTTTCAATTCGAAGGGTAATGTTTAAAAAAAAAATACTCATTTTGATCATCGGTGTAAAAACCGGAATCAGGTCCGGGTCTCGTTCAACAAGTTCTTCCATATATCCCGGCTGCTGGCCGTAAGACTTTTCTCTCGAACGCGGATAAGAGTTCAGAGTGTCTTTTTGTAAGCACTCACGTCTCGGGTCCGTATGTGAGTACTGGTAAGACTATAATCTTGTACAGCAACAGGTTGCTTTTTATGGTAAGGTTTCTGGATTTAAAGATCCTTGAATGACTATTATAGAAGGTTCTGTTGGATTTTATCAGCCACACGAGAAATTTCTCCCTCCATAAGTTTCCGATCTTACAACGCCAACCCTA
This sequence comes from Platycheirus rosarum, assembly GCA_963971375.1. Classification (NCBI taxonomy): domain Eukaryota; kingdom Metazoa; phylum Arthropoda; class Insecta; order Diptera; family Syrphidae; genus Platycheirus; species Platycheirus rosarum. Next base: position 41,445,661 of record OZ020508.1, on the reverse strand, counting down.
CAGGGGAAAATCGGAAAAAGCACAAACAAGCAAGGAACTCATGCAACTCCGTTTTTGCATGACCAAAAATTACGGCCAAAAGTGTCTGCAATATTTCAAAGGCAGTATAAATTTTTAGTCATTTGTAAAAAAAATATTTAAAACTCCCCAACATCTTCGCTTCCAACGCTCATCGACAATAACAAACCAATTGTTTACTCTTCAGAGAAGGTAAACTTGCTTGCAGCCCATTTCACTGCCAGCTTCGCGCTGCCTCACAGCAACGTTGCCCCTCATGTAATTGAGAATGTTAATTTTTCCATGGGAGAGATTTTTTTCCGCACTCGTACAGAAGCAAGAGTTCTCAAAGGTCTCGATATACACAAATTCGGTGGCCCGGATGGTATACCCCCCATTCTTCTGAAGAGGTGTTTTTCCACACTATGGCAAAGCCACTGCGCAAGCTTTCGCATTGATCCTACTTCTCTGGAATCTTTCCTAGAAGATGGAAAAAAGCATTTTCCCAGCCTGTCCCTAAGAAAGGTGACCTCCTCCCCTCATCCTACCAACCCATAGCAATTACATCTCTTCTTTCTTAGATCATGGAAACGCTGATTAACCGTAAGCTTAAGGAATGTATCGAAAACCGAAAAACTTAAAGAGCCGCAATAATCGTTCCACTGGTTAACTGATGGTATATTTCACCAAATAGTGGAACAAATCTTTACATCGCTTTGGTGAAAGTACGATTATTGCGCTTGATATTTCGTGCTTTTGAGATCGATGATACTCTTGTTCCTTGGATTAGAAGCTATCTTCTGCACATTCAATACAAGTTGTATTGGACGGATTCAAATCTGATTCCCAAAAAAAAAATGCTCGTGTGCCCCCGGGGCTCCGTTCTGTCGCCGACTCTTTTCCTCATTTATATAAATGATCTTCTGTCTGTTACTTCTAATCCTTATGACTGCTTTGCTGATGACTCTACCCTCACTTTTTCATATTTGTTCGAAGATGCACGCACTTCGCCTTCGGAAGTACAATCGCAACGGTGCCGTATGATAAGCTCATTAAACTCCGATTTGTACAGCATTGTCAAATGGGACAAAAAGAAATCGCTTCGAAAACTCAATGCTCTCTTGTGTCGTTAAAGCTAAGCATACCCCCCATGCCATTGTCCATGGCACTTACATCGAAGAAACCCAAAAGCTCTCAGTACTCGGTATGTGTGTCAACGAGCGTTTATACACCCTAAACTCGAGTATAACTCCCACCTCTGGAGAGGTGCTTCGCAAACATCGCTATTCGCTACACCTGCCCGATTGAATACAAAAACGAGCGGTAAGGTTAAAAGGAAATATAACAGTCTCAGAAACAATTGCTGCTCTCGAGCACCGACGCAATGTTTCATGTCTTTCCTTATTTTATCAGTTCTTTTATAAACACTCGAAGTATCCAGTTGCATTTCTCCCCTTAAAATTTTCTGCCGTAATACTAGTCTCGAAAGGAATGCTCATCAGTTTACCCTTGAACCCAATTTTGGACGTACCGTGAAATATAGGGATTCTTTTTTTAGCCGTACAATACGAATTTGGAATAGTTTACCCGGCGAGGTTTTTCCTTGCCATTTCAATTTGAAGACATTCAAGACCAATGTGATGCTCGCGCAGTGTGTTGAACATTAAAAGGGAAACACTTATCCCTTGTGCGCGTGCACCGTATAAAAAAAAATACTACCTATTATCGGCTACTTTTGACCCAAGGTAGTTATTAAAGGACTGCACTACTTTAAATTCATCCTCCACTAACCTGAGAGTTGCACCAACACCTCTCGCAGACGTAGCCACCATGCACTTAGTCATGATTTTGTGCTGCCTGCTCGATCTGGGTAAAGGAGTCTTGTAAGTTTTTTGTCAGCCATTTTACGGCAAAATAGCTTTGGCACGTCAAAAACTACCTACTGCCTTTGGAATATTCGAACACGCTTTGTCACTCAAGTTGTTATGCAAAACATCTTCATTTCAACTGTTGTCATTTTGATTTCATACGTTTCTCTACCGATTTTTGGTATTTTTGCAATTCTGTTTCTGAGGATAAGGAAGCTTCATATAACAATTTTATTGAAATCTACAAATCAAAGTTATTTTTCTTCTCTTGACTGTCAGCCTAGAAGATAAAACAATGACATTTAGACGAATTCTTAAAAAATTCAAAATAAAAATCTATCAACTAGCGCATGTATTTTTGTCTACTTAGATAATGTCCGGCTGCCTGCCATCATCAACAGGTGCCAAGTTCATTTCGTCTCAAGCAAATTTGCCTCTTAATTTATTAAACACGCGTCATTTAATGTTCGTCATTGAAATTTATACGAAACACACAACTTAAAAATAAAATACACAAAATAGAATAAAAAATCAAAGCGTTTCATCATCTTCCTTCTCAAGTTCAATCCCAATTTTCATTTTATTTTTCGATGAATTTTATATTTAGATTTCTCTGCTGCCCATGACTGTGTGGGTATGGTGCAGCACGCCTTTGCCCATGACCAGAACAAAACACCCTTCCTTATGCATACTTACAACAAGGTGAAATATTTTTGAACTAATTATATGCAATTCACTCTGACATTGTGTGCGTGTCTTGTTGTTTAGAATTTAAATTATTAATTTAATTAAATTTCTCTTTTGAATTCGTGTGCACGTATAATCTCCGTTGGCTGACTAGTTGTTGGGTAGGGCGCTGCCCATTTCAGCGTCAAAATCAATCAACCGCTAATTAAAGGCGACAGTTGCCACAAGTGCTACACACTTGTAGAGTTGTCACACTTTTTTCAAGTTTATGCAATGATATCTGACGGTGGGACAGACCCGGGTTATAGAAACAGCAGTTTTTGCTTTGGAAGAATCAGTTACAAAAATATCAATACAGATACATCAATTTTTTCGACAAACATTTTTAAGCCAAACGTCGATTTAGAGTTTTAACCTTAGGTGATGCTGTAGTCTGGCATGTTCCTAATTCTGGCATCAACTTACAATATTATTTACGAATTTTCTCCTGGAAAATGAGATCGCCCTACAAGGCTCGAGCTGCTCTTCAGCTTGCCGATGTCCTGGCCCACCTCACCACAAAACACCATTTGTTTGAGGTAGACTTCCTATAGTAAACCCTAACATCATCAGTTTTAGTACATACAATAAACAAAAGGTTATGCTCCTTTGGCGTGCGATTAAAATTTAAGAATTTCAGCCCCATAAACGAGGAGTCCGAAGAAGATTCCTACTCCAAAATTATAGAGAATGACCCTGATTGTCTGACCAAGATATGACGTAAAATCATCTTTGACAATTTCAACGCCAAATTAGTTAGAAAACCCGTATCCAGGTAGTATTCAGACTTACATAGTTACGTTCCACAAATAACGGTGCGTTGCGAGTACCAGGCTCCCGCGTAAAGATATCTACTGAGTCACTTGGTTATCACTATCACCTAATGGATTCACTCTTAACCAAATTGACCACGTTGTTGATAGATTATCGCCAATACTCCTGTTGACGATACGAACTTATCGAGGTACCAGCATTGACTCGGAGCACTATCTCCTTGATATGGAACGGGTTGCTTTGCGAAGAAATATCCCATTCGGCGCTGAGTTTGGAATAAATACGGCTGCCTTACGCAATGAAAATAAAAACAACACCGAAGGTCGCACTCTAGGACTCAACTTTGTAGAGCTCCATGAGGGAAGAGTAAGTCGTAAGCTAGCGTCTGAACGTAGGAATGCTGCATTCTGTGCATGCAGCAGTCATAGACGTCGAGGAAAATCTGATCACCCATCCAGGAGGCAGTCTGGAGCATTGGAAAGTTAACTTTAGTGAATTGTTGAAAAATCAGCTCACCAATCATAATCTTTAATGGACTCCAACAAGGAGATGATCTGGCTTGCATACTCTCTAACCTGGCATTGAAGAAAGCAGTCCGTGACACGTCACTAAGAGAAACTATCGTCACCAAGCCCACGCAAACGATATCGACATTATAGGTCGAAGTCAACAAGCTACACAAGACTCCTTCATCTAGGATAGGCGGCACAAAACCTGGGGCTGCTTATTAATTCAAGAAAAACCAAGTATGTACATGATTTGCGATAAATGTTTGTCCAACAATAATACTATGTGATGATACTATGGAGGAAGTAATAAGCGGCGGCTGCTAAAATCCAACATAACCTAGTAAAGTTTGTCAAGACTCTTCAAATCCAGAAATTTTATCATAAAACTAAGCTTCTGCTCTAGAAGAATATGGTCCTACCATTTTCACATACGGATCTGAGACTTGGTTGTTACTAAAAGACATTCTGATCCCTAAATCGCGTTCGAGAGTAAAGTATTAAGAAGAATTGTTGGCCTTTTGTGCGAGAACGATTCCGAAGAAGGAACAACAAATGATTTTTATAGAATTTACTTAAGAGATGTTGTGGAAAAAATAAATTGCGGTACCTACATAGATTCCTGTGGACTGGAAACTTAGGTATGTAGCTCGTATGAGTGAGGAGGAACCACATCCTATCTTGATGAACTACCTAAAACAATTGTGACAATCACAATCAAGAATCTTATAAATTAAATAGCCAAGACCTAGTGACATACACTCTCAGCCATTCCTGGATGTGTGTTCTGAATCTGTAAGAGACTTTGCTTATAGCAGTCCGACACACTAACCACTAAGCCACGGGCCACAACAATCAAAAATCTTAGCAGACAACAATCTCAGAGAATAAGATGGTCATAGCTCATATGTCAAGCTTGCAGACCAGACAAAGACCAATGATGATTGAAACCAAACAGCTCCTAGTTTCCATCTTTCAAATATTGAATTAAACAAAGATTGTTTCAAAACTATCCACCCCTCGTAAAATAAAAGATGAAACAAACTCATAATGCAGCTCTTATGAACAATCGTCATCGGAAATAGTTATAATTAACACTACTCCGCCAGATAAACATTCAACTAACAAACCAAATCACTATTACACGAAGAAAACAAACGATCATTCTCGCCTCAAGTGATTTTCCGGTTTTTGGGAAAACAAAATTGTTTAGATTACAAAAAAAAAACATTCATCCATATGTTCCCTTATAGTTAGAAAAGAGTATATTAAACCGAACAAGACAATTATCCGTCTGTCCCTTGTGCCTGGCTGATGTGAACATAAAAGCGTGCGGTTCATTTAGAAGATCTTCACAACCAAAATAATTCCCGACAGCTTTTGAGTCGTCGTGGTGTTGACGGCTGTTTTATTTTACTAAGTAATTTATCCAATTTCGTGCAATTGCAGTGTTGCCAGGCATAAATGTGAACGAAGAAAACAATAATTTTAGGAACTCCAAGGTAAAACCGAAATGACGCAAAATTCCATTGGAACACAAGACAATACAAGAAGAAGTATTCGTTGATAAACGACTCATTGACTTAAAATCAAATAGGCTGGTGTTTCTTTTAAACTTCGACTCATATCTCATACTTTATAAAGAAAACTTAGTTTTTCATGTCCCTTATCCAATATCCAATCAAAAATATTAACTCAAGAATAAGACAAATGAAAATCCAAGTAAAAAAACACAGTTTGAACAGCCTAAACAAGAGCAAAGACCTTTCAACTAGAGAATCACTACACCTTCATGTATTACATTTCTTTTAATGAGAATTTCGATGATTTCTTCGGAAAAATAAAAGTTCTATTACATTCTTACCCACGAGGCAACGCTGTCTTTCCGCGTATTTGGAAGGTCATATTAACGCCTGACTCCATGGTACTCCGTTCCCTCTAACTTGAGTCTGTGTGGATATTGTATGTTCTTCTTGGCTTCGGTCAAGGTTCTTCTTATTTCTTATTTTTTTTTAATATTAGCCAGGGAGACATGATCTATTTATAGGGAACGCTGGGTTAGTGACGCGTTTGTGACAAACAAAAAAGAAGAAAAAACAAAACAAATTAAACGGGAAGCGTGTGGGTGACTGATAAGTCACAGCTCACAGCCGGCTGTTCATGTTCTTTGTCATGTTTCAGTTGTTTGTAATGTGTAAAGGGTGTTCACTGTTATGATAATTTGTCCAATTCCATTAAAAGCATGCACGACAGTGTTAAATTAAAGAAAGAGATATACAAAAAGAAGAAAACAACATGGTACGCGAATAAAAATTGTAATCTCTTCAATGAAGAAAGCGACACAATTACTCAGCATCTTTTATTCATCGTAGTTCTTCCTCATGCTTCTTATGAAGTGAACATATATACTGGTATGGTATGTAGAATGCCATTCAGTGGCATTAGTTATTTAAATGAGACTGTGATAGCTGAACGAATGAGAGGTTTTCGATTTGTTATTCAAATTAAGAAATTCTCAAGTTTGCGTATGTTTTCTGTAATGAAACTAATAGAGAGTTTGGTTATGCGTCACTGCTTGGGAATTTATAAACAATTAAATGGGAAGTTTAAGGATCCACATGAGATTAGCCAAAGTTGTTAAACCCGATAATTAAGAAGGCTATTTAACTGGAGCACTATACGAAATGTATTCTGTATTCCTTTTTGAATAATTTCAATTTCCAGCTGCATTTCGCTGTAATTCCACACTCGCACTTCTGTGCATTGAATGTCGCTTGTCAGCAATGCAATGCATAGAATTTCTCAACGGAAACGCCTGGGTTGTGGTGTGCAGATGAAAAGTCTAATCGTCCATTTTGGCATCCCCCACGGCAGCCATTGTGACCACTTCTGTGTGTGCTGTGAATCTGCAAGAATAGAAGAGATCTACAATTTACAGCCTAGTCCAAAGGGCTACATGAGATGCACTTTTTCGAGGCAAATTTTACTCTTGGAGGTCTTATCAGTTCCTCGCAAGAGGCAGTAATCCCGGAAAAAAAAAGTTGACTTTGGGGTGGAGTCGTACCCCGACCCGCCGCTTAGCAGTCCGGCACACTAACCACTAAGCCACAGGCCATACGTACAATTTGAATAAATTATCCCATTTTGCCTCCAATATTCAGATCCAAATACTATTCTTCCATGGTGCAGGAGCTGCGTTGCCGCAATTAAAATTGAATCAGCGTTAATACGATTTTTCGTGGAACAACTCCCACACTAACGCAATGTGTTGAACAAATTGAATTTGTAGCAATGCCTTCTGGTATTTACAAGATCATCATCATCGTCACCCTAAAGCTTCGGCCGTACTGGTCTACGGCATTCTTCTAACGTAAGCAAGTACTGCAAAGTTGCCTTATATTATAAAAAGAACTGCAATAGACTTTACGAGCTGGTCTTCGCTGATGCGAGCTACGTGCCCAGCCTACCGCAGTCAACCGAACTTTTTTTTCCACAACATCTGCGTCGAGGTGGAGAAGAATGAAGAACTGTACCAGATGTACAGCGACACAGACCCAATCAAAAGAGTAAAAATCCAACGTCTCAGATGGCTGGGTCATATAGACCGGATTTACATCAATCCTCCGGCCCGGAAAATCTTCGATTCCACCCCAGTGACACGGCGCAGTAGACCACCTAGACTCAGGTGGCGCACAAGAGTGACCCGACTCAAAGTGCCAAACTGAAGGCAGGATCTGCGTCGAAGTAGATTTCATACAATTCATAATTGTATTTTCTCCGGAATCGTCCTACCTCGGACACGGGGCTAACAATACTCCCTACGATTTTCTTCACGAACGCGGTTAAGACATCAGAGTGCCTTTTATTAGGGACCCAAGTCTCGGATCCGTGTATGAGTAATGGTAAAATCATAGTCCTGTACAGCAGAAGCTTAGTTTTTTATGGCAAGGTTTCTGGATTTAAAGCGTCTCGACAGACTTTAGTAGGTTCTGTTGGCAGTCGCAACGAAAGTGAAGGTGTCTTTGTGGACAACACTTGGATTGTTCCATATTGTCCTCTTCTTTTTTGTAAAGTATTCAAAACGAACATCAACGATGAATACAGCAATTCGGTAAAATGGCGGTTTTTGGCATTGAGTGTCCAGACAAGAATGACGAAGTGTCGTGCTATCAGTAGGACCGTTATGCGAGCAATTAGGCAATTTAGAAATCCTTTTCCTTACCGATACACGATCGTTACCAAACCATTCTTCATTTGGCGGTTCACTTAGAGAATGGTTGGCGAATATATTTACCGGAAGAGAATTCAGCTCAACAAATCCTAGACAACCAGCAACAACGTTCACGAGTTTCTTCTCCACCAATGCATGATACCCGTTTCCCAGAACGCTGCTCTACTCGGAATTACTCACTATTACACTTCAGGAATGCATCGTCCAAGCTATTGCCAGATACGTGCATCTGTGTCCAACTAATCCGCTTGGTTGCTTTTATACTGTTAATTCAAAAAAATGACTGCTTCTATCTGCGATTGCTTTTGGCCAATGTACATGGTTCAAGTTCGTTCGAGAACCTGAAAAATGTTGATTATGTATTGTTCGCCACATTTCGAGAGACCTATCCTCGGATGTATATGCTTGACAACGCCAATCATAGGTGGAAACACTTGACGATGCTTCAAGTCCTATGCCTGCGATTTTAATTCTTACATTATTCGCCATCATCATCTTGACATATCTTCTATCGAATGTGCTCAATTTATGGGACAAATATAGGGACAACATGCCTGACTATATTTTGCATCGAGTTCAAAGAACACTTTCGATGCGCATGTTGGAACTGTTCAAGCGTTCCTCATTTCGTTAATTTGTCAATCAATTCGATCAAGATCCGACATTGCCTTTACGATTTCAAACTCTGAAATAGAGATCACGTTGCTGAAAGGCGTTGAATTTTAATTAATTTAAATTCAAGAGTTTCATTCTTTCAATAGAGGCTCGAATTTCAAAACGGGACATTTAATCAATTTTAGGCAAAACAAAGGTCGCCGTAAGATTTTTCACATTGATCTGATGGAATACAAAATAGAAAACGATTCGGATTTATCCAAGGACCTTTAAAACGGACTAGAGGGTTGTACCAAGTAATGTACCTTCCGAATCAAAATCAAATTTGAGTTAATATTACAATTAAACACATCTGATTCATCGATTTTTTTTCAACTGTGCAGTGGAATATTTGGGTCGAAAACAACTTAAAAAGAGTTTTAATTTAACCAATGATGATGACACATGATTGCGAAGTAAACAGAATTAAAATGATCTTATCTCTCTGAGTGGATTGCATTTATAAACAATTTTTTTTAAAGATAACAAAAAAAAAAAAAAAAAAAACAGAAGGAAACATTGAATATTAAACAAACACATGAGTTAAATCTTTTTTCTTGATTGCTGTTTGAACCTTTCAAGAAAGACTGCTGTAAATTCTTTCACCCACACGCAAGCATTAACTTAAGCTTGCAACAAGATTTTTTTTTTTCCATAGAACTTTAAGTGGTGAATTTTTTCAAGATAAATTTCAATTTGGTGTGGAGTGTTTTGTTAGCTTATGTCTGAATGTGTGGAATGACTTGTGAAGGAGCATTTCTTTGGGAAATCATTTTCAGGCTTTAAGTAATCATTAAGCGACCAAAAGCCCAACATATACAGCCATGACCAATTATGCCCTTCCGTTAAAACTAAACAAACTGATACGTCATGTTTCTTAAACTTTATGTGGTGTTTTTCATTCGCGAATGCCACAGCTGTCAAATTTACATGTGCTAAAACGATTATGAATGAATTACCTCATGCTTAACGAAAGTTAACGAAGGGCGTGAATCACCGAACGAATAAGAAAAGCTGAGGATAGAGATTCCAACGAAGCATTTTAGTGGATTAGAAATAACAGACAGAAGATCAGTTATAAAAATAAGGAACAGATTTGGAGACAGAACGAAGCCCTGGGGTACACTAGAATTTATTTTGTGGGAATCAGACTTGAAACCGCCCAATAGAATTTGTATTGAGCCCTCCAGGAGTTAGCTTCTAATCCAACGAACAAGATTGTCATCGATTCCAAAAGCAAGGAGTTTCAATAAAAGAGCTTCATGCCAAACTCTATCAAATAGCCTTGGAAATATCAAGCCCAATAATCTTACATTCACCAAAGCAATGTAAAGATTTGTTCCACTGTTCAGTGAGATACGCGATCAGATCACCAGTGGAACGATTTATTCATGAGGGTCATAAATCATGAAGAAGCTTTCGTTTTTCGAAATATTTCTTAAGCTACCGGTTTATCGTCCATGAAAATTGGGGGTATATACTCTGGGCCAGCGGATTTGTTTATATCGACACTTTTGAGAATTCTTGCTACTGTACTAGTGCGGAAAAAATCTGTTCCATGGAAAAATGAACATTTTCAAGTACAGCACGCATCCATAGAAGGATCACGTTTGTGATAATTTCAGCACTGGCATCAATGTTACTATCGAGGAACCATAGTGACCAGTTAAAGTTACGGAACAAATTATTCAGGACGTCCCAGTTGGCTTTCTCGTATTGCCAAACGGTTCTGGTGATGAGTTTTTCTTTAACTGGATGGATGGAGGGCAAAAAATTTTTTGAAGTGACACAATTGTTCGAAGTGGAGAAGTAACACTTATGGAATACATACTTATCAGGGAGAGGAGTAAGAAACAATTCAAGAGTATGGGCGGCTTGCCCAGGAACATTCAGTACTCGATTTGGCTCATCGATCTGCAGGGTTAGGTAGTGTAACCCAACAAAGATCTGGGCATACCTTTCTTCGGGTGTTGTCTGATCAGAATAGCTGAATTGTTTACATTGAAATCGCCCGCAATAACGAGTTCAGTGCGAGGACAATGGGAAACGATTTTCGAAATGGAATTCGACAATGCATCAAACTCGTCGAATAACTGTCGAGATTGGCGCTCCTGTAAATTAAACAACAATGAATATGCTTGCGGACAGTTAATCTGAGCCACAAGAAGTAAGTCCGCGTTAGAACATTGGCAGTATTGGGGAAGGCTCTGGCTCTTAGCACATACTACGAGATCAAAATGGAAAAATGACACTTCGGCATATCCGTGTAGAGCACACTCCAACCTGAATTTCACTAAGTATCAAAGTAGCTGACCAGTATTGCACAATTTAGACAGAAATTCTTTCTTAACCACGAACATTAGAATCTGCTGAAAGCTTTGAGTTCGTTCCACATTAAGCTGCAACATCCTTATTATTTATTTCCAAATCCAAGTATGGCAGAGGTGTCTTGTGATCTTACAATGACCGGTGAAGAAACTGCAGGTTTCCTGAGTTTCAGTTTCAAAGTAGTTTTTCATAGATTTTCTTCCAGTTCTTAATTTTCCAATTCGTTTTTTCTTCGGTTTTCAACAACAGGACAATAAAGGGCAAAACAAGAATTCCAGTTGCAACTAAACTCGATGAAGTAACTAGTACGAAATGGAAACAACTCTTGATTAGTTTAACACCCCAATTGACCACCAGACAAGTAGTTCAAATCAATTATCTTCTACATGACCACATTCAAACAAAAAACTGTTCTCTGGGACTAGTCTGGGAAGAGAAGCCACCGATTACTGTTGATTTACTTATTGTACAAAAAAACTGAGCATGATTCTTTGACATACAAGAACCTTTATTTGCTTTCAAAGGAAACTGTCCTTCCCTTGACTAACCCACTAACATTAACAGCTAACTCATAAAAACTATTTTGGCCATTTATTTTGGAAAAAATGAGTTTTGTTAAGCCACATAAGGCTTCAGTAATTATTCCACTCACTGTCTTAGTTAGTCGTTTGGTCAAACATAAATTAGTCCGTCGTTTGGGTAAACAAAATAATATTTCATTAGTCATTGCGCGCCGCGCATTATCAACCTCCACCTCACACTCGCATTTCCTGGTCTTTGGGTGTACACACTCTGCTCGTAAAATAGGTCAAAAGCCATGCTAAAGGATTTCTCTTCTTCCAAAAAAGGGAGCGCCACTCTTCCTATGATTCCTTTTTAATGTTTGCGTCATGGGGGTGACATATATACTAAAATTGCAACGATACAGAGGCGTTCAGCAGCTCCAAAGACATGTTGTAGCTTCTTGCTGGACATAAACCAGTGATTATTGCGTCAAAATGGTTGCTGACATTCCCGACTAACGGCCAGCAACCATAACCAGACACCCACAGTGCCCAATTTGGCCAAAAAACATCTCCAAACGCTGAGTTCGAATGACACCCAACCCAATCCCAATACACCAAGTCACACCCAACACAGCATTAGATTCTCCAATTGGGATTCCCATTGAATACCATTTTTGGGAAAATTTTAAATCGCTTAATACATATGTATAGATATATATAGAATACAAAAAAAAAACAAAGCAAAATAGTCATCCGACAAGTTTTTTCCAACAAACCTTTTATGACAGACGCGCGTGACGTTATTCTTCCTTCTTGGCCGTGCAAATTCTTCTCTTATTTTCACCTTTCCGTTAGTTTTTGTTGTTGGATGCGGCTATAGAATATTTTGTCGTGATTTATCTTCCTCACAGCGCTTCTTTACAACACTCGTCGAAACTAAATCAAAGGAAAATCTTCAAAATTTGTAAAATTTCCAATAAAAAAAACTAAAAACAATTTACAAATGCCGTAGTTGCTAGGAGACGCGCGCGTTTCTTGTTGTTTGAATCTTCTTTTCTTGATTTTTTTTCGTTTCACCTTTCCTTATAAAACCACCCGGACGGGCACGGGCACTGCCTGAACGAATGAAATCGATTTTTTTGCACTCCGTGTATAATATGCACTTGTGATTGGATTTAATTTTTATTTTTTGTATTCAGAATTTCACTTTGCACACACTTCTTGGCTTTTATCAATTAGAGAAAATTGATGAAAATTCGAATGGAAATTGTGTGAAATGATTTTGATTATTTCCAATGAGACTTTATGCGAGCGAATTATAATTTTTTTTTTCGTTCGGAGGACGCGAAAAATAAGATAAAACAAGAATTTCGTTCGTGAGAGGTTGACCCGATGCGGCGCTCTGTCACTCTGTCTGTTGTGTGACAGAAAAACTGTCATTTTTTTAGGAAAAATTGTTGGACAAATTGTGGTGAATTTGTGCTTGGATGACAGTTGTTTGGTGAATAAGTCAATTGGCACAGGGATGGCAGTGTGTTAGAGTAAGCTTCCGGATTTGGTGAATAGGTGGCGCGAGCAAAAAATGCATGAGAATCGCATTTTCATCGCTTATTAATTCACAGAAGAACATGTTTTTTGAGGTTACCGAGTGTTCAAGAAATATTTTTATAGTCACATTTGATGGAGCTGAAAAATGTAATATGTGAACAGAATTTCTCAGCAAATGCCAAAAAAAAATTCTTCTAATTCTAACTGAGTTTTCTTTGACAAACTTAAACTGAGCAAATGAATTCAAAAAGTATTAGGACTAAATTGTTGACATTAAAGTTGAAATTTTTTGCTGATAAATTGTGTTAACGTTTCGGAGAAAACGCGGGGATCTCCAATGGATTAGAAATATGAAATAGCCAATTTATTTTTATAATAGTTTTCAAATAATATTAATGGCTAAAACATTTACAGGCTTTGCAACTGATTTCGTCTCGTTACCTATATAAAGTTTCAATACTAAGAAATAAGAATGCATACATCTTAAGCCCGTATACAGTAAAAACATTATTTTTTTTTCAATTTGAAGTATTCATTGAATAAAATGTGAGAAAGTGAGCCAAAGTTCATTTAATTCCTTCTTTTTTTGCTTATCATTCGCTTTGTTACGTTATCGTTACGTACGTCAAAGGAAGCTTTTGTAAAGAAAGCAGCATTGGGACAATGTATATGTTGTCATTTCCATACAATACCTTAGAAAAATGTGTCGCCACACAATAACAACTGAAACAAACCCAGATCTGAAATATTTAATTACAAAAGATATCTAGAATATGAGCAAGGAGGTGTAACTGCAGTTCACTCTGAATTGATTTTTTTTCAAACTTTTTTAAATTGAATAATATAAACGAAAGTACGAAGTTTTGCAAAAATACATTAATAAACAATTTGGCAGAAGTAAACCTTAGATATTATTTATTATTTTATATTTTTTTTTATATATACTTCTGTGGTTCTACCAATATATTCTTCTTCATTGAATTTGTTTCCATATTTGACAACCAGTTAGTTTCAAGCGCTATAGGAAACCAATTTGAAGTTTGCTTATAGCAGTTCATACCTATCAGATCCATTGTTGAACTATTCCCGATTGTCAAAGTCAATTGCAAAGCGTATTTGTTTCTGCTTTAATCTATTTTTGATCACCGTAAAAAAATGAGAGACAAGTAATTGGGCGAACACAATGAGTAGCTAAAACTGTAAGTTCACTCAAATTCAATCTGCGCTTCACGCTACAGCTTCATTTTGACATTTCACAGCAAAAAAATAAACTAGTTCAATGTTTCTGATCTCTCCGAGATAAAAGAGATCTCGGAGAGATCAGAAATCAGACCTTTCCGAAATCTCAAGAAACTTCAACCAGCTTATTCAAACGAAAACAAAATATATGAGGAAAACACGGAATTATTTATAGAGCTGGTTAAAAAAGAAAATATTTTATGGGATTTAACCAACCCCAAACAATAAAATATTAAAAGGAAGGCGCAATTGTGGAGGAATATTTCGATAGCATTTGGGATATATATATATATATATATATATAATTTATATTCTTGACAGAAAAATCGACATTCCGCACTTCATCCTTATGTTTGAGGCAGCTACATTACTAAGCTACATTTTTGGCGTGCTACATTTTTGGGCTTCATACTACAGCTTCAGCTACACCATTGTTTTTAGCCCGTAAAGCCGAAAACAGACGTGAAGCTGTTCTGCAGTCGCAACTTAGACCTTGTTTACATGATTCCCTTTTTCGGTTGTTTCTTCATTCTTTCTTTTTTGACAAAATGGTAAGGGATATAGAAAAGTAGGGAAAATGAAGTAACAAATAGAAGTATGAACATTTTAAGATTTTTTTTTTGGGTTAAGCCTTGACGTTTCTCGTTCGAGAAAGAAAATGCTATACACGCTCTAAAAATAAGAACTTGTAAAATTGAAAACAATTCATAATCATATTTTTGAGTGGTAAATAGATAGTTTTTAATAGATTTTTTTTTAATTTTACAAAAAATCTAAAACAGCATACAGCATACTTTTTGACATTTATAATTTTTGAAAATTTGGAAAAAAGTGACATAAGAAAAAAATGTCACTTAAAAATCATTGTATATACATTGCCTACAGTACTATCATGAGACGAGAAAAAATCTTTTTCCCTAGAGCCGCTTGGAGTGCTAGTGTAGGAATATTTTATTTGAGAAAGAGAGAAATAAGAGCATGTTTTTAAGTGTTATGCTCTGTGCTTTTTGGTTAGCTGAATCAATCTGCCTGATGAACATGCATGTTGTTGGAACAATGTGTGGTTTACCTACATTCTCGGTGCATTTTAAGAGGAAATCTCTTTGAATTCTACAATTTTGTTGACTTACAAGCAATTTAAAAAAAGATGCTCAAGAAGGTGAGATGAATTAACTTGATGTTCATGATGTTGCTTACATTTTTTGTAATACATTTGTATATACATTGTTTTGTATATCATTGACCAGACTTTTGAAGTGATTTTCATTGTATATAGACTTTTGTTAGGATTCATACACGATCCAACATTTTCGTTGCTTACATTTTTTTTATATGCAATACATATGTCATTGACCAGCCTTTTGAAGTGTTTTTTTTAAGATATTCAATTTGGGTTTATCTGCTACTTATAAATTGAACGTTGTCGTTTTCAAAAAATGTACTCATACATTCTTCAAAATTTAACACAAACTTAATTCTTGCTGTATTTATTGAATGGATTTTGGTTTGAATTTTGCTTTCAATGCAGATAGGTACACAAATTTAGTGAAAACTATGCATGGAGATACATTCAAATTTTTTTTTTTGGAAATTGATTGTAGATTTGTATTTGTGTCCATTGTATATAGACTGCAGGTAGTAATGATTTTTGTTTTTTTGAGGCCTTGTATGAAATAACTGACCTACCCTTTGCTCGCGGGTAAGAAGTTCATAGTTAAAGCAAATCTTATTTTTATATCGCGGGCCGATTTTCGTGATTCTTTTTTTTAAATGTTCGTCTGCGGCGGGTTTTCAATAAAAAAATGTTTAAACTATCCCAGATGTCGGATTTCAATTATGACAGATTTCAGATCGTTTTTTACTTGCGATTATAGGTACCTACTATAAAAAAAAATTGAGATAATAATCAAACATGATATTACGATGATAGAGAAGTCAAAAAAAGTTGGTTCAAAAAACGTCTGGCTGTTCGCTGCTCTACAGCCTAAGCGGATGGGCCGATTTGCTTCAAACTTGTTATTTAGTATTTATTAGGTAGTATCTCGGGGTGTGTTTCTTATTTTTGCTCTAGGTCAAAAATGAACTTTATTTGCCGTTTAACAAAAAGTTTGATTTTCTCGAAAATGGTTCCAACGATTTTGATAAAACTTTCAGGATGCTATTTTTTTACAACAATACATCTTTCAGTTAGAATGAATTTATCGAAATTTGTTCTATAACGGTACCTATCATAGAACCGGTTTTTTCAAATGCGGTTTTATTGCGTTAACCAATATCCTGATTTCAATAAAATTTTGCACACAGGAAGTCATTTATAATTTAATTAACATTCAAAATTTTCGAAAACTTTTTTTTTCAAGTTTCTAAACAAAAATTGGTTTTCGCAATATTTTGAAAACGGGTTGATTTAAATTTTTTCAAATAAGTTTCCCAGATGAAAACTGCAGATTTCCTTATAATGACATACTTAAAAAAAAAATTATTTATTCGAATTTAATGAAAAAGTGATTATTAAAAATAATTACCAAAAAACCGCCAAAACTCACAAAACACAATTTTTACAACCTTCGTGTCCGAAATCAGATACAAAGTGCTTTACCTATACAAAATTATTGGATTATTCATACATACACATACTAACTTTATCATCTGCTACTGTATTTTCTTATTAGCTATTAGCATTGCATATAAAATGAACAACTGGCCACATGTCACCAGGATAGTACTATAGCAATTCATATACAATGCTTATTAGCAGTGTATTTCTTATAAGCAAGGCAGTTTATATACAATGCAACAATCGATACAATGATGATCAGCTAGAAAATATCGTTTGAACATGCATACATAGAACTAACCAAACCTACTTCCGTGTAGTAATGTATATGCAATGTATACAATGCACTGCACAGCAACCGCAACCTACGCAAAAAAAAAACAAAAACAAACATCGTTCATCTGCCCAAAGAATATAGGGCAGAACATTGTATATAATAATGTACGAAAGGCAGTTTATATACAATGTCCTACATCAGATATATTCATGTCAACATTGTATATGAACTGCATATCAAAAAATTTTTTCTTAACCTTAAACTGGAAATTAATCATAAATTACTTATGAATAAAGTACAATTCAGCGAGTTTCTCTGAGAATTCTCTTTGTAAATGAACTCTTTGTTCGCCTCTTAAATTCACCGAGTAATCTTTTTCCCTAGAGCCGCTTGGAACGCCACCGTCCACCGGTCGTCATGATAGTACTGTGATATTTTGGCCTGGGGTTCGACAAATAAAACTCAATCAAAATTCCACAATAATAAAACAAATCTCTTTATTTTATAAAACACAACGTCTTTCAGTTTAAATAACACCAATTTAACTTATTTCACTTATTCACAATTCAAATACGTTTTTATAATTCAACACTTTTTATTTAATCTCAATTCAATCACTTTTTACTAATACTTCCAGTTGTTAACAATTCCACTTTCGAAAATAAACTGAACTGTCAATGCAATCTACTCTTGTATTTATACAACTTTAAAAGCTTCTGGAAGCTTCTGTCTGGTTCTGGCACAATCTAAGCTTTCGGTACTAATTCGAGTCTCGAATTGTTTCGTCAAGTTCGATTTAGTACTAAGTTAAAACATGTTGCAAATATGTAGCATACTTCTAGGGGCATGGTTGTTGTACACAATAAATGGTGGTAAAGCATACATTACGACGAAAAAAAACTGTATCAAAGTCATTTCGGTTGGTTATACAAATCACATGTATTCACACGTTTCGTACGGCAACGTACGTTCCAATTCTTTGGGTCTTAAGAAGAGTTTTGATAGATATATGAGTTGAAAATTGAGTTGTTTCTCCATTTCCTCATCTTCCTCTGCTCGAAGAGCCCATGAGTAATTCTGGCCCCTCTGTGCAGCGCCGTTTTGTATGCTCCTGTTTAGTTGCATTTGTTTGTTGTAATTCATCGCTAAACCTGAGATTTAATTGTGTAAAACCCCATGACATCAGAAACTGTCCCTCAGTGAAAATTTTGACAATGTTGCCACTGGTTTTCAATACTCGGTGCTGGCGGTAAAATACTTTATTGGAGATGACTATAGACTCGAGAAAGACCTGCCGATTTCTTGTGATTGGATCCAATCGATATCAAACCTCAGAATAATGTCTCTTTTTGCCTTTAGTCCTGAATCCATCCATAAGTTTCCTTCACATGGTCCGAAAGTTACTCCGATAGGAAGACACCAACCTGGATGATCGCCGTCACAGTTATATAAAATAATGATTTTGCTTTCTGTTTCTGGAAACATTTACAATTATTTAGAAAAAAAAAATAAAGGAATCACGCATACAAAAAAAAACTGAAATACATATAGGCCCAATACGTGAAAGAAATAGGAACAGGAAGCTAGTGTCAAAACCAAACGAAAAGTTTCTTTACGTTCTGTCCAATACATATGTAAGTTGACTATAATATCCTTAAGAAAATACAAGCATTTTTGACATTTCGTACGGAATGTAGGCATGAAAGCGTACATTACGTACGGAAATAAAACTGAACGAAACTTTATCAAAGTCAATTGGGGTTGGTTTGGTTTTACAAATCAGATGTATTTGCACTGTTTCGTACTCTTCGTAATTCTTCAATTATGGTTGGGTCTTATCACAACTGTCAAAATGACATTTCATGAAACGCACACATTCTCCTACATTTTATGCGATGAAAAGTTTGGCTTTAAGGACTTGACACTCAACCAACTGTACTAGAAATTATGACATCCTGCGTCGAGTTTCATAAATCTTAGGCCGTCTGTCAATTGCGTTAAAATTCTGGGTAAATTTGATCCCATGGATAAATTTTGCCACGTTAAATTGGGATATTATTTAAACTACTCGAGAGCAGGCTAAATTTTGACTTCTTCTATTACTTGTGTGGGTGTAAAAGAGAATGCCATATATATGAATTTGTTGTTCGTGTCATTCGTCATATACAGGGTGGGCCAAAAGAAGTTATCCATCCGATGTTGTTTGGCTCTCTTTTTTTTTCTAAATGAAAAACTACGATTCTCTTTTTTAATTATGTTTATTTAAACCTTTAGAATTCTATTGGTCAAGTCGAGAAGATTATATCGGCCAAATGGGCGCCTTCACAATTGATTGCCATACGGGCTCGTTTTATGGCATTTTTCATCACTTCAGCGAGAACTTCGGGCGACAGATTCTCGCACTCGTGTCGAATGTTATCCTTGAGGGCTTCCAGAGTAAACACGGGACTTCAAAAAACCCCACAAAAAAAAGTCTGAAACGGTTAAATCGGGCAATCTTGCGGGCCAGTGCAAATCGCCAAAACGAGATATGAGGCGACCCGGACGTCTTCAGAATATCGATGCATGTATCGCTCCATGGCTTGTTCACTTGTATTCTGCATCTGCCTAGTCCACAAATGTCAAAAGAGATTTGACATTGGCGGCCATTTGCAAAAATGAGAGCATCTTCCAATAGGGTGATTTCTTTTTGCCCACCTTGTATTTAGTGTTCATAGACTAGTAAATAAATTATCTGTGATGGGAATTATTTTACAGAGATTTGGGTTGTTGTTTTAAAAAAATTAAATTATTAGTGAAAATGTGTTTAAAAACAAGTAAACATTGAACTTACATAATATGTGAGTTAATTTTTATCTTATTATTTCTTTAAGCTGTCTTTCGTATAAAAAAGTAATAAATTTGATCAAGATGAATTTTGTTCTCTTGGAAAAATGTACTATTTATGTGGGAAATAAAGGAATATTGAGTTAAAAATATATTTTGTTTAATCCAATTTACACAGCAAAAGGCTGTCAATTTCGAAACAAACGTCAAAATTTAGCCAGGGGATCAAATTTAGCAAGCATTCTAACGCAATTGACACACGCCCTTACTTTATAATAATGTTTATACTGTGATGTTCGACAAATAAAACTCAATCAAAATTGCAAAATAATACAACAAATCTCTTTATTTTATAAAACACAACGTCTTTCAGTTTAAATAACACCAATTTTAATTTATTTCACTTATTCATAATTCAAATACGTTTTTATAATTCAACAGTTTTTATTCAATCTCAATTCAATCACTTTTTACTAACGCTTCCAGTTGTTAACAATTCCACTTTCGAAAATAAACTGAAACTTTCAATGCAATCTACTCTTGTATTTATACAAGTTTACAAGCTTCTGGAAGCTTCTGTCTGGTTCTGGCACAATCTAAGCTTTCGGTACTACATCGAGTCTCGAATTAGTACTTCAAGTTCGATTTAGTACTCAGTTAAAACATATTGCAAATATGTAGCATACTTTTAGGCGCATGGTTGTTGTACACAATGCATGTTGGTTGTTGTACACAATGAATCCAACAGATGTCGTTAATTTACAAAATGTATCCTCCGAATATCTAAACTTGTTGCCACATCACAATGCATTATTTTACAAAAAAATTATTTAAGTACATTACGTAAGTAACTCAGAACTGATGTAAGAATTAAGGTATTTATATTGAAACTTTAAGTTAGAAGTTCGCTAATAAGCTTATAGTTTTCCCAGTTAAAACTCCTCCATGTCGGAATTAAGATCCCCCCCACAAAGAACTAACTCTGAATTGAATAAATTGTAACTCTCTCGTCCTTCCTCCCGAACAGTA
The DNA here is from genome assembly GCA_963971375.1 of Platycheirus rosarum. NCBI lineage: Eukaryota > Metazoa > Arthropoda > Insecta > Diptera > Syrphidae > Platycheirus > Platycheirus rosarum. Next base: position 41,424,595 of record OZ020508.1, on the reverse strand, counting down.
TCCTAAATTATTTGCTCACTGACTGCAACTGCTCCAAACTTACAACTGTATTATTTGCAAAGTTCTGCGGGGCATAATTTAAAACTTCATCCGTTATTTAATTTCGAATGTCTCACCATGCTCCTTCAGTTCATCACGTACACACATACTAGTCTGCTTCAATAATAATCACTCAAGGCATTGCTCTCTCTAATCTACAAACAACATATCCACTAGGCTGATGTCGTCAGACACACCTTCCTGGTGATGAACTTTCCAAAGCAGCGTGGTTGACATCAAAATCGACTCTCCTCATGTTTCAATACTCGCATCGGAGAAGATAGCAAGGATGTAATTTGCATTTACTTATAAGGGGGCTTACAATCAGGACATACCAACCAAATAGCTGAACCACAAGTTCCAAGGACTTCTGCTGTTATATTCGTTTGCCATCGAACAACCAAACGACACTGTAATTGAAACATTTTGGCCTGCAAATACACCCCCTCTCAGCTTAAATAAATGTGGGGATGAAGGTGCCCCAGCAGTTACGGGTTAGTTGTCCTTTATCCTTAATCGTAACCAAAAAATTTGTTGTTTTGTGTTTTGTTTATTCATTGCTTCCGTGTTCTAGGCAATCGGATTTGCCAACAAATCTGAATATGTTATTGGTATTGCTCGAGAGGCACCAAAGAACCCAGAAAGTTTCAGCTTTTATTTTTACCAACCATACAAAGGAGCAGGGTGTCTGTTTGTGGGATGGAGTATGATATCGAGTGTTGTGAGGGCACGTTAATGTTTTTCGTTACAAGGGTTTAACATCCTTTTCGAGTGGCTGAACAAGGTATCGGTTCCGTTTTCTGTCCACCGGATGGACTTTTCACTTTCAATACTACTCCGTTTGGAAGGTTCAATTAGAACTCAAACATTCCGGCCAGCTTGTGTAAACAAAGAATCCTTATTCGGCAAACACATTTCTACGCTCAAAATGTCGGCTTAATCGGTTTTCGGGTCATGGCAAGGAATGTTGTTTTTAAATTGTATCATGTATTTTGCAGAAATATAGGTGTAGCTGTAGAGTATAGATGCTATTTTGTCTATCTTGCGGATATAGAAGGAGAAAGCAATAAACGAAAGGTTCAGGCTACTTTGATTTAGAGAATTTGAAACCATCAAACCCGTACTATAGTGTAAGCATACTAGGAAGTGAATTATTGTTATCAACTTGTCGAATTATTTCTGAAAATTAATCAAATTTACAAAACAAAACTTGTTCCAGAGGAGAACGAAATCATCTCATGTCATTTCACTTCGCCTTTAAACGGATTTGACATTTAAATTTAAATGCAAGAAAGATTGTTCTCTCTCTAAAATGCCATCATTAAAGATGACATTACAAAACACCCTTAATGATGGTTAACCAATGTTACTAACTTAGGCTCATTCAAGAAACTGGGGCCAACTTCCACTATCATTCCATTGCAATAAGAAGCTTGTGATTTGTCGTAAGGTGTTTGTATAGATGAGCGACATCTGATTTTTTGTCCTTGGAATAAATTTTGTATATTAAGTGTCTTATATTATGGCCTTCACTGCGCAGTTCGACTTAATCGGAGTTGTGTTTTGGTTGTGAAAATTTTGTAAATGATATGTAATTTTCTCGTCGTCTATTCCAAAATTCGGGGCTTAAGAAAGAATTTCTTGCATATGTATGTGTATGTCCACGTTTTGCAATACAGGCCAGCTGTTTTGGTACACTAACTAAGTGAAACTTTTTTCCGAATTTGCTGTACACTCAGGAATACCTTAGTTTTTTTTTTATTATCAACGCGCCCACAAGGAACTATTAGTTTGCCTTTTATTGTATGTAAGTACACTGCGGGAGCATTAGGATGATAGGAAGGACAGAAGGTGTCGATTAACATTGGTTTTGAATGCTTGTAAATCAAAACGGCAAGGGAAAATCTCGCCTGGTAAACTATTCCAAATTCGTGTTGCTCGGCTTAAAAAAGAATATCTATATTTCACGGTACGTCCAAAATTGGTCTCAAGGGTGAACTGATTCCTTGCATTCCTTGCGAGACGAGTATTACGGGAAAAAAAATTAAGGGACGAATGCAGCTGGCAACTTCGTCCTAATTTCCATTACTTTTTTCCCATCATGGTTTCGTCGTTTATGATTGGAATGATATTGCTTGCCAGAGCCTTCCAAATAATTCGACCATTGTTGCAGCATGGAATTCAACTTCTTTAGCTTAAATTCAATGTCCTGTGTTATTTACAGGAAACCTAATCTCGAACGTTATTCGACATTAAATCTGCTATTAGACGATGAAACTGGATGCATGTATCTTGTTCGAATTGTTCGAACATAGTAAGTGCAATAGAGAGAAAAAATTCGAAAAGATGAGACAGGAAAAGAGCTGTCCTGTGTGCACGGGTAGCATGTTCGAAGAATCTGTTTGAAGTTTTTCTGTTCTTTTGTTCGCTTTTTTTAAATTCTTTATCACTTGGATTGGTTTTGCTCATAGTTAGCTTCTAATAAGAGTCAAAGCAAACGAAGAAAAATAAGTTAAAATAAAGTGGAAAGTAAATTTTTGTGGACTAAAGAACTTAATTTGGAGTTCTTATGTCTTTATGATTCCAGTAAAAATTTGTATGTGGTTGAACACATTCATTACATCATTATAGTTAAAAGAGCAGATTCATTGCAAAAGATTATGGAAAACGAAAATTAAAGAGAACTGTCAAAATTCTTTCATGAAACTAAATTCATCGTGTAATGGCGCTTCGGACAGATAATGAAATAACAAAGAATAATTCGAACAAGGTGCATGCATCCAGTTTCATCGTCTAATCGCAGACTAAACGATTTTAATGCGCTATCTGATTCCATTTCCAAAATTGTTTCCCATCGTCATCGCACTGAAATATTTATTGCGGGGATTTCAATGTAATCAATTCCTTCGGGCCCCACTATTCTGATCAGACAACACACCAAGGAAGGTATGTCGAGATCTTTGTTGGGTTCTACCACCTTTCCCTGCAGATCGATGAACCTACTCGAATGCCTAATGTTCCTGGGCATACTCTTGACTTGTTTCTTTATTCTTACCCTGGTAAGTATACCATGAGTGCTATTTCTCCATTTGGCACTTCGGACAATAATTGTGTCATTTCAGCAAATACCTTTTTCTCCACTCATCCAGTTAAAGAAAAACTTCCCAACAGGACCGTTTGAAAATACGAAAAAGTAAACTGGGACGGCCTGAAAAAGTCCCCTATGCTTCATCGATAGTGAAATTAATGCCAGTGCTGAAATGATCACAAATTTAATTTTTCAGGTATGCGTGCTTTTACTCCTAACAGAGTTGAAGGAGGCTATCAATCTCAAAGATATTGTAAGTTGTCGATCTTACAAAGCCAACTCTACAGAGGAAAATCGGAAAAAGCACAATTTACACCGTATATAGATTATTTTTTAGCCGAACAACACGAATTTGAAATAGTTCACGCGGCCAAGTTTTTCCTTGCCATTTCGATTTGAAATCATACAAAACCAATGTTAATCGCCACCTTCTGCCTCTCCTATCTTATTTCCCAATGCCCGCGCAGTGCGTTTAACATTGTGAGGACAACACTAAGAAAACTGGGATATACGAACGATCTGACTCTAAAATAAATATTATTCATTTGGCAATGGAACGATCCTGCAACAACATACCCTGACGACAGAACACAGAAGACATAACGAACGAACAAAAGCGTTAAGTACATAATGGCGCACGTGACTACACAGGCATACGTGAATAAAAAACGAACAACACTACCCACACACACGCACACGATCGAACAAAGCCAGAATATCGGAAAAGCAAGCTTGGACAAAATCATTCGGGCAACGGTCGGCTACGGCTACGCAGAGAGAGGATTAAGAGAACAAAAAATGTTGCGCAAGAGATTTAATGAGAACAATGCCAGAGATAAAATACTTTCTTTGAAAACATAACAATAAGTTATGATCATATTTATACCTCATTCATGTAATGAAAGTCCATCTCTTCACTTAACTAATAAAATAATAATAAAAGAAGAATGTGACGTCATAAAATATCAAAATGGCGATTTGTATGCGTCTAGTGAGCATACCTTGTATTCCGTGTATCATGGGTTCAAGCTATATCAACCCTAATTTGTGTGCCAGTGTACCTACCATCATAGAGTGCACAGTTCAGTTGTAAAGTAGTCGTCATTCGTCAAACAACCAACATACTTAAATGTAATTCAGTGGTAAAAGTTACACTTAAAAAAAAATTATTTTAAAGATAAAATAAATTTATCAAAGAAGGTATATTGATGTCCACGAGTTTTACTTGCTTTTCGCATAACTAAATTGTAGTTTAAAAGACCTTGGATTGCTGAAAAATCGTTGGATTGCTGAAAAACATAAGAAATAATAATCAGTAAGTAAATAGGGTTTCAGTTCAAATCTTTCTTAATAACCGTCTAGATAATATTCTTCTATTAACTAAATAAATTATGCATTATAGACACAAAAAGAATACATTTTGCAAAAACTTTTCAATCTGAAAGCCATATTATGCAATTAATTAAATAGCTATAGTTATAATTCCTCTCAATTTAAAACTTCAGCACTCTCTTCATAGTTATTTCATTGGAAGCTTAAAAATTTCCTAGGTCATTTAAAATTGGATACAAAACCTAATTAAAGAAATTATTTTCATTCAACAGCAATTTATTTTTAATTGCCAAAGATTACATTTTTCAATTATTAGAATTCAAATTGTTATCCAGTAGATACCTGAATTAGCCAATTTATTCTATAAAATATTTTAATAGTTCAACAATTATTACCGTTAACATGTCTGTATTAAACGGTTTGCCAAAAAAGGATTAAATCGGTATTTTAGCGAAGGCAGGTGCTAGAACTGGGATATTTTAATTTGAATGTGTAAATTAATATAGAATCTATGATAAACTTTAAAAATCAATATATCCATGATTTTAAGCGGATTAAACTATTTACATTTCGAGAGCATTGTATTCTATTCATTGTATTCATTCTAAAAATGTTATATTTTGTTTAAACTGAAAAAGTAGATTTATGCGATGAATAGAAAATCAGCATTGTTTGCTTAAGCAACTAGATAACCGACCCTCCTAACTACGCCAATTACATAAAAATGGGTTTCCTGATATCGCCTACAAGATCCTCTCTGCCGCACTAAGAGTACGCCTGAAACATTTAATCAAGAATCTAGAGAATACTCAAGAATGAAATCAATATCCACCACTGACTTCCACTTTGTTGTCTGCGTGTTGATTCGGAAATTGCAGATATTACAGAAGCTTTTCATGTGAATAAAAGGATTTCAATAGGGTGATAGTGATTAGACTTAAAAGATCTGTCTGTCCGTCAGACTTAAGCGATTATCTTCAAACTTGGTGTGTGTGATTATTTTGGCATTCCCCAGAGGGAAAATTGATATTTTATTTTTAGACCTAAAAATAACGGTACCTGCCATATGACCGCTTAGGAATATCTTATTTTTCTCGAAAACGGATTCAACGATTTTAATGAAAATGTTTGAGAATTTTTTTTGTTGGTATTGGCTATTATTTGATTAGAACCGCATATACGGGAAAAGTCTATTAACGGGACCTTTCATATAACGTTTTTTTTTAATTTTTGGTTTTCTCGGCTATGGCTTTTTTGATTTCTGTCAAATTTTATATTTAAGAAGATCTATGTAGCTTTATTAATTCTGCATTTAAAAAATTTGAATAACTTTTTTTTTCTAATTAATATTAATTTTTGAATTTTTTTGTTTTGAAAAATCAATATTTTGAAAACTAATAAAAAAAATTATTTTAAATTTTATAATCACATGTATTTTAATAAATTCTAAAAAACTGCATACCAAAATTTAAAAAATAATTTTTTTTTCAAAAAAAAAAAAACTAAAAATAAAAAAACAGGATTTTATCAAAACCGGTTGTACAATTTTCGAAATACATTTTTCATAAATTCCTTGTTATTTAACACGTGTGATGGCATACTTCATTTTTATTAAAAACCGTTAAATATTGTGGTTTTTAATACTTTTAATAATTTCAAACAGTGTTATTTTCAACGCAAATGTTACTTGTTTCTGCCAAAGATCTTGCTTTCCAATGTAATTATGCACATAAGAGCAAGTACGACCCCGTCGTGCCCATTTTTAAGTTGCGAATCAAGTCGCAATGAGGCGCGCTGAAATCGCCAATTGGTGTGGATATAGAATAAGAACAAACAACAAAAGTGTATTAAATACTGGTAAAATATAGGCAAATATTCTTGTCTCCACTATTAAGGGTTAGTTACGAATCAACCAGGAAGATGGCCAGACGAAAATTACACCATGAGAGTACTATAGAGAATGTATATACAATGCTCTAACTTAATAGGCAGCTTCTATCAAGCAAACTTATGATAATCCATATACTCTTCCACTGCTAGGTACTACGATTGGTTTTAAATCGTTTTTGTGTCCGAAATGATATATAGGGGTTGTTAATTGAAAATTCCTTCACATCCCTCTGGGAGTTTGTTATATTTACCCGACTGGTATCATAAAACGGGTCATTCTTGCACCGTTTTAATATTGTCTTACTGCCCGAAACTTACTTAATCTTGAAGTAATTATAAATCTTCAGACAACTATGTCTCCTTAAGGCCATCCATGCTTCCATTGATGTTTCCAAACCACCAGATTCTTTAAACTTTCAAACCATTCGCGTGTCCCTCCATCTCACTCTAATTACTTTCCTCATCGACACAATTACGTTCCGAAACCATCTAACCCAAGAATAAAAGCGTCCCTTAACGCTGAACGTTATGAGAAGAATTTGTATAATTGGCTTTATTTGTCAACTTGTGGTTCTTTCCAAATAAAAAAACGAAAAATACTTTTTCATAGAATTGGACGAACTCAAACAAACATCTCACTTCAAAAACTTACCACGCAATGAATCCAGTTTCACAGAGAGAGCGAGTAGCGTTTGTAGCCTTTATAACTTGTTTGCCTTTTGGAAAACGTAACACTTCTTCGGTGTTGAATGGTGATGTGCAATTCGAAACTTTCCGCCATAGAAACGCGCCTGCTTCAGAAAGACGTTAAGCAAAAGTACGTTGAAACATAGAGGCAGAGTGAAGAAAAGTTCTATGTGTCTGACCCAGTTTGCCCGGACTTTGCTTTAACTTAATTAACTCAACCCCCCCCCCCCCCCCACAAAAGTTTTTAGACATTCAACCACTGCGGCTCAATCTCAACTCAGCAGTTAGAGTTTTCCTACCAAAAACCTACTTCTGGGGAAAGGCTAAAGTGTTGAAGAATAATTGAAATATTTTGGTAGTTTAAGTAGATGACTATGGAAATGGTTATTGTGTTGCTGTCCTCTTTTCTCCTGCTTGCCTTTGTAATCGGACCTTTCTTGGCTTGGCTTTGTGAAAGTAATAATTACACAAAACTTTTCAAAAATATAGAGCAAAACTTCTTCATCGAGGCATAAAAAGCTGCCTAGAGCAGGTACGTAGGGTAGTAAAGTTAAGCGAGTCTTTGGAGGTCGTGTGACTATAAGTACTTACTCACTTAGGAGTATAGTCTGGTGCATTTGGTTAGCTGAGGGAACTCTTAACAAAACAATATACATATAAACTGGTTAGAACATCAGGTGTGTGTTAGGCTTGTGGGGTTAGCTAGTTGAAAAGGGGGTTTGAAAAAGTGCAGGAGGACAAGTCCTAAATAGGTAGGAAAACTTCAGGTAAGTGCGATGAAGATTTGTTTATTATTATATGTAAACAGAAGGGCTTAAAGGTATCTTTCTTGTAAGTTTTCTCACAGAAAAGTTGTCTGGGGTATTTTAAAAGTTTTAGCAACAGTTTTAAATCCTGGGGAGGTTTAAATGCTTTTAATGTAGTTAATTGTACCTACCGGGTGAAATATTTTAAATGAATTTCAAAAATAAATAACCATTTTGATAAATAATGATTTATAGTCGAAATCACAAAAAAATTACCTATTTCTGTAAAGAAAGAAAAAAAGTTGGTTGTTTGTAAAGTCGGTAAACGGACGATAATTTTACGTGATAACGTCATAAGAAAAAATTGATGGCAACAACAGCAACATACAGCCTGTTAACTCACAACCACAAACCCTCGTTAAATCCACACACACAAAAGTTTATATCTACTTTCTACTTTAACAAAACTCCGCCTATTTTGTATTTCTTTTTCTCTTTTGAATTTGAATGGAATTATTTTGGGAATTTGCGATTGTTCTTTTTCATGTTCGCCTGGTGCTTGCGATCGATTTTGGTTGAAAGAACCACTGTATCGCGGTTAGCATGAGTCATGAGTCTTATCAGCATGGGTCATGTTATTTCGTACGTGTAGCCTGTCATCGATTCATAAGACGTTATCACGTCAAAAAATTCTTTAACATGATATCTATCTTTATTTTTATAAGACCGCAGTTTTAAAATGTATGGGTTTTTCAATTTTTTTCATAATCAGCTAGAGCCGAATAAAAGCCTTAATCCTTCTTGTGGCCATATTGTCCTTATGATTTCAATATTTTAATTTAAATCAAATGTAGCGAAAAATCCAGCAACTGACCAAAAAATTGGTTATTGCGACTTGAAGATTTAAAGTTGGGATCGCTTCAATTATTGTCTTAATTGACTGCCTCAATTCAGTCAATTCAATTCAATTCAATCAATTCCTGGGTTTCGTTTTGTACACTTCCTGCTTGACATCCCATACAAAAAGTCTAGTACAGTCAGGTCGGGTGACCTTAAGGGCCAACGAAAACACAAACACAGTTTGAACTTATAAAAAATATCAAAACCACAATACATAACGGTTTTTAGTAAAAATGAAGTAAGCCATCACACGTCCTAAATAACAAAGAATTTATGAAAAAAAGTATTTCGAAAATTGTAGGACTGGTTTTGATAAAATCCTGTTTTTTATTTTTAGTTTTTTGAAAAAAAAAAAAATTTGTTTGAAATTTATGTATAGAGTTTTTTACTTACTTACTTACTTAAGGGGCGCTACACTTCGGGACGAACCTGGGCCTCAACAAACATGCCTCTCCAGCCAGCTCGATCTTTGGCTAGCTGCCTCCAGTTTTGCACTCCAAGTTGGTTGAGGTCGTCCTCCACTTGAGCGCGCCACCTAAGGCGAGCTCTTCCTTGACTGCGTCTACCTTCTGGGATGGAATCGAAGATCCTGCGAGCCGAAGCATTGTTGTCCATTCGCTCTACATGACCTAGCCATCTTAAACGTGATATGCGTATTTTTTTGACCAGGTCAATGTCGCTGTACAGCTCGTATAGTTCTTGGTTGAACCTTCTCCTTCAAAGCCCGTTAACGCAGATAGGGCCAAAAATCCTCCGAAGAATCTTACGCTCGAAACGACTAAGAATATCTTCATCCGCTTTAGATAGAGTCCATGCCTCGGCGCCATAAAGCAGGACTGGGATGATTAGGGTCTTATACAAAGTCTCCTTTGTCTTTCGAGAGCGGGCTTTGCTACTCAGTTGGCTTCCTAGCCCATAGAAACAGCGATTGGCAAGAGTAATTCTTCGCTTTATTTCTGACGAGATGTTGTTGTCAGATGTTATAGCGGATCCGAGGTACACAAAGTCCCTAACTACCTCAAAGTTGTACCTGTCTATTGTGATGTTTTGTCCAATCCGCCGGTGTTGTGTGTCCCTTTTTGTAGACAGCAGGTACTTCGTTTTGGCCTCATTGACTGCTAGTCCCATCTTAGCCGCTTCAGCTTCAATGCTAGCAAACGTTCCAGTGACAGCTCGACGAGTTCTGCCAATGATGTCTATGTCGTCAGCGTGTGCACAGACTTGAACAAAATTGGCCCACTACAATTGACTTGCGAGTTTCTTATAATTTTTTAAAGTATTAAGTTGAAGAAATCGCACGATAGCGCATCACCTTGTCGGAATCCTTTTTTGACGTCAAAAGCTTCTGTGAGGTCAGAACCAACCTTGACGGAGCAGCGAGAGTTCTCCATCGTCATCCTGCACAGTCGGACGAGTTTGGTGGGAATGCCAAAACCTGACATGGCTCTGTATAGCTCGTCTCTATAAATGCTATCGTACGCGGCCTTAAAATCAATAAAGAGGTGGTGGGTATCGATTTTAAAATCTTGGGTAGTTTCCAGGATCTGCCGTAGCGTGAACATTTGATCGATTGTGGACTTTCCTGGTCTGAAACCACACTGCTAGGGGCCAATCAGGTTGCTGACGAAAGGTTTCAGGCGTTCACATACGCGTAATCAGGAGACTAATTCCTCTATAGTTGGCGCAGTTTAGAGGGTCTCCTTCCTTGTGGATCGGGCAAACGATGCTGAGGTTCCATTCATCAGGCATACTTTCTTCTGACCAAACTTTAGAGATGAGTTGGTGTATGCACTCCACCAGGTCATCTCCGGCCGCTTTAAAAAGATCGGCGGGTAGTCCGTCGGATCCAGAAGCTTTGTTGTTTTTTAGTTTAGATATTGCTATCCTTACTTCATTTTGGTCAGGTGGACGGAAGTTTTGTCTGTCATCATCCATGTTGAATAGTTCATTCTGCCTGATAGCGGAATTTTGGTCTTCATCGCCGTTTAACAGTTTGCAGAAATGGTCCTCTGTCCTCTAAATTTTAAGACGATTGGCGCTAAACGGTTGTGCCAATCATCTTCAAATTTATAGCTTAATGTTGTTTTGACATTCTGTAGATCAAAATACATACAAACAGATAGACAGACAGAATTTTGCCAGTAACTCAAATATGTTTCTCTATCGTTGTAATGCCATGTTTGATTGTTATCTCAAAAATTTTAATCTGCAAGAGTCCATAACTTGCATTATAGTACCTATAATCGCAAGTAAAAAAGAGAGAAGATAACAAGACTTTCTTTTTCTTGAAAAAAAGATAGCCTGGAATTTGTCAGCGTTGAACTTTATTTTCCATTTATTGAATTAATTTTGTAATATTTCAACAGATTGCACTAAATTCCTCTCAATGTTGAGAGCAAGTTCATCAGCGAAAATAGCAAATTCACAGTGAGGCATGGTTGGGAAATCTGAAGTGTACAAATTGTATACAATAGGGCTAAGTACAGAGCCTTGAGGGACACCAAAATTGAACCTTACTATTGACAAAACACTGTTATTGACATGAACACTAAAAAATCTGTTGGAAGGAAAACTCTGGACAATTTTGCACAAATATAACGGAATTTTAAATTTAATCATTGCCTGTTGATTTTGATTGGATGCGTCTACTTTTGACATGTTGACATATTCTTTTAACCTGATGAGAAGTACACTTGTACATATGATTTCACTTGTACAAGGGATTTTTCTGTTTTTATTTTTTGAAGTTTGACAATATTCCAGAAGGGCTTTTCGTTCTCATCAAGCATACTCAATTTGCTGTTCCACTGTTTGTTTCAAATTCAAATTCAAATTTCAATTAGGTACTTGAAAGAAACACTTTCTGGTAAATATCAATAAAAGGTTAATTTTAAAAGAGGCAATCAAGCGGCAAGCGGTAGTGCCCCGTGGCTTAGTGGTTAGTGTGTCGGACTGCTAAGCGAATGAGCCTGGGTTTAAATCCAGCTAATAGCCACCTTTTTTCTGGGGTACTGCGTCTTGCGGGGAACTGACAGGGCCTTCAAGAGTAAAATTTGTCTTGAAAAAGTGCATCTCATCTAGCCGTTCGGACTCGGAGGTAAACTGTAGGTGCCTTCCATTCTTGCAGATTAACAACACACACACAGGAATGGTTGAGAGAAATAGTCACTAAGGAGCTGTAGCGCCAATAAATTTATTTATTTTAATCAAGCGGTAAAGGTACTTATGCGGGTATTTCATTGGGGACCAACATTTCTATAACTCTAAAAGTTTTTGTCTCACTAGCATTCAAGTATCAACATTAAAATTCGCCCTGGAAAGCAAAGAGCAGCTGTTAGCGTCTTCTTTAATATTTACCTAGAAAACTTTCAGCTGTCATTTTACATTGACATTGCCATTTGCCACGAATGTTCATATATTATTTAACTTTAGAACATTCCGTAACTCATCTTTTAACAATTGACAATGACAAGTTAAGCTAATTTCTTATTAATTTTTTGACATTTGCTTTGTTTTCTTGTTCTCTCCATTTCACATGTATTGGTATAATGATTATTGGGTAAAGAATGGCAACGAAATAAACCAACGTGACAGAGAGGAGATTATAGAAGAGTATAAAAAATCTAATTTCATCTGTGTTGACACAAAAGGAGAACTGAGTTAAAGCTGTGCCTATACTTTTAAAAAAATGTGTTTGTCACTATTTGAATAACTAATCAATTGGTTCATTTTTATTTGAGTTAAAATACCCAAGCATTCTTAAAACATAACATCAAATTACTGAAAATCCTTTCATCAATCGACATCATTGAAATGGTCGTCCCATTAATAGTCGGGTTATCTTTGAGAGGTTTCGTATCACCTCTAATCAAAAGATACCCGAAGTACTTGAATTCGAAATCAAAACAGACATAATCATACCAAACAACCCAGCAACCACTCCTCCATATCTCTCAACAAATAAAGCAACCAAACTTTTCAAACAATCATAGACACACAAGTCAATACCACTTCCGACCGCAGCCAACCCATCGGCAACGATGGAATCCCGATAAAGCACACCCAGCAATTTTCAAATAAATCCTTGCCCGAAACCACCTCCAGTCAAGTTCCATTCAAAATAGTAATTTTGCATTTATTATAGGCTTCTGCCTTCCTATCCCGGGTAAATGAATGCCTAAATGTGCCTGGAGACTGGAGTTCTCTGATCCACGTTTTGTTGTCTCAAAAAGGGTAAACAACACTATTCCTGCCATGTTTAGCATAACTGAGGGCCAACGCTGGCCTCCCCAAGGACATTCTGCCGCATCTTTATGCCATCACCAATCAGCAACAAAATTGAAATCAGGTGCTTTTTATAACCATTTCCGTGATGGCTCCGAGCTGGGATCGACTTGTTTGTGAAAAAATCCCTGAAGGACATGAGAGCAGCTCAGCACAATGTCGATTTGTATGCTGGGACCGGGATAGCCATGCTGTAGTTCTATCTATTAGTTTTTCATTTGTCAAGGGATGGTCGAATATTTATTTTTTTTTTGTCTTGGAAGCGTGTTGTTGTTGTTTTTGTTTGTGAGTTAATGTCCTCTTTGGGGCACCATTGGTTCTTATGAGGACAGCAAAAAAACACGCGACCCAAGATGAATATATGGATGAGAGATTTTCCTGCTTGTCCATCGTATTTTCAATTTTTCATCGGATGCTAGTAAAATGTTTTATCTCGGGAGATTTCCTTCCGAGAGTCCTCTTGCAAGTAGGTACATTGTTATCCTTTCGTTGACAAGATGTTTGGCAAGGATAAACTTGTGGATTCTATGGTAACAGGATGGAATAATTGTTTCCAGCTTATACTAGGAGTTTTTTTTTCAATTTCTTTTCTCTACTCTGGGTTTTTTCTTCCTTCAACTGTTATGTTGCGGTATAATGTATACACACCGATGATGATAAATGTCCTGACGTTGTTGCACTTTTCAATTGATATTCATGAGGATAATGGTAAGGATGTATGCAAATTATCGTTTTTTTAATATTGACCCGACTGGCTGCAGGGATATTTGAATAAGGAACCTTTGGAAGGATGCGACATCTGGTGGCCGTCACTGTATTGCTGCGCCATTGGTAAGGTATATTGATTGCCAATCCAGGATGTGTAATCTAATAATGTTTCTTTTTTGGCGCAGGAAAAAAAGTTTTGAGAACTTTGTTTAAAAACTGATCTGAATTGTGGAATGAACTTACGGCCACGAGATCTCATAATGGTTGCTGAAGGCAACGTGGAGTTCCATAAATTCATGTATGTTCGGATGATCATGGAAATGTGCCGCCAAATTAAAAGATTGGATGCCTCACAGGAGTCATCGTAGAGTTTGCAATCAAGGTTGGTATGAACCATTGCAGCCTTCTCAAGCTCTTTGTTGACAGTAAGTCTTTGACTTTCTGTTATAGAGTCAGATGATAGACCCAGAAAATTAATTATTATTTGCTGAAGATGGATACACCAGATCTTCATATGCGTGCATAATAATTCCAACTGATGCAGGAACTTAATCTAGTGGATCATCCACAAAGAAGACGATTTTTCGAGCGCATTCAAGAGAAAACATCACTTTCAACTTCCACCGGAGGGAATTTGTATAGAAACAAAATTGCAGGATTTGGGGGACTTAAAATTTTCGAGTGCTATAAAAGCATGAAATGCACTTGTAAAGGACAACCTTATGGTGTGGTTTTTGGTCCGGTGGACTGATTTTGGTTACTCATTTTGCTTTGAGCACGACGAAGATGTCATATCATGTCATATGACATTATTGGAAAACAATATCGTCACAAACTAACCAGATGAAATATAAGTATGGCCTTTCATTCAAGATATTAAAATTCAAAACCTCCGGGATGTAGCCCAGACCGTATCCCGGTTATTATGCCGATGATGATGATGAATTCCATTACCTTTGTTTGATCCTTTACAAATGTTCTCAAAAGTTATTAGTGGCTCTACGATTCCTTGCAACAGGCAATCATCTTTGGTGACATGCATGTTTCCACACCGTTTCAGGGATGAATTGTAAAATATGAACTAGTACACAACAGGAACTTACATATTTACTTTGCATGAAATACAAAATTTTTTACGTACAGTATATTCCAAAAAAAAAAAAATAAAATAGGAATTATGACCCGCTCCCTCAGTTGATTTATGTATAGCGAGTTTCATTCGAGAAAAGATTTGCTCTTTCTCTCACAAGTTTTGATCTTTTTGAAATTCGACAGTTTCATTGCAAGAAAAAGAGGAAATCTGGATCAAATCTCAACACGAAAGATCTGATCTCTGATGGAGTGGAAGATTTGATCTGAATGCACACATACATGCAAATAATCTTTTCTGACAATGTCGATAGGCATGCAAGCGATACATCGATGTTTTAAAAAAATTGATTTATTATTCATAAACATCGATATCGAAACATCGATGAAACCCTCTTAAACATCGATACCTCTTTCTTGGTGAACGGTTATAGTGCCACGTGTGTCGAAAGGTCCGATCTCTGAAAAGGAAAACGTAGTGATCTCAAATTAAGTTAGGGTATGCGAAACCAGTTTTGTGTTATCAAGTAAATACTCAGTTAGGTCCAGTTAAAGGAAATGGTATAAGGTCTGTTTCCGTTCTTTTTGGGTGGTGAAAGTTTGGGAAAAAAATTGAGCACGAGCTTTTTGATGTTATTTTTGAAATTTTCTGCCTAATTTAAAAGTCAAGAAACGCATTATGGGCTGTTTCTGGTTAAATGTCATACATGACAAGCTAATTGTAAGTAAACAACATTTTTTTTATTACAAAATGTATTATTCTAAAGAATTAAAGAAAAAAATTAAAGCATTAACAATCAAAGCGTTAAACAAAATGATCAAACATGAAAAAATGAAAAAAAATTAAACAAATCAATTCACAGGCTTTTAAATATATTTTCGATCAAATTCAAGCTCAATATTTTCTCGATCAGCTGATTTCGTGTTTGACAAGCAAGAAATTGCCATGGGAATGCTGAGTCCAAAAAACGAAGTAGATTTGCGAAATAATGTAGCAGATAATGAAAACAAAAATAATAACAAAAAAGTAATTTATTTTCATCTTATTTAATACTAGCTGACCCACTCGGCATTGCTCAGGTGTACCATCGTTTTCTTGATCCCAATGACAGCAATCTTAAGTACCAATCACATCCAAGGAAATCTGAAATCAACGAAGCTAAAAATGTTAACACAACACATATTTTTTTAGATTAAAATTATATTGTTGAAATGGAAATTATGAAGGCATACAGGGAAGACTACATTTTCATAGATATATCAGCATGACTTTTCGGGTTAAAATTTTGCCAAATCATTCTAAAAATAAGAAGTTTCGTAAAAGACCCCAGTGCAACCTAAGGGGTATTTTCATAACACATTAGCCTAGGTTACTACTTACAACATCATCTATCTGTAAAATAGGTCTAGCTATTTCCGAGATAAGGTGGAACAAACATCTAGAGACAAAAAGTGACTTTTTCGATTTGCAAACATAAATCAATATATCAATTTTATCGTGTTTCATTAAAACAAGTTAAACGAAGTAGAAATAAGTTGCTACGTAGCAGATGCATACAAATAAATAAATGAAGTAGATCTACTACATATGAAGTAAATTGGCTGCCCTGAAGTAAAGTAGCTAAATTTTTCGGGTAGATGTTTCCTGGAAACGGAAATGAAAAAATGTCAAAAGCTCTGGTATTTTCGTGTCAGAAAAAGTAAGGAAGCACTTTGGGTAGATTTTGAGTAAATTCTTGTGAGTACGGAAACAGACTTATTGCTTATGGGTATCGGTAACTAGCTGGTATAGTCTTTTGATATTTTCTGTTTAGGTTTGTACTCATAATTACATTGTTGCTTATATCATTTTCGTTTGGTCGTCCGGAACAGTCCAGAAGCATTTCGAATGCTACTGATAGTGTTCGTTCGGCAATTAATGACAATTTTTGTTCTGAAACGATTCTGCTTTCGTAGTTGGAATTAAAACTAGAAACACGCGCTCGTGGACTCAGTTTAAAATTCAAAATCATAAAATTTGATTTCTTTATTAATTTTATGAAATTGGTCATTTGAAAGAGATCATTATAACAAAATAAACACAAACTCTAAGAAAGAAAGTCGAAAGTGGAATATTACTTAAGCTACTATAAAAATTTATAATTTTGTTATCGGTGCAAATAATGTCTCCTTTTTATTGCAAATAGGATGCTTTCCTGCAAATTGTCAAAACTTTCAAAACAAATTTATTTTAATCGCGTTTCATGTTTGGTTTACAAATACAATGAAACACAAACTTCAGAATTAAAAATGTTAATGGAATAAATGAAATGTATTCTTTTTTATAGATAAATCCATTATGTATCTAAGAATCAGTTAACAAACATTTTTCTTAAACATCGTGAAAACATGGATATCAACATCATAACATCGATGTTCAAACGTCGATGTTTTTATGGAAGATGTTTCATCCCTAAATGCCTAAATTCAGTTTTCATCTGCTGTCACCTTACGAATTTCTTGGTAGAACTTTTTTAACGCTTCAACTGTCCTGCAGAAAATTGAATCAGGGTGAGAATTAAAGTTTGGGTTGATTCTCCCCGAAGCAGTTTTTGCCTTTCATGTAACTCTATCTATTTTTCTAGACTAGACTCTTCTTTATTGTCATGGCAAATCAATCATTTTTGCAGATTTTTATCACTGACATTATGATTTTTTTTTTTTTATATATTAAACCGAGATTTCATTCTCCACCTCCGCCCCTTCGATAAAAAAACCCTTTGACCCCAGATATTTGTATGAATTCTTATGGCCATTCTATTGATAATTGAAAATTTTTGGCAAGTTTCATAAGTTTCAGCCAAATTCCATGGTCGTGACCTTTGACCCTCTTTTTTAATAGACGAGGAGCTCGGACCGATGAGGACTTTTCCTTAAATATATTATGTATGCACATGACAATTCAACAAAGCAGATTCAAAAACAAATACCCTGTACATAAATTTTCCGAACTTTGGAGAAATTTATGTCTAATTTTCCTGGACAATATTCCAATTACAGTTTTGAAATTTTCGTCGCGACTACTTTGACGTTTGTATGAAATCTGTTTGACATTTAACAATGAAACGAAGTTAGATGCTTTCAAATTAATGTGGAACTTATATAATGTAAGTGTTTCTTAAAAAAAAATCTAACAACCAAAAATAAATTATGTTCTACTTAAAAATGTTTGATGAACTTAGTTAGAACTTAAAACGGGCCTCCTAGTCTGCCCACTAAGAAATGTTAGTCTTTCACTCTGACTACAGTGGAATCTCATTAAACTATTCTAGAACACAAATATTAAAGGGTTTCCATAGTGCACATTATAGATCATTGGTCTTAAAAAAGTTTTAAAAAAGCCCCAATTGTGAAAACTCTAAAGAAAATTCCACCATTATTTGCATTAACCTAGAAGTGGAAGCTCTACAATAATGTGCTTGATTTCAAAACAAGAAGAGGATTGTTTCCCAACAACAACTAGCATGTATCATTATCAAAACACTGATGATTTTTAGTGGACAGTATAGGACACAATGCCCTTTAGTAGCATCAAAACAATTTCCAACGCAGATCTTAAAACAAAGTCGTTCTTATGAATAATTATTTTGGACTTTAATCATTCCTTATTTTAACCTTCCGACTTGTTGTTAGTATTTATATAAGTTTCCTTTTATTTGTGTATTTTAGCTCCTATTTGTATTCTGTTTAAAAATAAATCCTCATTCTCCAACAGGTGTTCTTTTGTAACTAAATTCCCAGCCGGATAGCTGGTAGCTCTATTCGGAAACATAAACTAATTTCCCTCTGCCATGTCTACTCTGATTAAACACTCCGTAGTCCTTAATACCATAATTAATCTTACCCCTTTCATTCTCCCTTGCTTAGCATGATAAATGTATGCTCATTAAGGACATTATACTAAATGCCAACGCTCAAATGAGTAATGCATTTTGCTCAAACAATACGTTCTCTTGTTCCCCTTTCCTAACAAATGACCGGCAATTATTTTTAACAACTCCAACACAATCAGTGTAATGTAATTGAATTGAATTGAGCAAATCCCTATTTACAGTGCCCGAGGGGGAAGAATTATTTAAATTTAATTTTGAGATATAACGGAGTGTTAAAAAAACGATTGTTTATGATTCACAGTCTCTTCATCCGTATCTTCCTGTCTCTTTAAATAACCACCTACACACGTTCTCGAAAAAATTATATCAATAAGAACCTTAAATGACATTTCAAAACCACTCGAAACTCTCTTTCAGCCACTTTCACGAATAACGTCGTCGTTTGTGGAAAGTTTATGATATTTCTTTTTTCTTTAAAACTTCAAACTACTCTCCCAGGGAAAAAGAATGAAATTTCTTCAAGTGTTCAAATCATCAGCCAATTTGCAGTAACAACTTCATCTTCATCGTCTGAATGTTTCGAAGGAAAAATAAAAAAAAACTTCATCGTCACACGAAATTTCATACAAATAATTCCACTTTTGCAGAGTTCGGTTGTGCTTTTCACTTCTTTTCTCGTGAAGTGAATGAAAAGTTTTCACATATTCGCAAATTGCTCGATTTTTCTTTTCTATACACTTAAGTGCCTTCATTTGTCATTGTTGCCATATAGATGTTATATGAGTATATCTCTGGCTATGGGGAATACATCAACTGGCGCTGAGGTGTATCACTGCGTGAAATATGAACACAGTGCATCATGTTCCGTAAGATTAAAGGAACTTTTCATCTAGTCCTGTTGGATAACATGGATTCATGTTGGGAAGCTAGTTTGTTAAGAATGCGTCGTTTGTTGTGATAGGGTAGCACTTGAAAGTTTTTCTCTTCAGTTTAGGAAGAAAAAACATTTTTATTTGTGTTGTGCATTGGAAATGGGAAAGTAAATCATTATATTTAAATTTGTTTAATTCACACGGGAAAAACAGGGACAGTAATCATTACTCAAAATTTAAAACAAAAATACTGAACAAAAAAGGCACGATTCCAAATTCTATTAAATGCTTTTGAAATATCAAATGCTTTAATTTTAATTTAGCCAAAACGATATATGATTTGTTCCACTGTTCGGTGAGATAATCTATAATCACCTATTGGTTCGAAGACTGTATTACCATCCATTAAGAAGTTTCCGTTTCTAGAGATCTTTCTTGATACTGGAAATTTGTACGAAGTAATTTTGGTCGTGGTCGTGTCTATACTCTGTTCAATTTATATTTTGAGATAACAATCAAACATGACATTACGATCATAGAGAAGTCTAAGAAAGTCATTGACAAAAATGTCCGTCTGTCTGTCTGTCCTGGTGTTTATCCAGCTGCAGCCTAAACGGGTTAGGTGATTGCCTTCAAATTTGGTATGTGTACATATATCTTTTGGCATTCTTCAGAGTGGAAATTTAATTTTTTGGGGCTAAAAATAACGGTACCTGCCATATAACCGTTAAGGAAAAGCTGATTTTTCTCGAAAACGGCTCCAACGATTTTGATCAAAATTTTTGAGAATATTTTTTTTGGTATTAGCTATCATGTTATTAGAACCACATTTACCGGAAAAGTCTATAAACGGTAACTTTCATATAACGGTTTTTTTTAGTTCAATCAATGGATTCTAACAAAATTTTATATTTGAAAAGATCTAAGTAGCCAAAATTTTAAATAATTTATTTTCCTATTTTTAATTAATTTTAGATTTTTTTTGAACATATATTATTTTTAAAAATTATCAAAAAATATATTTAAAATTTTAAAATCAGGTGTAAATTAGTAAACTGTAAAAAACTGCATACCAAAATTTCTTTAAAAAAACGAAAAATAAAAATCAGCACGACTAGGTCGCACGTACTTGCTCTTATGTGAATAATTACATTGGAAAACAAGATCTTTGACATAAAAAAGTAACATTTACGTTGAAAATAACACAGTTTAAACTTTTAAAAAGTATCAAAACCACAATACTTAACGGTTTTTAGTAAAAATTTGAAATTTGTGTATGCAGTTTTTTAGAGTTCATTAATATAAATGTGATTCTAATATTAAAAATATTTTTTTTTGAGTAATTTTAAATATATTGATTTTTCCTAAAAATAATATAAAATTTGACAGAAATCCAAAGAGCCGTTAGCGAGAAAGCCCACAATTAAAAACTCCGTTATATGAAAGGTACAAAAATCAAATGATAGACAACACGAAAAAAAAAATCTCAAAAATGTTCATCAAAATCGTTGGAGCCGTTTTCGATAAAAATAAGGTTTTCCTAAACGGTTGTATGGCAGGTACCGTTATTTTTAGGCCTTAAAACCAAATTTCAATATCCCCTCCGGGGAATGCACACACACCAAGTTTGAAGATATTCGCTTAAGCCGTTTAGGGTGCAGCTCGTTATACATACAGACTCGTTATACAGACAGACAGACAGACAGACTTTTTTCTCGATCACTTTTTTAGTAATTGTAATGTCATGTTTCATTGTTATCTCAATTTTTTTTATATTCACGAATCCTAAACTTGTCCACAGTATTGTATAGCTGTATTTTAACCGTTTTATTCAAGAAAATAAAGCGAAATATTGTAAGGAGAAAAACAAGCAGCAACAACACCTTTTTTCTTTAATTTAAAATATACACACGCTTCCAAAAGCTTTAACAAAGCTTTAATTCTGAAAGCTCCATAGGAAAAAACGAAAGAAAAAGGTAATTTCCATCAACATACGAATGGTAACTCTGAGATCAGCAAATTGGCGATCAGTCTCCTCATCCTCACGGAGAGCAGACAATTTATTGTGGAATGTACGTCTTCGGTCGAATAACAATTGTTGTCCATCGGTTATTTGATGTTTCAAAAAACTTCTGAAAGATTTTGGTTTGGTTAGGGATTAAAGTTGTAACTTCTTGGGCAGTTTATTTGCCATTATCTAACAAAAAAAAACCATCTTCGGATCCAAAGAATAATTACGAAGTTTCCAAAATACTAACTTTTCATAACTTGTTGCAAAAAAATCTTCTAAACCAGATGATCGGAAGAAGAGGCTTCTGATGCGTCCTATTTCAATTATTATAGATATGTATACTTTGTCCCATTATTCTTTTACAATCTTTAACTGAAAAAGTAGTTTCTTGAAAACGTTTTCTGAAAGCGATTTTCTTTCCAAAAAACGCTTTCACACAAAATACTTTTAGCGAGTGACTAGTTCATGAAAGCGTTTTCAAGAAATCAAATCATTTTCTGAAAACGCTTTTTGTTTGTTTTGTTTGTAAAATTTGTTTTGCTTTCATAGTGTGACGACCCGAAAAGTACTTTCAGAAATGTTGCTTTCTTAAAAGTAAATTTTCGTTTCAGAAAGTATTTTCCTTTCATAGTGTGGCTGCTTTCTGAAAGTGCTTTCTAATATATGAATTTTCGAAATGCTTTCTGAAAGTACTTTCCTTTCATTGTCTGACGACACCTTTAGGTCTGTATGTTAAATTTTTTGGCCAAATTTGGACATGCTGTCAAAATTTAAAGAGCTGGGATGAAAATCTATCTGGGAATGTTGAAACGGCGAGAAAGTAAACTAACGCGTTGAAAAACAAATTTACCCACATTTTTAAACGTCATAAAAATATATAAAAGAAAACTAAATTGTTCGATTTGTGATTAAAGTGATTTTTTAAAACTGCAACTCAATATTTTTGCCGTTCCATTGTTATTTTCGTGCTTTTGTTGAATTTTTTGAGCGTGAGCCACCTACAAATTAAAATTGATTTTTTTTTTTGTTATGACAAACCTGACTTTTGACAGATTTCCCATTTCTGCCCAAAGAAATTTCTTTGTCTAAATTCGGCAGGAAGAGCAAATACTGAACTCTCACGGGAGCTCTGTCTTCTGTGAAAAACTATACAATTTAGTGTGTAAAATAACAGGATTTGGGTAAATTTGCGCTAAATTTTGAAAAAAATCGTAGTTTTGGACAGCATACATGCAGACCTTTTATGTAATAATATTGAAATGTCTGTTGGTAATATCAAAATAACAGGTTTTATAAAATGCATATGCAAAAAAAAAGAGATTTATAAAAAAATTAATTGTGTCTGGTATCTCTGTTTATCTTTCTGGCTGTGTGACCCGACTAATCTCGAAAACCACTGTACCAATTTTGATGGCCAATAATTTCAAATATTTTACCTACTCGCTAGGTGGTGCTGGAGTTGTTTTTTTATCAACAATTATTGATTAGACTTAAAATCACATCTTTTAAATTTTTTTTATTATATTCAAATAAAAATAATAAAAAGGAAAGTTTTTTACAAAATTTGTACCTTATAGGTGACACTAAATATTAACGAACAATTTATTGTTTTCTATATTCATCAACAATACTAAATTGTCTTTGTATTTAAACACGATTACATTGGAGGTGTTTAGTTACTGTTGTGCCCAATATGTGGCGCTGTTGTCGCGATTCATTTAAATTACACGACTAGTTTGCACGTACTTGTTCTTATATGCGGTCAGAACTTGGAATAAAACTTGAAAAAATATTAAGTTAAGTTCAAACTTTTTATTCAATTTTTCTGTATGTATGTAAAATTGTTTTCAGCGGAAAAATGTAATCGCTTTTATATTTCTTTAAGAAATGTAAAAAAGTGTAGGAGTGGTTTTTAAATAAAACGATTTTATTTTAATAACTTTTTTTAAAAAAATAAAAAAAAATAATAATTTAAGAATGCAAACTTAAGCAAAAAAATAACCTTAATGTAAAAACAAAATAAAATAAAAGTTCATCTACCCGTTTTCAAAATATTGATTTAAAAAAAAAAAATTAAAAATATTATTAAAAATACAAACAAAGACAGAATTTCGCCAGTAACTCAAATATGTTTCTCTATCATCGTAATGTCATGTCTGACTGTTAGAATTTTTTTTACGAATGCATAACTTGCCTTATAGTCCCTATAAATCGCAAGTAAAAATGTATGCTTCACTCGAGAAACACCGGGTGGGTCAACTAGTAACGTAAACCTTACTAAGTTTTGTTGAGGTCGCCACAAATGTGTCCGAAATGAAAGGTTCATTATAGAAGATCATTAAGAGCTGGTCAACTTATGCTATTTGAATCTGTGTCAGCAAGTATCTGGCTTTCAGCCAAAAACCTTGGACAAGGCAAAAGACCACCACATGTATATGTAACTCTAAAAAAACTCTTACTTTTAATATGCTAACAGTTAGTTAATATTTATTATGCGATACAGATAAATACTTGAAGGCAAGTAACAAAAAATGAATAAAAACTTCAAGTCAAACATAACATATTGTAATGTGATGCTAGACAGATAAAATGGAAAAAGACAGCTTGGCAGTTCTGTCTACCTGCTTGCGTAAATGCTGCCAAATACCGTCAAAGTTAGCTTATAAAGTAATTTTTGTTTCCTTAAATGGAAGAGTTAAAGAGTGCATACCGTTGTGCACTAGTTAGAAAAATAAAGCTTATGCAAAGCAATCCACATTCTTATTGTGCGGCTAAGGATGGGATCGCATTACTTGTCAGTAAATATATATGCATTACTAAAAAGCGTGTATGAATTGTTTAAGAAAAGGAATGCAATATATGGTCATTCCACATACCTGTGAACTATGATCCACAA
Source organism: Platycheirus rosarum (assembly GCA_963971375.1). NCBI lineage: Eukaryota > Metazoa > Arthropoda > Insecta > Diptera > Syrphidae > Platycheirus > Platycheirus rosarum. Next base: position 41,400,181 of record OZ020508.1, on the reverse strand, counting down.
ACCGATAATTGAAAGTTTAAAGTAGCAAATTCCGCTACAGGAGAAGTTATGACAATCTCTGGCAGCTTTGAAATAAAGGCATTGTCCAAATGGAACTACGTAGATATGGAACAGTGAAACTGGTGTACCTTGAGGCGATAGTATTTATCACAAGTCTAGCGTGTTGGCGAATTGACTTGGAACATTCGTTTTGACTAAAAGTTTTTAAAAAATTTGAGGAATGTAGACATCATTCAGTTTGTCGTTATTTTATTGCTTGATTTGCATTACAAGAAAAAAAAAACGAAAAATTCAGAAGACTTTTATGGAAGAAGACATCCCCTTAGGCCAAAAACGTGTATATTTAATAACATCCCTCCCGACCCTAAAAAAACATTCCCAAGTATCTAACGTGGTTTTCTGGAGAAAATTCTACCACTGATCAGCTAGACAGGAATGTTTATAATAAAAGGCCAAATCCAGCCCATCGCATGATACTCGTGTGTTTGTATCTCTTTAGAAAAAATAAAGATAATAATAAAAATAAAAATTGTTTCATAGCTTCGATCCCAAAATTAGGAATACAAATTCCTCAATCTGCCTAATATCCCGACAAGAATGGAAAATCAAAGTTTTCACAACTACCAATGCTGAACACACTTCACTATTTGTGTTATCCATCCCAAAGGATCCCTATTCAACCTCGGGCGAAATAGTGGCAATGTATATTATATACTCTGCACACATTTGGAGTTTGGAAAATTCCAGTGAATTATGAACCGTCGATTTGTTGGCATGATAGCGAGATTTATTTGATATGCCATCGTGTTCATCATGAGTTCTTAGAGATTGTAATTAATTATCCACTCCTGGAGGACTCAGGTGCGATGATATGGCTGTTTGCATAGTAATGGAGCAGCTGAGTTGAGAAGAGAGGGAGATTTAAAGTTTGCTCAGTGCTTCCGGCTATGCTGGATCTAGGTGTAATTAATTATGGAGTTTTAGATTTGTTCGTAAATAGTCGAGTTGTGAGCACCTTTTTTTAGAACTATCTTTTGATGTTGAAAAGTTTGAAAGTTGAAAGATGAGAAAGAACTTGAGATATATCAATTTAATGATTCCTTGAATGAATAAATTTTATATTTTGTCTGCTTAGGAGGTTGTTACTAGAAAAGATCAAGGATTTGGTATTAAAACTGTGATTATTAGTTCGCAATTCTTCTTTTATATACCAACAATGTCTTCAAACTCGCATAACAGCTTTACCTATCGAACTATCCAGATAAATAACAAACTTTATCAAAATCAGTCCATTGCAGTGAAAGAATACGAACTCATGAACAAAAAAATCAACATAATCGAGTTTAAAATAATTCAAATGCGTCATTCCAAGGCTCAAAGTAAAGTCACAGCTTTAAGATTCCCTACAGAATGTGTTGTTGTATTGTGCCTTCTGGTTGTGGATAGCGATTCTTTTTTCAATGATTTCTTAAATTCATTTTCATTCATTCATTTTCATTCATTAAAATTGATTTGTAAAAATATCGTATTCCAGTTTTTTGTTTAATGTTTGGTTTATTAATATTATTTTGGTTATAACACATCTTTAGTTAGTTTAAGTTTAATTAGTTTTAATAGCGCAAAATTAAAGACAGTTAAAGTCGACGTTATCAAAAACTTAGTGTAAAACTAGGTCATATGTTCATACAAATTTGAACCTAATTTCACACTAACTATGTTTTAATATCTTTTAATAAAGCTTTTTAAGTAGATACAAAAAATTTCAACTGCAATTTTAGGACCAAAGTCTTAAAGTTTGTCTCTAAAACCGTCTACAAAATAGACGTGTTTTGTATTAATGTACATAATTTAAAAAATAAAGTTGCTTTACAACAATTTTTAAATTTATTATTAATATGAAGCAAACAGTTATAATTTCCTTATCATTTTGTTGTTTAAAAATCTTCTTCTCTGATTCGTTTTCTGTACTAAGAAGCAGTTTTGACATACATGTGGGATTGGGCCGATCCTGCTACAATATACCCTACCGACAGAAGACGTAACGAAAGATCAACGGCGACAAGCACATATGTAAATGCATACGTGGCTAGATAAATTAACGACATAAAGGATACAACACAGAAAACGATCAGAACGTATATGTACATATACTGATATGACCGAATTTGACAAGAAACGGGGAAAAACCAGTTTCAACCCCAATGTGTGGTACTATAGACATAGAGTTCAGTTGTTAAGTAGTCGTCAAACGATCAGCTCACTTAAATGTAATTCAATGGCAGAAGTTATAATAAAGGAAAACTAAATTTAAAGAGAAAACAAATTTATCAAAGAAAGTAAATAAACATCCGGTGAATAAAATCGCAGTCACCTACACACGTTGGCCGATCCCCGCTGGACAACTGAAAAGTGGAAAGTCTTGCAAAAATTCTACGGTGATAAAACAATAAAAGAATTGACGAGCAAACGAAAAAAAAACGACAACGATTTATGTGTCTGCACATGAAACGTGCGCACGCAAAACAGGGCAAGCAAAACAGCTAGCCGAGCCTCTCGCCAGTTTCAAAGCGGATGTAACCGCATTCCAAAAGATGCAATAGGATAGACCGGGCTTGAGAAGAACTGGAATTGCGATTTCTTATGTGAAAAATGCCAACTTGATGGCAATTCGCACTTCCTTGGATGCAGTTTTTTTTATCGCACGAACAAATCGACAAATAGTCTTAAGATTTCGCGAAGTCATAATCATAATAATAGAATTCCATAATAATAGCCTTATTAGCGCCAATGCCACTACAGAAGAGAAAAACAACCAAATAATGTTTTTAAAGCTGCTTACCAAAACGTACGAGAATTGCCCCAAGCATGACATTAAAATCCTATTGGGCGATTTAACGCAAAAATAGGGAGGGAGAACATCTCTGGTAATAGAATCGGAAAGAACAGCTTACACAAAACCACCTCCGGAAAGATATCAGGCTTATCGATCTTGCAGCGGAAAAAAATTGGTGTTAAGCAGAGAAAATTTAATGTTGGACGACTCAAATCGGAAGCGATCGCCAGAGCCTATACGGATAGTGTATCCCTTGAGCTAGCAAGAAATCCCCCGACTGAAAATATGCACCCTGAAAATCAATGGCTTGCATGACAACACGATTTCCACAACCACCTTCGAAAAACCCGACTCGGAATGTGCTCAGGCAAACAAAGGAAAAACGGAGGCATACAGATCGTGGCTCCGCAAAAGAACTAGAGCATCTTATAATCTCTGCATTGACCGAAGGAAGGATGGAAAATGATTATTCAGGAAAAAGAAAAAGATCACCTGTAACTTGAAGTCGAGGTATGTAGATGTCCGGAACTTCTACAGAAGAGTGAAACATCGGGTGTCACTAGCAAAGATGAGGAAGAGGATGGAAACACCACAGTATATACGCAACCAATGTTGAGAGATTACTTCAACCAGTTGTTGAATGGCGATGACGGTACTTTTAAGACACACTGAAGATGACCTGGTCAGGTGCATATGCCAACTCATCTGCAAAGTATAGTGGGAGGAAAGTATGCCCGATGATTGGAATCGCAGTACCATCTGTCCGATCCACAAAAAAGGATATCGAATTCTCTGCACCAACTATAGACGAATTAGCCTATTAAAAATCGCTTATAAGATCCTGTCCAGCGTTTTATGTGAACGTATTAAGCCGTTTGCTGAAGAAATAATAGGTCCTCACTAAGCCGGCTTTAGACCTGGGAGATCTACGGTTGACCATATTTACACATTGCGCCAGATCCTGGAGAAAACCCAATAATTAAACATCGAGAACCACCTCCTGTTTATCACCTAACTGCACTGACAATTTCTAGTTTTGGAATTCCAGCTTACCTGATTGGCAGGGATACTATTGAAACCTTTAACACCACCAGAGAGTTTACGATAAGTTGCCGCACTGTCATGCAGCTGTTTCAACATTTTGCTTAAAAAAATATTACGGAACACCAAAGTCAGGATATCAGGTATTATCTCTAAAAAAATCAATGGAGCTACTTGGGTTTGGCGATGCAATAGAAAGAAAGGGCAGTAACCGATGCTTTCACTTCCACGGATTTAGCAGCAAGCAGAATAGGACTGGTTATAAACGAGGACAAAAAAAAGTATATACTTTCATCAACAAAGGTCCAATCCTACCACCGACGAAAGTGACGATTGAGGTATAAGGTATAACTTCGAGGTAGTCAGTAAATGTCTCGACCTGGGTTCTTTTGTGAACACGGGCAGCAATATCAACGCAAAAATGCAGCGAAGAATACCTCTTGCTAATCGCTGTTACCAGAAAATAAAGCCCCATCGAATAGAACCAAGGAGACGCTACACAAAACACTCACCATCCCGGTCCTGTTTTATAATTTGGATAAAACCTCCCTAAGGGTTTCGAGAGAAAACTTCTACACGCGGTTTATGGTCCTGGTTAAGAACCGGTAACCAACGAGTGGCGAAGAAGATACAACAGAGAGTTGTACGTGCTGTACAGCAACATAAGCCTAGCCAAAAAAAGGATGAACATCGACTCTCTAGAGCGCAAGGCCTTCAACGTAATACCCGAGGGATTCAGCCAAGTAGATCTCATTTCCGATGGAGCAACCAGATAGAAGAAGAACTCCGACTGCTTGTAGTGCGAAACTTATTTTCCTTAATTTCCTTACATAATCCAAGTGAAGGTTTTATGCTATAAATATAAGTTGAGAGCAACCAGTCTCGGTGTGTATATCATGCAATCAGAATATCCACTTTATGCAGGATCTTTGGAATTTTTTTTAACTGTGTTTAATGTAGTACTATATCCCGTGTGTATACGTGTGATGCGTACAACAAGATGGCCTGGGTAGTACATTTTCAAATCTTCATAACACATATTTATATTCAGAACTACGAAACATATTAATTGTGAAAACTCACGTTGGGCGCCAATTAATTTATAATACACATTATAGCAAACAACTTTACTTTCAGACTGGAATGGTCCCCTACTTACAAACATATAATTTTTGTAAAAAAAAATATCTAATACAATTAAACTTCAAAACCATAAAAAAACACTTCATCAAGCACAACATCTACCTCAATTTAATTGCTTTTTAAAAGGTGTTAAAACTAGAGTTGAACTTTAATCACACTCAAGTCGTGAGAACTGAAACAAAATAAAACTTACGTCAAGAAAACAAATGACAATGCAATCATAAAATTCCATTGCAATTAGGGAAAACGAAGACATCTCCTCGTTGTGGGCTACCTCTATATGTCATGTTATACATCTGGCCGCTTTAAGCCCCGCAGACAAACAAAAGTCTGCACATTTATATTGCCATCAAAATGCCATTGTGATCCCATCAGCTTTATCCAATAGCAATTGCATCTCCATTTTCATCAGCTTTGAACAAGGAATTCCTTTCACAAGCCATATCCTTTATACGAGCATTAGTCCTTACTCCTTAGTCGAGTACCCGGCTATATCTATCCTTCACATAGATACAATAGACGTAGACAGCAGCCATAAACTCTTAACCTTTTTGGTATTATCTTCTCGTTTTATAGCACGGAAAACCCCTATCGTCATCGCCAGGATGTATCGGGAACGTAAACGAAGGCACATTTGGAATGTCTTAGAAAACCGATCCCAGAAAACAGGGGAGTTTTCATTCTTATCCTAAATATCATGTTCATCCTTGACAGTTAAATTGATAAATGCAACATACATGACTCTTTTTAGTGAAACAAGCCATATCGTATAGCCTCGTTGTCACAGTCGTTCAACATAGTGTTGTTTGTCTTTTCACAGGCTCCTTGATGGTTGGATTTGCTCCTTTTTTGGCCTAAACTCCTTTACATTGGCATGTGATAACGTATATATGCTCTATGATTTGAAAACGTGCAACTCATCCCTCTTGAATAATCCGTTTGTTGTTTCGAGTTATCGTGTTTCACTAAAAGACGACAGTTGTTTAAAAAGGCACCTTGGCAGATACTGATTGGATACACAATCGAGTAGTGAATTCCTAACACATTTTGATAATAATCGAGGAATTTGAAAGTGTAGTTTTCAATTTCACCACCATTTCTGGCTCATCCATCAAACAATTAGAATAATTAATGTTGAATTTGATTGTGAGACTTGACTGTTCCAGCTAGTTGGAAGTTTGGAATTTTTGAGAGAAATCTGTGATGCACAACTTAGAAAAATAAATCCATAAAATTTTGAAAGTTAAGACTTAGCCCCAAATCAGTTTATTCAGTTTATTTAATAACTGATGCCAGTACGTGATTGACTTTGTCAACAAAACGAGTGTTCCGTTCAAAAACGACTCTTCAAGGTTTGGTGGCTTAAGAGGTCTATTCCTCGGCGTGCGCAAGAACTCGACCTTTTACAGTCTTCAACTTGGAGAATTTTGCTTCAGGGCCTATTGCCGCACAGGCGCAGGGACATAAGTCCCCGGGACATAAGTCCCAGTTTTACGTTTTGGGACCAGTTCTATGGAAAGGTATATTAAATAAATTGCACGACTGGATCGCACGTACTTGCTCTTATGTGCGGTCACAGCTTGGAATAAAATTTGAAAAATATTAAGGGAACTTCAAAGATTATATTCGATTTTTCTGACTTTTTACTGTTTGAAAAAAGTACGTAAAATAGTTTTCAGCGGAAAAATGTAAACGCCATTTTGTTTCTTTAAGAAATGTGAAAAAGTGTGATATTTTTTTCAAAATCGTTAGAGCCGTATTTAAATAAACCGGTTTTTTAACAACTTTTTTTCAAAAATTAAAAAAAATAATTCAAGAATACAAACTTAAGCATAAAAATTACGTACATTTAAAAAACAAAATTTAAACCAAAATCACTTACCCGTCTTCAAAATATTGATTTTTCAAAAAAAAATTTTTTTTAAATTATTAAAAATACAAAAAAAAAGTTTTCGAAAAAAAATGTATGCAAAATTACTCAGGCTACCTACATCTTCTTGAATATCAATTTTGATTGTAATCGGATCACCAGTTTTCGAAAAAGTCGAAAAAAAAACCGGTCCTATGGGAGGTACCGAGCCCACCATATTAAATTTTGTTTTCATAATAATATAACGCATACCTACAGTAGTAGGTTTTTATAAAAAATCTTGGAGCCGTTTTCGAGAAAAATAAGCTTTTACGTAACGGTTATATGACAGGTACCGCATTTTTGAACTACAAACAAAATTGAAAAAACTCCTCTGTAGAATGTCAAAATAACTTTAAGTTGCAAATATGAAGACGATTGGATAAACCGTTTAGGCTGCAGTCCAAAATACATCCGAACAGACAGACAGACAGACAGACATACAGAATTTTACCAGTAACTCAAATATGTTTCTCTATCATCGTAATGCCATGTTTGATTGTTATCTCAAAGTTTTTAATCTGCACGAATGCATAACTTGTATTATAGTACCTATAATTGCAAGTTAAAATACATGGTTTCTAAGCATTCTCCCAGGAACATTAAAACCAATTAGAGGTAAAATTTGAGAACAATCAAAATGATCTGTAATTGTGAATAAACATAACCGCCGTGAAATTTCTTCGAATGGTTAAAGGCAAAATACCAACTAATTTACATCTCGTATCATAAGGGGGCATATCTTTGTTCCAATTCAATCTTTGTACTACAACCCTCGTAAAACGTTTTTGCATTTTTCGATTCTAAATGAATGTACTGCATATGAAGGATTTCAAGTAACACTTCAATACTCCAAATTAGACTTTACAAAAGCAAAAAATAAACATTTTAAAGTCCGAGGATCAGAGAACTCTTTGGAGTTACGCAAAATAAAACCTAACATAGAATTGCCTCTGGCGATTAAAAAAATCTATCTATCGTAAGAAGTCCAGCTTTTTGTCGAATATTATACCAAGATCTTTTTTAAAATTTATAATGGACAGTTCCTTATGATTAATCTTATATGTAAAATTAATTGGTGAACGGTTTCTATTAAACGTTAGGCTTTGGCATTTAGAAATGTTAAGATTGAGAGAGTTAATAGTGCACCAACTCGATAATCTACTAAGATCTTCTTGCAATAGGAAGCAATGTTGCTCCGATTTTATTCAACGAAACACTTTTAAATCATCTGCATACATCAAAAGCCCTTTGAATTCGAAAATATTTCAGGAATGTCATTAACGAAAAGCAAACAAAAAGAAGAGGGCCTAAGTGGCTACCCTGTGGGACACCTCAACTAGCATAAACCGGATCAGAAAGAACATTGTTTATGCGAACGTACTGAATACGATCTCTTAAGTAAGAATTGATCTAATTTAAAAAAAGAAGAAGTCAGTATATACGACGTCATATTGAGAGCCTTTCTCAAGTCCATTCAAAACTAGGTTACAAAAAATAAATCAATTTTTCAAAAAATTTAGGTACAGTAGAAAGTTTACAGATTGAACGGTTATTTGAAACCTCTTGTTTGCTACCTGATTTAAAAATGGGTGTAATTATTGATCACCTCCAAGTATGAAGAAATTTTATAATAATTGTTAAAGAAACTGCCAGTGCATTTGCACACATTTTTAAAATTATTGGTGGGATTCCATCTATATCTGGGCTTTTGTCAGTCTTAAGCTGGGACAATGCTAGTTCAATTTCAGAAGTAGAAAGACTTAAATTACTTAAATTAATTTTGTTTGGAATAGTTTTACAATTTTCAGTAGTAGGTTACCACAAGATAAAAAATAAAAACCCCGTATTGAACTCTGGACCGGGTAGAACTTAAGAACGAATTGGCGTACAGAAGTCGTAAATTTGTTAATTTGTAGATATCCCCACTCAAAAACATTTACATTTTTTTGACTAAATGTACTACACCCTAATGTTTGCTGCGCCCGTTTTTCGCCAAATATATTAATTGTATGATAATCTTTTGTGTGCAGAATTACTTGAGCTACAAAGTGTACCTACAACTTTTTTCGAAAGAACCTATAGCTTTCCAGTAATTTTGCATTAAAAAAATGAATTTTAACCCCTCCCACCTAATTTTTACCAGTGATTATACTTAGGTACTATAATGCAAGTTAGGCATTCGTGCAGATTAAAATTTAGAACTTAAGGTTATTTTGGAGTTCTACAGAGGTATTTTTTTAGCTCAAAAATTAACGGTACCTGTCATTTAACCGTTATGTAAAAGCTTATTGTTCTCGAAAACGGCTCTAAAAATGTTTGTGAAAAAAAACAGTGTATTACTGTAGGTAAGCATTATATTTTGATGAACAAAAAATTAATATGGTGGTCTAAAACCGGTACCTCCCATAGGACCGGATTTTTTTCTTCGACTTTCTCGAAAACTGGTGATCCAATTACTACCAAATATTTTTTTATTTATTATTAAGAAGATGTAGAAAGCCTTAGTAATTTCGCATTAATTTTTTTCGAAAGCTTTTTTTTGTATTTAATATTTTTTTTTTAAATTTTTAATTGAAATTTTTTGAAAAAATCGCAATATTTTGAAAAAGGGTAGGTGCTTTTTTTTTAATTTTGTTTTTAAATGTATGTTATTTTTGGGCTTAAGTTTGTATTCTTAAATTATAAGAAAACCATTTTTTTTGATGTGATTTTGAAAAAAAATCACACTTTTTAACATTTATTAAAGAATTAAAATGGCGTTTAAATTATTTCACTCAATACAATTTAACGTAATTTATTCGAACAATCAAAAGTCACAAAAATCGAATAAATGTTTTAATGTTCACTTTAATTTTCTTAAATCTTACACCACGTGCGATCCAATTTATTTTTTATTGAAATTTTCAAAAATATTGCTTAAGAAAACAGTTTTTACTTGCGATTATAGGGACTATAAGGCAAGTTTAGGATTCGTGATTAATAAAAAAATTGAGATAACAATCAAACACAATCGATCATATAGAAGCCTAAAAAAGTGATCGAGAAAAAATGTATAACCAGCTGCAGTCTAAACGGCTTAGCGATTATCTTCAAACTTGGTGTGTGTGATTCTTTTGGCATTCCCCAGAGGGGAAATTGAAATTTTATTTTTAGCCCTAAAAATAACGGTACCTGCCATATGACCGTTTAGGAAAATCTTATTTTTCTCGAAAACGGATCCAACGATTTTCATTCAAATATTTGAGAATTTTTTAAAAATAACGGTACCTGCCATATGACCGTTAGGAAAATCTTATTTTTCTCGAAAACGGATCCAACGATTTTCATTAAAATATTTGAGAATTTTTTTGTTGGTATTGGTCATCATTTGATTAGAAACACATATACGGGAAAAGTCTATTAAAGGAACTTTTCATATAACGGTTTTATAATTTTTGGCTTTCTCGGTTATGGCTCTTTGGATTTCTGTCAATCAAAATTTTGAATAACTTTTTTTTCTAATTAAAATAATTTTTTTTTTAAAAAATCAATATTTTTAAAACTAATTAAAAACAATTATTTTAAATTTTATAATCACATGTACATTAATAAACTCTAAAAAACTGCATACCAAAATTTCCAAAAAAAATTTTTTTTTCAAAAAACTAAAAATAAAAAAACAGGATTTTATTAAAACCGGTCCTACAATTTTCGAAATACATGTTTCATAAATTCCTTGTTATTTAAGACGTGTGATGACATACCTCATTTTTTACTAAAAACCGTTAAGTATAGTGGTTTTTAATACTTTTTATAAGTTCAAACTGTTTCTTTCTTTGTTTCTTTCAGAGATCTTGCTTTCCAATGTAATTATGCACATAAGAGCAAGTACGTCCGATCCAATCGTGCCCAGTTTTTCTTTAAAGTTCGGGTTTTAGAATTATTTACAGTTATAAAGCAGGAGAAACTCTTAAATCATCCGCGAGTACTTAAACATGTTCCTAGATTTTTGACATTTTTTTTTCTGATTTTGGTCCTACAATCCATACACAAAACGAAGCACAGCAATTGACACCCCAACGATAAGTTAGGCAAAGGATCAACTAGTATTTATGGCAAACAACCCTCCGTTCATCCCATTCAAAGAAGCTTACGAGCACTTATATACTACGACTACATTGTAATCTATGTAACACAACACAGGTTAACACACAAAAGCCAATAGCTATCATTTTACCACTTTTCCAATATCCATATCTATATCCCCACCCACATATCCGCTTTTGGTTTGTCCTTTATTAGAATGTCCCACTATAAGCTGAGCTTAAGGCCTTGAAACAAACGACAAGTGGTCTTTGGGACACACTATCCTGTCCCAGGACACAATAGTGTATTTGTAGATGCAAACAAAAAAATACCGATTCCATAAGCACTGCTGCGAAAATACATTGTATTCGATGCAAGATATTTTACCCAATCCCTCTGCACATATTCAATACCCTGGCCTAGCTTATCCTAGAATATTGCCATCCTTACATATGTGCTTCTTCATGCTTCGCAAGGACTTTCATTTAGACTTTCAACAAAAGTACTTCCTTTTTTTAAAAATACAAAAATTGAGCACAAACAAAAAAAACATGCAATACCAATACAGTATGCAAAATGTCTCCTTGCTCAGCTGAAGTTATGGAAATATTCAGGGAAGAGTATCTAGAAAGATGGAATTGGTAAAGTCCTTGCAGATAAATATGACTACGGTTGTATTTAGATGAAATGAATTTCATCACGATGGGAGTTGTTTGAACTTTTTTTTACGTTGCTTTTAAATATAAATTGTAGCAGTTTGTTGCCTTAGAATGTGCAGGATTGAAACATTTTGCTGAAGGTACAGGTCTTATCATCCTGAATCATGGCAAAGGGACTTTGGTTATGTCGCTACTGATTGAATTGAAGCTCCTTTAATGACATCAAACGACAAATCTGGGAACAATATCACTTGGAATACTTTTAGAATATAGTATCTATGAGCTTTTGGATTTTTGTTGCGTTGTATGAATAAAAGATGAAAGACCTCAACTGAGTGTTATTTGCATATCAAAGTAATTATCCGAAAATGAATATTCTTTGAGGTAAGGTAAGGACGGCGATTTGAAATTCTTTTAAGAAAGGAGGGAACGTTTAATCTTGTGAAGAGAGGCTTGGCATATGCTTGAACATCTTGAACTTGAAAATAAATTTAGGAAGTCAAAGGTATATTGGTTGAGCTTGCGTTATTAAGAAAAATTTGGGTATTTACCTCACAAGTTTACAAAGCTCTTTCTCATAATTTAGGTTGGATTTGGAAAAAAATGTGAGTTGATATATATATATCACCCTAAGATGAATATTTTAGGAATCGATGATCTCAGCAGTACATAATGTGTAGGTGGTAATCATTTTTCCCAAGTTTTTAAATACATTATCAAAAGGCTTCCGCAGACAGTAATCATTTCCCTGTTTCATTATTATGAACAACTCCATCAACAACAGTTACAACAATTGTGGCGATTCCCAAAAATAAAAAACGGCTAACCAATCTCAGTAACTTCTACAAAATATAGGAAGGTTTTAAACTGCAAGAAAATTAAAACACTTCTTCTGTGAAAAAATATCACGCTGGGCATGCAGTTGAAATTTAAGGAAAAATACTCGATGTTGAATAGTCCTAAAGTTATTCACAAATGCTTTCTGGTTGAAAATATTTAGCAGTGTTTGGACTGAAGCTCTCACCCATAAAATATAACTACAGGGCTTCTTATTCGTGATAAGAATTCCTGTTTTTTCATTTCTTTCTTAGCAACAACTTCCCAGATCCAATATGGTTTACAATTTAAAAAAAAATAGTACGAGAAGTCTAGTCTTATTAGAAAGAAAAATATATATATATATATAATATATAATATAAGGACTTTTGTTTTACGATTAAACATAATGTATAGAAAAAACAAACAACTCTACGTCAAATCTGGAGTTGTTTCTATAGACACCTCATAAAATTTACAATTGCCTTATTGGACAAATCAGCAGCTATCCGAAAAAACTCATATGTAGAATCACCAATCAAAAACGTCAATATATGCTAAGATACCTCAGCGCAATAGTGTTATTGGGCAAAGTTATAATACCAACCATTGACCAAAAAGAAATTTCCTGACCCGGGATCAGCGTACAACATAGGCTAACAACACAACAAATTCTCTGAAAAGTCAACTGACATAACCGTTCCCTGCAAATATAGTGTAGGTTTTTATATTGTATAAACTATGAACCTATACTATATACTAACTCATTGGACATGACTTTGAACTTAAGCAAATGTTAATCCAAAAACTAAACATCTAAATTTCATAGTTATCAAAAGTCTGATCATTGAATCATACAAACATTTAAATCTTTACATTAAAAAATGCAAACATCCAAACTTTTGGAATTCCAAACAAAAATATCAAAACACCCAAACATCCAAACATCCTTACAATCAAATATCCAAACTTCTAAAATCCAAACATTCAAACATCCAAACATCCAAATATTCAAACATCCAAACATCCAATCTTTCAAAGATCTAAACATCTAAAAATCCAAATATCCAAACTTCTAAAATCCAAACATTCAATCATCCAAACATCCAAACATCCAAACATCAAAACATCCAAACACCCATACATTTAAACATCCATACACATACATTCAAACCCAAATTAAGTTTTTGAAACTCTTCACTGAAAAAGGCATCGGAAATTGAAAAAACAAATAAAATTTTCAAAAAATCAAAATACCTGTTGTGGACTTTCCTTGTGCATTACAAAACTCTTGAATACCTTTGAAAAATTGATACCCATTTTACCATTTTACAAGCGTTTTGTCCCTTGTTAAGTTTCTATAAAGCTTCCATTGATTTGGTGTTGCAGTTTCTGTCAATCAACGGCAACATTGTCAAATTACTCGTCTCCGGAAATTTTAAGGAATAAATTGGTTCAGACTATTCGGAGTCTGTAAGTTAAATTTAAGTTTTTTGACATAACGTCTTGTAACCAAAAAATGGGCACGACTGGGTCGCACGTTCTCGCTCTTATATCCTAAACTTGCCTTATACATATTACCTATAATCGCAAGTAAAAAACATTTAATCAGGAACGAAAAGATTAAGGTTATCCAAATATGCTAAAGAATTTGTGTTACTGAGAAGTCTAACCGACAAAGTTTTAAGCGTCACTTTCTGTCCCCTCCTCCGTCACTTTCATAAAAGTTAGTAAGTAATTAAATCTTTCTTCAGTTAAAAGGAGCGCACATAAAGCAAACACATCTTTCCCACTTAAGTAACGTCATCACCCGAAACAAACTAAGAAAGTAAAGAAGGATCAAGAATCGATGTAACATCAACCCAAAAGGTGAAATTCCACAATGTGTACCTATGAAGTTGTTGCCATAAAAAATCACGTCGTTAAAAGGGTTACAGAGGTTTGTAAGTGGCAAACGACAGAAACCGCAGGGTGTTTGAGACTATCACCTGCGCTATAAAACTTACTTACTTAAAAATCTTTGCTCCTCTAATAGTCTTCCATGCACTGCACAAGGCTTCTACATAAATGTATGTTTGCCCTGGAGTTCTTTACAAACTTTTCATCAATATGTTATATTCCCAGGGAAAATCACATTGATTTCCTCATTCTTAATGTTACCGTTACGACTCTGGTCTTGTGCGTGCAGCTAGTTTAAGGTAATTTCCACATGAAAAGCTTTTTAGATTATTTTCAATTATAATAAGACCAAAAGACCCCTTTAGGGGTTCTAAGTTCTCCAAATGGAACTACTTGTACTTAAACCGCAATTTCAATTCAATCATTTGCAATGTTTTTTTTCTTCTTATTTTAATTTTCTACATCTGTGGGTTCATCACCTGCAGCAGGATGTTCTCAAGGATACGGTGCTGTCACCGTCCTGGAACTGCGGTTGGGATGAAGACATACGAAAGGAAACAGCAATCCGGATATTCTGCATTTGTGCGATTGGTGAAAGGCTAAAGAGATCAGCTTCGAGCTGGATTCGAATTGTGTTGGGGAGGTGAGAGTTGAAGTTCAATTGGCGTGTAGATAAAGAACGAATGTTAAATAAAAATGTAGATATCTACTTCAGAAGTGGGATGGAAAGTAATTTCTGGAATAGTCGATGTGTATAGACGTCATTTGCATAACACTGCAACTCATCGAGAGAATGATATTTTTTTTTCTGCTCAATAACAACAATTTATTCACAAAGCATTGGTTTTTCGATATCTTGATGGCAGAGAGAGCATTGAATAACAAATTTGACGGAAGTGGCTGAAAGCTGTCATGGCTGCTATAACCTAGATGTTTCCTTTGGTAAAGAACGAAATGTATTGAGTATATGGTTTTGTGATGTTCAATTTATCGCAAGGGAAATGTGTATGATGAAATATTTTTCAATCTTTTACTTATAAACTTATCAGATGCAGTGCTATTGTGTATTTGGTTCCAAAGGCAGGTTACTCAAGATGCTGTCATTGGCTTATTACTAGTAGGAATTATATATGCCTTCGGCGAAAGGTAAATATTGAGCTGTCAACATTGATATATTGTCGTGTATTTACTGAACACATTTTTTTAACTATAATCTTAGAAAACAGAAATCCAACAATTGCGCACCCCAATACTTCGGGCGTCCTGATCTAGGCCATACTTCCAACGCAAGCAATGTCAACCACGTTGTCGTCTACCATAATATGAACTGCAAAAGACTTTCCGAGCTGGAAATCGACCATGTGGACGTCAAACAACTGGAAAGTAACAAACATCAGGAAGAATGCTACAAAACCATGTAAGAAGAGCACTATTCCCTTATTCGAAACTGAACTTGAGAAATGGTGGACAGACCAACTGACCGGCAATTAATTAAAGGTTATTTGAAACTAAGTACTTGTAGGATGATACAGTAGAGCAATGATGGGCCAGATAAGTTGTAAAAAGTTTCGACAGGATTTATGGGTCGACTATACTGAAACCTACTCACCGGTGGCCAACGACCATGGCCATTCGACTCACGCTAGGGATTGCAGCAGAATATAATATGTAGTTATACCATATCTGAAGCCTAATAAATGCAAGTAGCGTTGCATTTGTTTGATTCAAGAGTTTTTGCGCCAGACCTCTTCCATAATACTGGTAGAAAGTGCGGCATTCTATAAACTGGATTCTCACAGCACTTTCTTTCTTTATAACAGTAACAGTTACGTTTTTCATGCTGTGTTTTATCCAAGATGATAGTCTTTAGTGAAGGCTATCTCGGATTTTTTCACTTCTTATTCCATCACACTTTGTCACTCCTGTTGCCCGAATTTCTGTTTAGGTCCATTTTTTTGTTGGGTCAACCCAATACCTTATCAAATATCAATTTAATGTTGAATTTCTCCCCGGGCCTGATAGTCCGATGATGTATCTAGCAAACCGATACTACAATGTTCGTTTCAGATCCACCCTCTCTAATTGATTTTTCGCAAATCTAAGACTACGTTTTTCAAGACAATTTCTTCGACTTTTGATTTATGAACCTGCAAGCTCCTAAAGAAAGCAGAGAAATTGCTGAGATTCAACTGTGAAACTCTTTACATAATAACTCTATCTTATAAAGCACAAATCCCGAATCTCGGCCCCCTAATAAATCCTCGCCTCCTTTATTTGCCTACTCACCGTACCTCATAGGGCCATAACGAACCAATTACCCGTCTGCTGCAGAGCGTTAATTCGAATAAATTATTTGATATACTTTCGGGTTCGTTAACCTCTCCAGCAGAAAGTATAGGATTGTTATAAAAAGCAGAGGACTCAAGACGCTTCCCTGATGCCTACCAATTTTGATTGAGAACTCTGGTAACTCTTGCCAGGCATCTTAACTTGCGTTTCCTTACTCGTATAATGTCCATGATCATCCACACGTCAATTTCCGGAAATCTGCATTGACCAAGACAACCCATAAACCAACTCGTCAAAAATCGGTTAATATGAAAGTAGTATGACTTTTCCAAATCCTTTTTAAAAAATGTAACCCAAATTAAAAAAGTAAAGCTCTAAACTGCTTTTTGCATACTAGAACAACCCAATCAATAATTTTTCTCATCCTTTTGAATCCAGAAGAAGGACCAAAACATAGCCAACAAAAGGATATGCTAAAGAAAACATCCTCACAGAACTAATCTCCAACAAAAAAAAAAAACAATAAAACGAAGCTAACGGTTATTGTATTCCCGTATATAGCAAGGGGTTGTGCCTCAAGTGCCTACGCTCGGTTATATCCTCGAATATTAGACCAAATGTTGTGGTGTGGTGTGGAGTGTATAATTTCCATGCTACTTACACATATATGTAGATAGATACCAACAACAGCATTGCCGCACATTCATACGTTTTATGAACAAACTTTTTAATTTTCACACATTTTATATATTAAAAAAAGTTTGTTTTCTTTCTGAGACTTTTCAAGAAGTTGCGGGTAAAACTTTTTTTTACTTCATCCTTGTAGGAAAATTCAATCAGGAAATCTCATTACTTTTCATCTAACCTACGCTTTTGAAATGGAATCACTTCGCTTGCCGACACTCTTACTGTTCTCTTTGGAAAAGTGTAAAATTAAATTTAATATTTAATTTGTATTATAAATATATTTTCAAATTGGCTTAAGAGTAGAAGATATAAGATAAAAGAATATAATTAATAAAATGAAAATGAAAATTTAAACCAACAAGGACGAAGGCATATCTACTATGCGAAGTAATATTTTCATATCTTATGGAATATAGTACTTTTATCTCTTTCCTGTTTCAGTTATTGATTGTGTATTATGCATTCTAACCGGAATAGCATACTTTTTTACGATTTTATTGGTTAAAGTAAATTTAGGTTTTAATTTTTTAACTTATAGTAAAAATAAGATTTACATCGTAAATTAAACGAACTAAATGCTGATATTAGCGAGTAAGATATTTATAACCTAACTCATGGGCCAAAATGCAACTGGAGTTAACAATATTTTTTGTTGTTGGTTATTAAGAGAGCTAAAGGATTGCACTATTTAAAATTCATACTCTTTTTTTTTATAATTAACCTTCGCACAAGGGACTATTTGTTTCCCTTTTAATGTAGAACACACTGGGGCATTAGGACGATAGGGAGGGGAGAGATAGGAGGTGTCGATTAACATTGGTTTTGAATGTTTGCGGATCAAAATGGCAAGGGAAAATCTCGCCGGGTAAACTTTTCCAAATTCGTGTTGTTCGGTTTAAAAAGGAATCCCTATATTTGAAGGTACGTCCGAAATTGGGCTCAAGGGTGAACTGATGGGCAATCCATGCGAGACGAGTATTACGGGAGAAACTTTTAAGGTGACGAATGCAGCTGGCTACTTCGAGTGAACATTTTTTTATAAAAGAAACAATAAAATAAGGAAAGACATGAAACATTGCGTCGGTGTTCGAGAGGGCCAATCGTTTCGGCGGCAGTTCTAATTCCTATCAATCTTAATGCTCGATTTTGTATTCTATCAAGCAGGTGGAGCTATGTTTGCGAAGCACCTGCCCAAAGGTAAGAGTTATACTCGAGTTTAGGGCGTATAAACGCTAACGGGTCCGCCATCTAACGTTTTTTTTGTAACTAGTGCTTATTTCGTAAATGGTAACACCTAGCTCATGTCTGATTTGACAGGTAATTAGTTTTGTCCTTCCGCTAAACGAATATGGGTGTGTATACGCTGGGAAATATTACTACATTACTGCCTGCGATCGACTTAGAGAAGATGCCGATTTTGCCAAAAAAATCATCTTTTCAGATGAAGCTCATTTTGATCTTGGCGGGTATGTAAACAAACAAAATTGTCGCATTTGGGGCACAGAAAACCCGCACGCATACATTGAAAAGCCGATACACCCAAAACGAGTCACTGTTTGGTGCGGATTTTGGTCCAGAGGCATAATTGGGCCATTTTTCGAAAATGAGCAAGGAGTGGCCGTTACAGTCAATCGCGATCGTTATCGGGCCATGTTGAACGAATTTTTGTTCACAAAAATTGAAGAGGAGGATATTGGCAATATTTGGTTTTAACAGGACGGCGCTACGTGCCACACAGCCGAAGCTACACTCGATGTTGATGAAGCATTTTCAAAAAAAAAGAAAGTTATTTGGCGGACCCGTTACTTCTTACACCGATACAGAAAACCTAAGCACCTAGCAGCATTCTTAGCGATTTCAAATATATGATCGTTCCAACGGAGGTCGTCGTTGACACACACACCAAGTACTGAGAGCCTTTCGGTTTCTTCGATGTAAGTGCCATTCATGGACAATGGCATTGGGGGTATGTTGAGCTTTAACGACAGAAGACAGCATTGAGTTTTCGAAGCATTAAACTCCACACAATTCTTATTACCCAATTTGACAATGCTGTATAAATCGGAGTTTAATGAGCTTGACATACGGTGCCGTTGCATGTGTACGTCCGAAGGCGAAGGACGTGAATTATCGAACAAATATGAAAAGCTGAGGGTAGAGTCATCAGCAAAACAGTTAAGTGGATTAGAAGTAACAGACAGAAGATCATTTATAAAAATGAGGAAAAGAGTCGGAGACAGAACAGAGCCCTGGGGCACACCAGCATTTATTTTGTGGGAATCAGATTTGAATCCGTGGAGCAGCGTGGAGTTGGCAGCGAGCAAGTTTGACTTCACTAAAGAGTAAACAATTGGTTTGTTATTGTCGATGAGCGTTGGAACCGAAGATTTTGAGGAGTTTTTAATATTTTTTACAAATGACAAAAAATTTTACTGCCTTTTTTGCCTTTTTCCGTAATTTTTGGTCATGCAAAAATTTGGTTCTTTCAATAACGGAGTTGCATGAGTTCCTTGCTTGTTTGTGCTTTTTCCGATTTTCCTCTGTAGGGTTGGCTTTGTATAATCGGAAACTTACTTCTTTGAGCCTGATAGCTTCTTTACACTCAGAATTAAATCAAGACTTTTTACTCTGCTAGGAATAAAAGCACGCATCACTAGAAGAATCACATTTATGATCATTTCAGCACTGGCATCAATGTCACTATCGGGGAAGATAAATCAGCATTTACTCCAACCTGGGTTTCACCTAATGCCAAAACAGTTGGCCTGTATTGAACAGTGTAGACGTACACGTGAAAGAAATTCTTCCTTATACTACGAACATTAGAATACACGACACAAAAATCACTTACCATTCTGGGTATGGAACAACACTTCTCGCAGACGCCGCCACCATGTACTTGATTGTATCTTCATTAAACTGTACAGCATTAAGTTTTAAGCCTCCTGTTCGATCTGGATGATTCAATTTCGTTTGCATAAACTAGTATCTAGCTAAGTCTCTCTTATAAATTTTCCAGAAACACGTAATACTCTCTTCAAATCGAGCTTGAAGAGGAATCAAGCCAGACGTTAATTAGCCTTACCAGCAATCCGCTGGACAACTGCAACTTTATATATAGTGGAACAAAGATTCGGAATAGAAAATTAGTAAGAAACATTTTCTTTTCCTTTTATTTTAATGTGGTTCCCGAGAGGGTATTTTTATTTATCTTTCCTGAAGTCTTTTTTTTCGTTAGTTAGTTTTCTGAACTCCCCCAAAACTGATCTTGGGGCTACTTTTATCCTCATATTTATTTTTCAATGAAATTTGACAGTTTTCAAAATCTTGTCACACTTTGTCTTTTGCTACCACGTGTTAATTTTATTTAATTTGTTGTTCAAATCGGCTTTATATGCGCAAAGCTTGCACAATTTCACGTTTTATGATGGGTAATAATCGTACATGCCACTAACTTCTAAAAACTTATTCGCAATAAAAAATCGTTGGTACTTGATGTCCACTGAAGCTCTGGTGGCATTGAATATTGGCTGTGTCTGTGCTATGTAGCATTTTGAGTTATTCCGCCTTTTGTAACAAAAGTTTAATATACAAAAATGGGATACCAAATTAAACTTTGATATATACGTATGTAGGTATTATTGATTTAATTCACTGTTAATTAAATTCACTGTGAAATAAAGTTCACAGTGTTTTATTTTAAAACTAATTATCTGCCACTGATCACAATTATCACTTATTTTACTCTTGGGTTGTTGGCAGTTTGGCGACTACCTTTCAACTGATCAAATCTGCCACCCCATCAGCGATCAAATCTTTTGTGTTGAGATTTGATCTAGATTTGCTCTTTTTCTTGCAATGAAACTCTCAAAACTGAAAAAGATCAAATCTTTTGACAGAAAAAGCAAATCTTTTCTTCAATGAAACTCACTATTAGTCTGCAATTTGTCATTTTCTGGCCATAATAAAATTATGATTTTTACAATTGGGTCTGTTAATAACACAATTTTTCTTATATGTAATAACTTTTAAAATTTATTTGCAAGCTTTAGTATAAATTATAACATAAAGACATTATCATCATCATAACTCATTAAATCCTTAAAAAAATCCTCAAAACGACAAAAGCCTTTTCATATTCCTTGCAGCAAGAACTTCATTTAGTTTGAAATTTATTTGTCTTCAAAATTGAATAGCATCATTAAAAAGCTATAAATTGTTTTTGTCAATGACAGTCCAGTTGTTACGGACAGAGGCATTATATCACCCACTGTCAACAAAGTCGGATTCTGAGCCTTTACCATCATTGTCACCAGCATTTTACATTCACCCACAGACAATCTGTACCACAGACAAGTATTGTACACGCAATCACAAACTTCATCATTCTGCAACGACAAAATCTCCTCGCACATTATAGTCTTCCAGCTTCAAGCCACAAACCAACACAACTAACTTACCGATATTTCTGTCAAAGTTCCCAGGCCACAATACGCATAAAGCATTATAAACGAGTAAATCAAATACGCATAACCAGCTGGCCAAACTCCCATGAATGTTATAAAAATTGTCATGCCAATGCTGAATGAAGTCGTAAAGATTTGGACGAATATCACAGCACAATACACATCGCTAAAGGTTTTCGTATAGCTAGACAGGAGAATGGAGGACACACACAATGGTAATTTGGGACTTAGTCATAACATTGCCAAACACTTTGTACATGTTCAAATACTTACGCCGAGTACTTTTGATGCCACTTAATAATGTCTTGCAACATAGGAATTGTCCTCTCACTGATGTCCTGTTCACTTTCAGTTGATACTTCGTTCAGATCCTCGAATTTGATTTTCAAAATATTTTTAAACAGCCGAACCTGCAACAAAAACGTAAAGAAAAACATGTCTCCGGAAAAGTTTCCAAAGGATCCCATCAGGATGCAAGTTGAATGGGCCGTGATTAGGATCAAATGGCCAACATCAGAAGTGGGATCGATGCCGGGAATAAGGAACTGCATAACGAAAATTTTCTCCCCGAAAAATATCAAATAGAAAACCGGCACCGAAAGGATGACCAATGTGCCAATGGTATAAAGGCATGCAGAGAATTTCAAAACCTTCGAAACAAGATTGTTGGAATCGTTTAGGGCACTCTGGTAGCCAGAGTGCTTCTCTTGGTATATTTCATAGATGTTGTCGACATCGTCAAATATTGTACGAAAAATTACTTGGTTGGTTGTAAAGGCGTAGAGTTTCATCATACCCTGCACTGCACTGCCTACCATACAGAGTGCTTGAAGGATGGCAGTCCAGTCTTTGTCGATGTATACTCCCACGTAGATGGTGTATCCTGAGAAAACGAAGAAGGTGCTTGAGCATGTTATCACAAACCAAGTCATCCAGGTTAAGCGATAGTTGGGGTTGAAAACATCTCCTCCCACTAATACTGCACATTTACGGCTGAACATGAAAATGCTGTTGAACTTTTCTCGACACGTTGACATAATCTTCGACAGTGTCTTACTTCCTTTGAAACCAATTAAGGACTCTATCTTCAAACCAAAATGTGTGTTTAAACTTCGACGCAGTCGGACTTGAAGTGATTGTTGTGTTGATGATGAGGCATGATGAAACTTATAGGTTTTGGAATAAATATACAAAAATCATTTGATTGACAGGTAGACAGGATAATTGTTGAATACTTTTCTAGCTTCATTGCAATAAATTAATTTTGTTGTTTTATTGTTTAAAAGCAGTTTTAAAGTTATAACAAGAGTGAAAATATGTTTTTTTTTTATATAAAAACGTATATCTGTAATCAATAAATTAAAATGGCAAGTCTGCAAAAATGGGTCTTTTGGAGTTGAGTTTTGTTGAATATGCGATTACTTCTATTAGATTACCTATTAGTTTATCTTAAAAAATGTCTGTCCGTACCAAAACTTCTATCCTAGGAATATGAACACAGACAAGCACATGCAGCAAGACAAACAGTACTCTAGAGAGTAGTACTGGCCAGGCCATCGGCTCAGAAGATACAAGCCACACAAGACTACATTGATACAGGACAGAGCAGAAGAAAGAGAAATAACGGAAAACAGAAAACAGATTACACATAACAATAGAACGCATTTGGTTTCCGGACAGTCCTCTATATGACTACTAACCCCGTGCAATTTTTTTTTTTTTTTTTTTTTTTTTTATAATTAACGCGCGCACAAGGGACTATTTGTTAGGAAGACAGGGAGGGGAGAGATAGGAGGTGTCGATTAACATTGGTTTTGAATGTTTGCAGATCAAAATGGCAAGGGAAAATCTCGCCGGGTAAACTATTCCAAATTCGTGTTGTTCGGCTAAAGAAAGAATCCCTATATATCACGGTACGTCTGAAATTCGGCTCAAGGGTGAACTGATGAACATTCCTTGCGAGACGAGTATTACGGGAGAAACTTTTAAGGGGAGGAATGAAACTGGCTACTCTGAGTGAACATTTTTTGTAAAAGAAACGATAAAATAAGGAAACCAATGAAATATTGCGTCGGTGTTCGAGAGGGGCGATTGTTTCAGCGGCAGTTCCATTTCCTATCAATCTTAACGCTCGATTTTGTATTCCATCAAGCAGGTGAAGCGATGTTTGTGAAGCACCTGCCCAGAGGTGGGAGTTTAATTGAGTTTTGGGCGTATGAACGCTTTATAAATTGTAGCCAGATCAGATGGGGAAAAATACTTCTTACACCGATACAAAAAAAACCTAGCAGCATTCTTAGCGATCTCAAATATATGGTCGTTCCAACGGAAGTCGTCGTTGACACATATACCGAGTACTGAGAGCTTTTCGGTTTCTTCGATGTAAGTGCCATTCATGGACAATGGCATTGGGGGTATGTTTAGCTTTAACGACAGAAGACAGCATTGAGTTTTCGAAGAATTAAACTCCACACGATTCCTATTACCCCATTTGACAATGCTGTATAAATCGGAGTTTAATGAGCTTGACATACGGCACCGTTACAATTGCACGTCCGAAGGCGAACGACGGGAATTATCGAATAATGCTTGACTTCCCTGATCTTTTGGAAGGCGATATTTTATCAGAGGCAAAGCCTTTGATAGACAGAGAATAACTTTCTATCTCTATGAAGAATTTTAACGAACAACAAGCGTTAAGTTCCAAAAATTAAACGCGAGAAAAAGGAACCTAGTGTCAAAATCGAATGAAACTTTTCTTTATGTTTTGTCAAATACATCAGTCGACTACAATAGCCTTTATGAATCACAAGTATTTGTCAAGGTGTTTGGCGTTTGCGTCGTTTTCAGTCTTTGTTTTTTTTTTATTTCCTTGTCGGGAATTTCCATCTAGACACTTTTTCGTACGAAATGTACAACTGAAAACGTACATTACGTACGCAACGAAAACTTGACGAAACTTATGAAAAAATCATTTTCGGTTTTGTTGGGTATACATTTCACATGTGTTTGAACTTTGAACTTTGTTTTGTAAGGCGACGTACGTACCAATTCTTCAATATTATGGTAAGGCTTTCATGCTTCTCCGCAGATTAGCCAAGAGGCGGGGTGGGTAACGGGTGGATTACCCCCGGACCCTTAGTAATAATTACATTTTTCTTAAAAAAAGGGGCCCGGATATTCTCTCAGCGGCTCTGTTTCTCCGCTTACGGAGAAACACTACATAATTAAATTTCAATTTAAGCAATGCAAACCCGTTCAAAATTGCTTTTGGTGCTTTGTTCTAGCCGCTTTATAATCCAGCTCATATATACACAATTCCGCTACAATTTAATAAAATATAAAATAATATTGCATTGCAATTTGCAAAACAAGCAGTTCCATCAAAATGGGTTTAATTCCAACACCAGCTAAGCTAGCAAGCGGCAAAACTGATCAGCTCTCTTTTTGAGTATTGATAGTGAGTAGGAGTAGGAGTACACAATTTAAATTCCATTTGTAGGTATTGTTTATAAATCACACGGCATTTAAGTCAGTCAATGGGAGTCCGCCGAGCGCCGACCAGAGTAAACCAATCTTATAAACAGATTCATAATTCAGTATTTTTTACACGAATTAGAAAAAGAGTTGACGCAGGCTTCAAAAATCTCAAACTAGTGTCCAAAACTATCTCGTTGTGAATTTAATAACTCAGCTTCAATCTCAGAGTCAAGTTGGTTTGATCAATTGTTTTCAGGACAAGACAGTTGTCATTATATTGTCCTCCAGGCTAGCCTGCCGAGCTATCTCTGAGGACAATGTCGACATCATCCAACCACGTTCAAAAAGCTGGGACAAGACAATTGATTATTGTCAAATTTCCTTGTCTGCGTGTGAACGCTGCTTTATACTCCTCGAATTGATTTTTTTTAAAAAAGTAAACATTTTTGGCTGTAGCAAAAAAATTGTATCAGAATTAAATTTAGAATTTGATGAATAAAACTAAACTTAGTAATTCCTTAAATTTATGATAATTAATGGCTTAATGGGTTAAATTTAAATACATGTTTTAACAGTTACGGTTATTTTGCAGTTAAGCGTGTTCTTAAAAGTTTTTTTTATTAACTGTTACTATGAATACAAAAAAAGACTCGTTGTTTTGCCTTTTTTGTTCGATGTTTTTTTCGAAATTATTTAAAAAAAAACATTTTTTTTTTACAATTTTATACATATATTTTTATAGTTTATTACCCATCCTTGCTTCTGGGGAAGAAGTTTTATGCAAGGATGACTACAATGTTGATCTATGAAAAATTTAATTAATTGATATTTCTGCTCCAGAAGTATGCAATTTAAGATCATCCGAATGACAATTGGAACGAAATATTCCAAGAGCGTAAAATAAAATATTTATTGCACATTCTTCAAGCCGACACAAATATCAAATTACATACGATGGTTATGACTTGAGTGTCATTTGAGAGAAATGTTTTTTGCTCTTGAAATTCCGATTTTGGTCGATATGTTACCAGAATGTGTCAATTCGGATAACCAAAACTATTTGTTGGTGCTGGAAAAATGTAAACTTAGGGTTTTCTTGTGGCATCTTTATAAGAAACCTCATAATTGTGTATTAATATAGCTTGTCGTCTATATGCCAAACCATATTTGGTCAAATTTCACTAGATAACGTGAGATTAAACATATCTCCAGTCATTCAAAGTTACCTTACCGTTATTCCCCTCCTTAAAAAATTCAATTATAATAACCGATACAAAATAACTCTTAAGGTTGGTTGGCTAGAACTGGTAACTACTAACAAGTGCCTGGTAGCCTTGATTAAGAATAACCGGCTATGAAGTTATTAATAAATAACCAGTAAATGGTAAAAGTGATATCATCCATCACTCCCAATAAGCTTACTTCAGCAATTCAAGAAATCATTTAATTACTTTGTGCAATGTGTGCATCAATGACTCGCTGGTTCATATCCAGCTTGAAGAACCAAATTAAGTTTTTCTATTGAGGCTTTTCTTCACGAGTTCTAATACGTCTTTTGATGGAATTGCGAAAAAAATGGAATAAAGAAACAATCAATAATACGTTCGTTGGTAGCTATCTTCTGTATCATTCAATACAAGTTGTAGTAGAAGGTTTCAAGTCTGATTCCCACAAAATAAATTCTGGTTTGCCCCAGGGCTACGTACTGTTTCAGTTTTTATAAATGATATTCTGTCTTTTACTTCTAGTACATTAAACTGTTTTGCTGACGGATGTACCCTCAGTTTTTCAAATGCGTTCGGTGATTCATTCACGACATACAATTGCAAAGGTATCGTATGTTAAGCTCATTAAAATCTGATTAACAGAGCATTGTCAAATAGGGTAATAGGAATCGTGTGGAATTTAATGCGTCGAAAACTCAATGCTGTTTTCAGTCGTTAAAGCTAGACATACCCTCCATGCCATGTCCATGAATGGCAATTGCACCGATGAAAATGAAAAGCTTTGTGTACATGCTCGTTAAAATTATGCTGTGTGCGCTTAGGTTTTCTGTATCGATGCAAAAAGTTTGTTGCCTTTCTGATCTGGCTGCAATTTATACAGAATAATAACGCAATGTACCATGTGTTTCCTTATTTTATCGTCTATGCAAGGAATGCTCACTATTTCGCTCCCGAGACCAATTTTGGACGTACCGTGAAATATAGAAATTCTTTTTCAGTCGAACAACACGAATTTGGAATAGTTAACCTGGCGAGAATTTCCCTCGCCATTCCAATTGAAAGTATTCAAAAATAATGTTAAACGACATTTGAACATTTAAAGAACATTTTATGGACATCCAACTGTTGGTCCATGCCAGAAAATTCTTAAGGCGATAAAATATGTACTCTTCTTCTTCGACAACAACAATGAAGTAAACAAGACCTAGAGAAGAAAAAAAACACATTCCGCGAGCTTAAGAAAGTTCCCGGTCGTAGAATTTTCAATTTGATCCGAGAAGGATAACGTTGTTAAGGAAGACTTGGTTTGAAGAGAGCTTACTCAAACCAAGCTAATTAGAGAGGCTTTACATTCATTTGATTACATTAATTGTCTGTTTTGCCAACTCTGTCTCCTCCAACATAAAAATCTGGAAAATAATGCAACTACGTCCATTCATTGTTATTCATTATTACATCCATCATTCTTCTTAAGCTTACTATTTAGTTATTTCTATTTAGGGTTTGTTTTTGTTTTTGAAGGATACGTGGACATTAAATCCAGCATGCGCTCCCCCAATCCCCACACAAAATGTTGTTCAGATGTATACTAAGCAAAACTTTCTCATACATCGAGAAAAAAACATATACGTGTTCTTCCTGCCTGTCAATCAAATTAATTGAATTCACAATCAATACAAGTGAAAAGGATACGTGTCCCTAGGACTAGTACACGATGTCAGTCATCTGGATATTTGTTCACAATATGCTTTTTATTCCTCAAAGCCTGCCACTTGGACAACAACAAACCATATTTGTTATGAAAACCTGTCGAATAAAATTCAATAAAATCCTTATGACCGCTCGCAAGTGTGCCGGAGTATGTTGGGTAGATATCTTTGAACCAGATTTCCGTTACAACTGGAATACATACTAATGATTGTCTATGATAACATAGTTGATAGTTCCGGATACATCTTTTATGTGGAAGTCTACATCTATAAGGATTGGATTTCAATTCTACAACAAAGTATGGTCGGCAGTAAGGTCCAACAGAGCTGATAAGGAAACTGAAGACCCTTCGGAATATTTACAGAGGCGTGGACGATGTTTATCGAGGCTATGAACTCAAACACACTGATTACCAGAATGTCTTGAAGGATTCAAAATGGTTTATTACTCGAGTTCAACATTTTGAGGGCCAAATTCATGAACCCAGGGGACAAATCAATGGCGGACGATGACGGTGACAGCAATAAGCCGCTTTTCGTTGATATACTGAGTTAGGCGTCAGTTATAGCGATCAGAAAAAAACCATCAGGAAAAGTTGAAACAAATCGAAAAAGGATTTTTTTCCTGATGAGCGTTTATAGCAATCAGTGAAAATATGTCAGTTGACTTCACAAAAAACAGAACAGAAATTTTTGTCCTGATGCTTGGAACAGAAAAAAAATTTTAACCCAAATAATTGGAACGATTTGGGACAAATGAAAATCAGCTGGCACGAAAAATGGAATTGCGTCAGGAAAACAAATAAATACATTTTTGGCAAAAAAATTCTTTGAGTGTTTTCCTTTCGTTTAGTATAGTAATTGTGTTTCAAATCATACGAAAACATAGTTAAATATCCATTCGAATTTTTTTCCTGGTACGTTTTTCTGATCGCTATAACTGGCACCTTAGCATTAGAAATTCACAGGGTAAGAGAAGAGATTTTGAGTTCCATTTGTCAATTTTCTTTACTTTTTTGGATTAAGTTTATAAATACATATTGTACAAAAACAACTCTATAAGATTTACTTTGAGATACTTTTTTGTAAAAATCTTTAAGGACAATCTTCAGCTTCGGCACAACAAGATTTATAGCTTTTACCATTGTTCGACTAGCAGAATAGGCTAACATGGTTTATTCGTTCAACATTTTTTACACCTGCCGTGGCCTTGCACAATCACAGAAATATCAGTGAGTTTGAAACAAATTAAAAGCGTCCAAAGCTTAATAATTTTTACGGCTTAAGCGAATATCTTAATATTTGGTGTGGGTGATTTTTTTGGCATTCCCCAGAGGTAAAGATGAAATTTTGTTTTTAGGCCTAAAAATAACGGCATGGCGTTTGGGAAAAGCTTTTTTTTCTTGAAAACGGCTCCAACGATTTTGATGAAAATTTTTAAGAATTTTTTTGTTAGCTATCGATCGATCAAAACCAAATTCTCGGGAAAAGTCTATTAACGGTACCTTTCATATAACGTTTTTTTTCTTAATTTTTGGCTTTCTTGGTAACGGCTATTCGGGTTTCTCTCAAATTTTATATTTGAGAAGATATAGATAGCCGAATTAATTTTACATATCAAAATTTCGAATGACTTTTTTCTGAATAATTTTTTTATTTTTTTGAAAAATCAATATTTAAAAAAAAATATTTTAAATTTTTTAACACGATATGTACAATAAAAAAAAAGTTCTTAAAACTAAAAATAAAAACAGGATTTTATCAAAATCCTTCCTACAAATTTCGAAATACTTTTTTCATAAATTTTTTATTATACAAGACGCTTGATGGCATACTCAATTTTTACTTAAAACCATTAAGGGTTGTGGTTTTGAAACTATTTATAAGTTCAGAACCAATGTGATTAAGCACATAAGAGCAAGTACGTGTGACCCAGACGTGCCCATCTTTTTTATTTTTAGAAAGACAAAGGCACTGAATTGAATATTTCTAACAGTGGACGACATAATAAAACCACTCAGTCAATTACCACTGGATGATAAATTGATCGTAATTCTTAAGAATTGTTTTCAATTTTCTTAAATAAAAAAAAATTAAGCTTTTACTGAAAGTGTTTTGGATGGTTGATTTCTTCTTGAACATGGAAACAATTTTCTTTGAACCCAGTTCTGCTCAATAAATGTTGATTCCGGTCCATACCTAAACTATACATCATTAAAAATTACTACATAGATTTTATGGCCGCAAAACATATAATCGAAAAAAAAAATTAATATTTAAAGCATTGAACACGAATTATAGAACCAAGAAAGGAAAATACAGAAAGATGCGAGAAGTGTA
Organism: Platycheirus rosarum; assembly: GCA_963971375.1. Classification (NCBI taxonomy): domain Eukaryota; kingdom Metazoa; phylum Arthropoda; class Insecta; order Diptera; family Syrphidae; genus Platycheirus; species Platycheirus rosarum. The sequence goes on along the minus strand of OZ020508.1, from coordinate 41,369,616 downwards.
CGATACTCTACATTATGTCAAATGTCAAAGCACGCACGCACGCCGAATTGCGAATTGGCTTTAAACCAGAGCTACATCTGAACCATTAGCAGAATTTAACAGAGAGGAAAATGTTTAGTACGTTTTACCGTCCAAAGACCATTTGTTATTTTTTATTATGTTATGTGTCCGCAGGACAACAAGATATTGGCAAAAAACATCGCTCAGAGTCCTGATACGTTAAAAAATATCAGTAAGAAAGCCCATTTTAAACGCATTGGAACACTAAACCAAGCTTACAAAATGTTGTCCTCAAACAAACTCAATAGTTGTGATTATTGCCTTATGAATGAATATTTCATTCTATTTTTGTAACATTTATTTTTAAAAAATATTAAATTTATAATTTTGGTCGTGGCTGAACAAATACAAACCACGGGCACAGCCCTAACCTTAGCTCTTTCAAAGGAGCGGGTCAAATATTCGCGAGAGCTGAGATATCAATGATCGACTTGTTGCAGCAATTTTAGGAAGAAACCCTGATTGTACATACGAAACAAGCACTCGTCACTTGATTGAATTCAATGCAACCCAAGAACTTTTATGATGAATTTTGAAGGATCTACGTCAAAACTGACTATTTGAATTTTTCTTTGACAAAAGAATCTGATAGATGTAAGCAATTTGAGTTCCACTTTCCTGGCTGATGTTTAAGAATAAGACACAGAGACTGTGCATATATTGCAGTGTTTCCATCCCCTGATTTATAATGTATCCTAATCAAAGTATCTGTATCTTAATCGTGACCATTGTTTATTTATTTTCATGAGAATTCCGAATTGATTTCAATAAAATTTAAATTTTTAACAAATAATAAAAAATATTGCCGTTGTAAGTTATCCATTTTTAGTTCATATATCGGGTTTTTCAACGACACGCTACAAAAGTAGAGCGACAGGGACAGCAAACGACGCCATATTTCTTGAAGCTCTTTAGACATTTCCCTTCAGTAAGGTTTGCCATTTCATGATGGAAATATATACGAGCCAACAACAAATCGAAGTTATTAAAATTTACTACGAAATTCGGAGTCAGTGGCCTCAACGTTAAGAGCGCTACGTCCAATTTATGGTCGTCATAATCGACCTAGCAGATCAACAATTGAGGGTCTAGTTGAAAAATTTGAATCCACAGGCACAGTAAAAAATATTCATGTGCCAGGAGACAAAGAAGTTCCTGTAGTGTCGAGAATATTGCTTCCGCAGAGGCTTCAGTTGCAGAAAGCCCAAATGTGTCTCTCACACGTCGTTCTCAAGCGTTGGGCATCTCTGTGACGTCGTTGTGGCGAATTTTGCGAAAAGATCTTGGCCTACATTCTTACAAGATTAAATTGACGCAAGAACTGAAGCCGCTTGACCACCATAAGCGTCGTATGTTCGTGAATTGGGCTGAGCAACAACTTGAAAATGATTCGGATTTTCATCGAAAAATCATCTTCAGCGATGAGGCTCATTTCTGGCTGAATGGCTTCGTCAATAAACAAAATATGCCCAATACCGCAACAATCAAGCAACAATCTACACGTAATACATGAGTCATCATTGCATCCCGAACAAATTACAGTTTGGTGTGGTTTATGGGCCGGAGGCGTCACTGGGCCGTACTTCTTCCGTGATGATCAAGACCGGCACGTTACTGTGAATGGGGATCGCTACCGTTCAATGATAACCGAATATTTTTGGCCCCAACTGGATGATATGGACTTGGAGGACATGTGGTTCCAACAAGACGGCGTCACAAGCCACACAGCGAATGTCACAATCAATTTATTGGAAACCAAGTTTGGAGAACGTGTTATCTCACGAAATGGTCCAGTCGCTTGGCCGCCTCGGTCGTGCGATTTGACGCTGTTAGACTATTTGCTGTAGGGCTACGTCAAGTCTATGGTCTATGCTAACAAGCCAGCGACGATTGATGAACTTCGTACGAATATCGAACGTGAAATTGCAGCACTATCGGCCGAATTATGCTTGAAAAACCGTCGAAAATTGGGTTCAGTCTCTGGACTTCTGCAAGCGTGCCCGTGGTGGCCATGCAAAAGAAATCGAGTTCCATACATAATGGCATCGAACGTGCTTTCACAGGAATGAAGACTTTCATTGATATCTAAAAACGTTTTTGTTTTATTTAAAAAAACTTTTGTAGCGCTCTTATTGAAAAAAAACGTTACAATATACTTTTTCGGTAAAACAATATCCAAGACTTTAATATTTTTTTCTAAATCCTAAAATAAATAAATAACCCTTGCCAATTAAACAAATATTTTTTTTTAATCCAAAATGTACATATCCAAATTTATCAAGCGTGGATGTATTAAAATTATCTTTTGTTTTTGAGAATATTGATTATACTTTGCTGTGCATTTACAGACTTCATGAATTTCCGAAAAATGTTTTCATTGTCGAATCAGGCAATATTTTGAATTCAAACTCAGCTAAAAATTTAATTGTGTTAGGTGATATCAATATTGATATTATTAACAAAGTTGACAAAGATTCTGAGAATTACTTATTTTTTATGGCTTCATTTGGTCTTTCAAGAGTTTTATAAACGAAGCTACTCGCGTGACGAGTTCTTCAATGAGTTGCATAGATCACATATTTTTGAGATATAAAAGCAACAAAAACATATTTAATGATTTAAAAATTACTGATTATAAAATCATTGCATTAAAAATCTTTTTTGATGATCGTTCTCAAAATATGAAACCCAATAGTATAGGAAAAAATTGTGTTGATTATAAACTATTAAAAGAATTTATTAACTTTCGAACTGGGACCAAGTTTATTCAGAAAATAATCCTTCTTTTGCTTTTGATTAGTTTTTAAATATCTTAAAAAATCATATTCGTTCAAGTACTTTCCAAAAAAAGCTATCTGGCAAAATGAAACACCTTAAACCTTGGATGAACAATAATCTTCTTAGTAAAATAACAAAAAAGAATAAAATGAGTTTAAAATTTAAAAAAACATTAAAACAATAATAAACTTAAAAACACTATGAAAATCTATGCAAAAAAAACAAAATAAGGAAACAATTAATAAGGAAATTGAAGAAACTAGTAACTATAATGCTAGTAAGTTTTTAAATGCTTAAGGGAATATTCGGGAAGAGTGGAAAGTTGTAGATAACATTTTAGGTAAAAATAAAGAATCAAATAAAATTGATTTTATTGAAATTGAAATTGAAATTTCTGATTCTCGAAATATTTCCAAAAAAAATTAACGAATATTTTATTGAAATTTCAAACAAATTAAAACCTAATTTAAATACTTGTTTTAGTTGTAATTGTTCCATTTCTTCAGAAATTTGTGTAGACGATATGCAATCAAATAGTTTCGTTTTTGATACGATTACGTCAAGAGAAGTTTTCAACGTTATTATGTCTTTAAAAAATAAACATTCGTGTTGAAAAATGTTGCTTGGTATGTTATGGACGTTCTAGCGTTTGTATTTAATAAATGTGTTGAAACTGGTTGTTTTTCAGATCATCTTAAATGTGCTGAAGTCATACTGCTCTTTGAAAAAGAAAAGAAAAAACTTATATCTAATTATAAACCCATTTCACTACTTTCAACTTTTTCAAACATTTTTGAGAAACTAATCAAAGTGCGAATTTTGTCCTTCATGGAAAAGTTTAAATTTTTCTGTAATAATCAATTTGGTTTCAGAGCTAGTTTGTCAACAGAAGATGCTATTCTAAGAGTTTGTAGTCAACTGAAAATTATGAGCCTGTTTATTGATATGACTAAAGCTTTCGATCTAGACAACCATGAACTTTTACTAAGCAAACTTTATAATGCGGGTTTTTGCGGTATTTTTTTTCAATTTGCTTAACTCTTATTTAAAAAAAAGAAAACAAAGAGTCAACATCAATGGAATGTTTAGTGAACCAAGACTGCTTAAAAATTGTGTTCCTCAGGGATCAGTGCTTAGCCCTTTATTTTTCTTAATTTATGTAAACTCCATTTTCAAACTAAAATTAAAAGGTATTATTATGACTTGAATTTACGGTTCCATGGCCACGATTGTAAACAGTATTCATTACCTATTCATAAGTGTGGAATAAGTAATTTGAAGCCAGTTATCAAAAAAATGCTTTAAAGTGGAAGTAGTTTATTTGTTCAAGTACTTAGGAGTTATAATTGATTACAACCTGAATTGGAAAGATCATATTCAAATGGTAAAAAATTATTTGCTATCGGTCATACGAAAAACTTATTTAATAAAACCCTTTTGCTCCGAAAAAGTTTTAAAAATGATCTATTTTGCTAAGTTACAATACGGTATTAGTAGTTGGGGTGGATCTTATGAAAATACTTTTACACCTCTATTAACAGCTTTGAAAAATTTAGTTAGAATTATTTTAAATAAAAATAGGATGGCCAAAAGTTTTGTTTTATTTAAAAGATTGTAAATTCTGCCAATGAGATATTTATATGTTTTCTAAGTATTAAGAGATTTTTTTAATCAAAGCGGAAATATTCCTAGGAGTTATCAAATGTACAACTTACGTGTAAACAATATGGGCCATATTCATAAAGATTTACTAAAGTCGATACTTCTAAGTCTACAGTTTTAGGATATTTAGTTAAGTAAACACAGCTGCTATTCATAGACAATTTTCCTGCTGTGATTAACTAAACTAGAGATTAGTGAATACATCTACTGCAATTATACTTCACACGATGACAATTTTGACATCACAGATGTCACATAAAGAAAAAAAAATATTCAAACTAATTCTTCCGTACTACTGCTGCGCCATCAAATTTGTTTAAGCCAAGAAAGGTTCTTTATAAAATGTTTATTTAAATTTTACTAAATAAGAATATAAAAAAAACAAATATTCTGCATCTGTAGTAGCTATAGTGCAATTTAGTTTGCCATTTTAGCAATAATTCTGCTAACTGTTGGTTGAGAAAATCCATGAAGGTCAGCTATAAAAAGGATTTGCTTTTGTCTTGCTACTGGCACAGTTTGGAAATCATCCATGTCTTCCAGTATATATCTTCTTCTATATGATATCAATTGACATTTTTTAATAAGAAAATACTTGCCTAGTCAAATATTTATCTATGAATTATTAAAAACGTATTTGGTCTACAATTAAATTAGAGAATGTGAAATGATATGCTTTCATTTGACATTTGATAGCCCTAATAGCAACTTAAACATAGCATCACTCACAATTAAAATTAAGCTCCAGTTTAATTCTTAATCTTAAGTTTTAATTTGATTATGGATACCTTAAACTGCAGGTTTGCTTATATATAACTTAGCAGCAGATTAAAAATTGTCTATGAATATGCCCCCTATGACTTTAGTCAATGTACCTTTTGCTTAAAGAACACATTTTAACCATTTTTTCACATACTCAGCTCCAAATATTTTTAATAAATTGCCCTTATCAATTGGAGAAACTCTTCGATTTTCATCCTTTATCAAAAAGATTAAAGACTGGTTATTCACATTAAATTTTGATAACATTGAATCATTGACTTAGTTTTAAAATAATGTAATCAAAAAACAATAATTTTTTTTTGTAAATATTGTTTTGTAATGTTCAAAAATCATTAGTTCCTACTATATTTTTTCTATAAAGTTGCTATCAAACTCTTTTTTTCTATAATGTTATTATTATTTTATTCTTGTTACTTAAATTAATGATTGTCACCCCATATCAGTTATTAATGAATTTTTTAATTAGATGTGTCATTCATCGCTAAATACCTAGTTAAAGAATGAACACTATTATTCTTATTTTATTAATGAATTGTATATTTCTATAAATTTTAGATTGAATGAATAAAATAAATAGCTACAAATAAAAACGAAAATGTTATTTTTCGTTCAAACTATCAAAATTCAATTTGGTGAAAAGACTACTGCAATTATTAAAAGGACTTCCGATTAAATAAAATTGCCAAATTTAATTTTAAATGATAACAAAAACAATAAAACTTCTTTATTTGTCACAACATTGTTATTTTTGCATTTAGTTTTAATATGCTAATGTGAAACCTGAAATGATGCTAAAACAAATTAAATAAAAAATTCGAATGCAACTTACCGATATCAAAAGTTTGAAATTGATTTATGAACGGCTAGACGACATATAACACACAACATCATTCATAAATTATAAGGAGAATTAAATATTTTATATATACAGTGCTGTGCGAAGAACTGGGTAAAGTTTTTTATAAAGTTTGAAAAATATTTTTTTTTTTCAGTAAATAAAGTAAAATTTGAACCAGACTTCTAATGCTATAGAAAAAATAAAAAAATCTTACTTAAGAAAAATCAAAATACAGATGCATTATTTTAAAAATTGTCTTAACAATATACTTTTTTGTTTGGTGGATTTTGGAAAACATTAAATGGGATCTTGTTAAGGTGATTAATTTTAATAACTGTTATAATTTTAACAAAAATAAAGAAAAAGTGATAGTATTTATTAATTTACTAAAAGCTTGAATACAATTAGAAATAATTAGTAGTTTTTTCCCGTTACAATTCAAGTAAGAAATCAATAACTAACAACTTGTCATTGTAATTGAAAACTTATATTTTCGGCAGGCAGTTTCTATAAATTAGAAAAATATAAGTTAATTTAATCAGTTTCAGGAGAAAATCCTGAATAATTGTTAAATATTTGGAACTTTATACTAAATTGTACTTAGGGATATAACACATATATGAATCAGTTTAAGGCCCGAACGCAGGGGAGGGATTTGGGGTTCAAACCTCTCTCGAAATATCTGAAATAAAAATAATGGAGATCTGTCTTAGAAATAAAGGAATAAATTGCACGACTGGATCGCACGTAAAAAATGTTGAAGAGTAATTTTTTTTTTCAAAATTGTTTAGGAATACAAACTTAAGCATACAATTAACATACATTTAAGAACAATATTAAAAAAATCACCTACACTTTTTCAAAATATTGATTTTTCAAAAAAAATAAAAAAAAAATTTTAAAAATACAAAAAAAAAGATTTTGTTAATAATTAATGCGAAATTACTTGAGCTTCCTACATCTTCGTGAATATAAATTTTGGTAGTAATCGGATCATCAGTTTTCGAGAAAGTCGAAGAAAAAAAAACAGGTCCTATGGGAGGTACGGCTTTTAGCCCACCACATTAACTTAATTCACCAAAATATAATGCATACCTACAGTAGTACACTGATTTTTTTTTTTATAAAAATTCTTGGAGCCGTTTTTGAGAAAAATAAGCTTTTACATAACGGTTATATGACAGGTACCGTACATTTTTGAGATAAAAAAATAATTTAAGAACTCCTCTGTAGAATGTCAAAATAACCTTAAGTTCTAAATTTGAAGACAATTGGCCCAACCGTTTAGGCTACCAATGCACGACTGGGTGCTTGCTCTTATGTGCCTTATTACATTGGAAAGCAATATCTATCACTCAATACAATTTAACGTACCTAATTTATTCGAAGAATAAAAAATCACAATAATCGAATAAATGCTTTGATGTTAACTTTAATTTTCTTAAATTGTATTCTACGTACGTGCGATCCAGTCGTGCAATTTATTGTAATTAGTTTAAGAGTTTTTTTTTCGGAAAAACTAAGTGTGCAATAAAATTTGAGGAAAAAAATATTGAAAATCGTTTGATCAGTCGTTTATTTTTTTTGAAAAACTTTTCAAAAAAATATTTAAAATTGCTTTTTTTAGTATGACATTGTAAGAAAATCTGTAGTTTTCGTCTTGGAAAATTATTTAAAAAAAATTCAATCAACCCGTTTTCAAAATATTTCAAAATCAAAATTTTTTTGAAAATAAAAAAATAAAATAAAAAAAGCTTTGGAAAATTTTGAAATGCAATATTAATTGAATTATAAATGATTTCCTAATTTTATGAAATCGGGATAATGGCTAACGATAAAACCGCATTTGAAAAAAACCGGTTCTATGAGAGGTACCGTTATAGAACAAATTTCGAAAAATACATTCTAACTAAAAAATGCATTGTTATAAAAAATAAAAGTTTTATCAAAATCGTTTTCGAGATATTTTCGAGAAAATCCGTTAAAAATTCTATGGCAGGTACCGTTATTTTTCGACCTAGAGGGAAAATGAAAAACACCCCCGAGATACTACCAAATAAAAAAATATTGAATAACAAGTTTGAAGCAAATCGGTCCATCCCTATCATGGTAATGTCATGTTTGATTGTTAATTTTTTTGTGCACGAATCCATAACTTGCCTTCTAGTACCTATAAACGCAAGTAAAAATCACATATAACATTAAGATAATCGATAAGCGAGGCATAAAATGTCTGTCTCTCTGCCTGTCTTAAGTCTGTTTTGGTGTTTTGTATTTATAACGATCTGTGTGATTCTTTTGGCATTCCTCAGAGGGGTTTTTGAAACTTTATTTGTAGGTCTAAAAATAATGGCACCTGCCATATAGTCCCACCCATAGCCACCTTCTTTTCGGGGAACTGACAAAATCTCCAATAGTATAGTGCATCTCATGTAGCCGTTCGGACTCGGTGGTAAATTGTTAGTCCCTTCCATTCTTGCAGAGTCACAACACACACACAAGAATGGTATAAGTCCCTAGGCTTTGGCTCCTTAAGGAGCCCTCGCGCCAATAAATTTATTTATTTTAAATATGTAATTTTTCTATATACATCCTTGTCTACTTGAAATAATTAAAATAGAAAAAAACTGAATTGCATATTTTCACAGTACTGTTCATCTACCGGAACAAACAGATTATACTCTGTTTTTGCCCACAAAATGCTCTCGCTCACTTGTGTCAATTCTAATGAATATTTATGAGAGATTTATTTAACATGCTCCAACATCCTGCTGATATTTTCCCCCAAAAACACTAACACACACAATATTTTGATACTATACAACTCGCCATCATCACCTAGTCATTGTTGTCATTAAGGGCCCCCTGCGCCACTCAAAAGCTGCTATTGTTCACTTGATGGCTCTGGCATTATGACAATTTCCCTTGTTGTGTGAATTGTGATGTGAAAATATTATGCAAGGCTGATAGCTTGCATGTATGGAATGTGATTGATGGATGTCCTTAACTGTGGAGTTTATAGTTTTTGGGAGAAGCAACAGTTTAGCAGCATTTAAATGTTTATTTTCTTAAACTTAATATCATGCTTTTTAAATGAGTAAGGAGAATTCAAGAGCGTTGAGGATATGATGATAATTTTTTTTATTGCTCTTTTAGATTATCGTCTAATGTGTTTAAGTCTAATCTAATATCTATGGCTTTAATGACGAATCAAATATACAAATCGATAAACTCATTGCGTAGGCGAAAAAAAGGAATTTATTTGACCTAGTTTAATGAACCCCTTGGCCTTAAGTTATTTCGTGTTAGCATGTCCTTATTTTTAAATTAAAAAAAAAAAAACACCATCAATGTTTTCACAAAACAAATTACAAATTCTGCAAAAAACGTCCTATTATTTCATCTAATTTTCCCTGTGACTGACCTACACATATTTTGTTGTGAACCACAAATAGACACTTCCATTATCCTCGTTATCCCTCCTCTGCCGTATGGATTGTGCAATTCAATAATGTAAAAAGTACATCCAGCATTCTATATTCATCCAGAACAATACCACGGACGAAAGCGTGATTTATTTGAAAAATAGGACTAACCTTGCAAATAACACAGCATTAGCCAGACCCACTCTCGAAAAGCTCGGGCAAGTCCTTTGGACATTCGAACATCATTTGCCCATTTAATGTTAATTCAATTGCTGTCAGACCAATTTGCTTTAAGGATGTGTAATTTTACAGATGAAATGATTTCGGTCTGCCCCCGCATCAGTACAAGGTATTCAGATGAAATATTTACACAACAAATGTTGCAATTTGGCAACATGAACATTAAGTTCGAATTACTTAACGTTATTTCGAAATTCATTTCGACAGATTATCATGTTTCTGAATGTGAATTCATTTAGTTTTGATATTTTATTTTTGTGAAATATTGCACGAATGAATTTAAGATTAAAATTTAGATTTTGTTTATTTTTATTCCGAAAGGACCGTGCATGACCGATGTCATTAAATCTTTACCACATTATCACCTGCATTTGTGGTGATTTTATTGCTGGCCACAGCTACCGGACAGGTGTAATCTTCCAAAGCACCTGGGATTTAGTTGGCAATAAAATCGATGTGATTAATGATGTATCAGTTATCAGGGGAGAGTTAGGTGCGGATTTTTATGAATGCTGTTGATTTGAGTGCAAATAATGGAGTGGAAAAAAAAAAAAAAAAAAGAAACAAGAGCGACAACTGAGAGGATAATTCTCTTTTCGCCTCCAAACTGAAAAATGCCCAGTTAAGCAACATAATATGTGTACCGGTCCCTGTACATTTCTTATAGGACTACTAATACGTTTGCATTTATTTTGACACGAAGCGTATGTCTGATTGGCTGCTGATTGACTCCTTCTCAGAAGAATCTCACACGTATTTACATACACAAAATAAAATGCAAATGGGTTTGCAAGACATGGTCGGTATGGGTCGTAGTTTCTTTTTACTTTTTTCTATGAGCATGTACATACGTTATTTTGTCCAACCACGCATTGTTGTTTTTGCTGTCACTCGAATCATTTTCATTTCGTCAATCACAAGGTCCTTCGATATTAATCATAGATCCAAGATTTTTTTTTAATTTTCGCTTTTGAGAAGAAATGCTCCAATCAAATAAATCCAGAAAAGTTGTGTATGTATCAGAAAATAGGCATTGCAATGGTATTCAATCCCTATCCAAAATCCTCCAGGATCTCCACTCATAAAACAAGTGTTCGTTCCAAGGATATCGGATGTGCTTAATTGTCAGCAAAGCTAAGATTAAATTTTGGCTCCGTCACCTTATTCTTCAGCAATAAAAAGTAAAGAAATCAAGGCGCCTCCCCTAAATTAGATAAGAAACTCTTCTTTTACTTCTGCAGGGCATTATAGTTCTATTTTTTTGGGAATGGCTTCTGTAACTTTAATCTTATGACTTCTTTATGGTTAGGGGCAGTTATTAGAAAGTTAAGGCAGAAAAACGTTGATTAAGGAGTTCTTCATTATACTGTTGTAGCTAAGAGTTTTCTTGCAATCCACCAGAACTTTAATTTAAATATTGTTATAGAATTTTCGTGAATAAATTTCATAAACATTTTCTGTTCTTTGAGCGGCAATTTTGAATATAATTACATCCTTGTTCATATTGCTAAATCACAGTTCTTGCATAGTGTACTCTCACCGTATTTTCTGCTTGAAGTTGGATACTCCTTTTTTTGCTTCTTTCTTGCAACGTCTAAAAACCATGGCATGACTTACTTTTTCATCTTTATTATGAGAAAGTTCCTAACGGTGATTGTACTACTTCATTCCCCCCTTTCCAATAAGTCTTTGTTTGTTGGCAAATGAGAAGTTGCAGAACGATTGATCCCTCTAAATCACCTTGCACTTTTGCACTTGCAGCTTCATAAATTGTAGTAGATCTGAATATCTTTTTTAACACTGCTATTAGTATAGTAATAATGTGCAACTTCCGTTTGATGAACATTTAGTGTAAAACATTATTTATTTAAAATTTTTTTTATTTTATTATTATTTTGTTCAAATGCATAACTGTACACTGTCCAGCAAAGATTGTCAATATAGAGAAGAATGTACGTTTGATCTCAGTCTGGCTGTAAAACTATGCAAAGTCTATCGCATACAAAAGCTCTTCCAGCGATGCCGTTAAAGTTTCTCACGTAATACTCATCTCGGAAGGAATAATTATCAGTTCACCCTTGAACCTAATTTCAGACGTACCGTGTAATAAAGGGATTCTGTTTTAAGCCGAACAACACGAATTTGGAATAGTTTAGCCGGCGAGATTTTCCCTAGCCATTTTGATTTGCAAGCATTCAAAACCAATTTTAATCGACACCTCCTGTCCTCCCTATCATCCTTATGTCAGCGCAGTGTGCTTGCACTACACATTAAAAGGGAAACAAAAAATTAGGTATTTAACAGGTGATTTTTTTTTAAGGGTATCCTTCAGGCCTAATCCAATCAATTAAAAGTAACAACAACAAAAAATATCATTACATTTATTTATAAATTATTTATTTAACAATATTAAACAACCCAATATTTATATGTGTATGTAATAAGTAATAATATAAGACATAAATAATTCTTATAACAATATAATATATAATATAATACTTGATATTTTTTGATCCTTAATGCAATTAAAAAGCTTTAATTCGGAAAGCTCTAGCAGAAAACCATTACTACATTAGGGTAGGTATCTGGATGAAATTAACTATACTCTGTTCAATTTACATTTCCAGTACAGACCTTATGGAAAAGAGCTTTCAAATACACTGGTACCTGCAGGGGTTAGCATCGCACTCAATTCAAGAAATTGCCACTTAAATATAAAAGAGAACCCTGAATTACATTGAAATTGTTGCTGTAATATTTCATTTAACCCAAGTACATTCCACCAAGACCTGTCTGCTCCCCGGCTGAAAAGAGGAGAGGAGACTAATTATCAATTTGCCTCTCGCTTATTGTGTTTATTAAGAAAAAGCACAACTGCAGAGTTACCATTCGACATAAATGGAAATTAAAATACCTCTTTCTTTGGTTTTTGTTATGAAAGTTCCAGGTCTCAAGCTTTCTTAGAGCGAATGAGAGCATATTTTAATTTTAAAGAAGAAGGTGTTGTCGCTATGTTGTTTTTTTGCTTACATCTTTTCGTTTTTTTCATAAAAAAACGGTTAAAATAAAGATACATAATGCAATATTTGTTGGTCATTTTTTTTCACTTCCGATTATAACTTTAATGCAAGTTATACACAAAAATAAATTCAGATAATAATCAAACACGACCTAAAAATTGAGAAACGTATTTGGTATTTTGGACTACAGCCTAAACAGCTTGGTCGATCGTCTTCAAATTTATAACATACTAGCCTCTACCCGGGACTTCGCCTGCGTGGACTTAATCATATTATTAGTATTATTTAAATCAAAATCCCTTGAAGAAAATTATTAAGATTTCTCCCGCAGAAAAAGTGCATTTTTTCAGAATAAAATCTTATCTACATTTCTTAACGCCTTTGTAATCAAATTTTGGAAATGTGAATTTTTATATTACCTAATAAAGTGTGGTCTAATATTAAACATTTTATTTGAATTAGATTTTCCGTCAAATTATAGTTTATTTTTTATATCGCTGTATATCTATACCTCTATACCTCTATATCTCCATATCTCTATACTATAGTGAATTCTGGAACTCTTTAGTCTACCAAACTTCACAAATTCGTTCAAAATCATATCAAACAAAACCGCAGCAATACAGTATTTGACATTTAAGCCCCTCCCAAAGGAACCGTCCATACCTATATGTCTCAATGTACCCTATGTCTCAATCCAGCACATTATCCATCTACCTATCAAATTTTATCAAAATCCGTTAATCTGATGATGTGTGATTGAGTAACAAACATACAATATACAGAATACGATACAACCTGGTAGCGAAGCATAACATCGGTTTACCCATATGCAAAAGCAATATAACAAGTAGTCAATACTATAATTAATTAGTCTACACAATTGACATAAAAAAAACCTTATAACTTATTATTATCCAAAAACAAATCGCGCTGATAATTTGATGAAATTTTTTTTCCGACTTTCTTGACACTTATGGTTATACATTGGATAATAAACGATATATCTTTATGAATTGTAGCCTATGTTTTATTCTGATATGTAAGCTATATTATTGTGAAGCTAGTAGTTTTTGCGTGAAAGAGCAACAAAGATACACACATACATACATACATACATACATACACACATACTCACAAACTTTCACGTTTATAATATTAGTAGGAAGATTAATTTGACATTCTATAGGGGTCTTATTTTAATTTCTTTAGCTCAAATATTGACGGTACCCGTCATATAACCGTTAAGGTAAAGCTAATTTTTCTCGAAAACCCATCCAAAGATTTATATGAAAAAAAATCTGTTTACTTCTGGAGGTGTGGTTGGTATTTTGGTGAAAAAAAAAATATAAGTTGGTGGGCTAAGAACGGTACCTCAGAAACTGGCTATCCGATTACAATCAAAATTGTCATTCAAGAAGATGTAGGTAGCCTAAGTTATTTCACTTCAAAATATTTTCAAATATTGTTATTAAAAAACGTTCCTACGGTTAAAAAAAAATCCTCTTACTTCAATTTTTAAAAGAAATAAAATGCGTTCAAATTAATCCGCTAAAAACAGTTTTACGTCCTTTTTTCGACCAATCAAAAGTCAAAATAAAAACTCTGGAATTCCCTTAATATTTTTTGAATGTTTTCATAAAATTTGAATAAACAGTTGGTAACCATATACCTACATTTGTGTGAGAAAGTTATACCAATTTATAATGCCCAGTATGGCAACCATTTGAGAGCTTTAAAATGGAGACAGACGTAAGAGTGAAAATCAAAAATCCAATCTTCACTCTACTGAAAATAAAAATTGAACAGAGTAAAGGGTAACTCCGGTCGTATAAAAGTAGATTTCGTAATCACAATCTTTCTTTTTTTCTATGGAGCTTTCAAAATTGAAGCTTTCTTAAAGCTTTAGGAAGCATATCTTATAAGTTTAAGGAAAAAGGGGTTACCGCTGCGTCTTTTTCTGCTTACATCTTTTGGTTAAAATACAGCTTTACAATATTTGTTTGCTATCTTATGTAAGGAAGAATTACTATTAGAGTAAGTCGGTTTTTTAATTGATTAGAATTTAGATTTTGAAATACCAAACAGTTTTTTGTTCATGGAAATAAAGAAGAGGGTTTCGTGTATAATATTTAAAATAGTGCAGTGCAATAAACATTATTTTTTTTTTTTAAATCCATAATAGTAAGGGTGAAGGCAAATTTCCTATCTTGCCTTCCCGGTACTGAAAACATAAATTGAACAGAGTATATGAAATCGGATTTCCTTCGACTTCGAAGGCAACTAGACGTGTGTGGGCGTTGCTTAAGCAAACAATTACACAAACAATGCTCTGGTTTTATTGTGGATTTAAGGGAAATTGTTTTAGTAGAATATTCGCAGCCCCACTTTTGTTGGAAAAAGCTCTTTCCTTACAAAATCCAAAACCCTAAGAAAAAGAAGTATTTAAAACAATTCTAATTCTTTGGAAAAATAAAATTCTTAGGAGAAAAAATCAGTTTAAAAGTTTTGGTTAAAAAAAAAAATTAAATCAGAAAATAATATCTTAAGCATTACAAAATCGGTATTCTTTGAATATTACTTAACTTTATTAAATTCACTTATTGCTTTTAAAAAGACTTCCAGACTATTAAAGAAGGGAGTTAAGGACGTTTTTTTTTATTATTATGAGTGTCCTTTTGATCTCGTCTCGCAAGCAAGCAACATTTAATTTAATATAGTCTGAAAATAAAATTTATTTGTTATGATATGTTTCGATAAAAGTATTTGAAGAAGTTAATAAAATATTGATTTGAAATAAACTTCCTTATGCATATATTATCAAGGTTAAGTATTTTTTTATGGAAAATTAAAAAAGACACGTCCTTATACTTCAATTTGTACTTTATTTTTCTTTTTAACTTCAAAAATCCAAGTGTTCTTTTTTCTGTTATATATTTGACGTTTGACATTTGCAATGAAATCATTTAACCAAAAGGGTCCCGTTCCGTTCAAGGTGTTTATGAATGCATTCAACGTAACAATATTATATATCCTTTACGTTCACTACGGCGTATAGTTTGCTTTATGAACCATTGGCATACGATCTCAATTCTCTATCAAATATATATTTTTTTGTTAATACTCCAATAATTTCCACAACTTGATTGGACGGTATTTATTAATATTCATGAAGTAAGACTTAACATTGAAAAAATTACCAAATTAATTCAATAGGCTGTCTTTAAACAAAAAAATAATGCTGAACTTAAAAAAAAGAGTTAACAACTATACAAGTAAATGATCCCCAACAATGTAATAAAAATGCCCTACACGTTCACAGGTGTGAAATTCAATTTCCTTCCCTTCATCGCAATCCAACTTAATTGAATTACATACATAGTATAATGTATTTATTTTTTTTTTATTTTTTTTTTTGTTAAATAAAAATACTTAAATTGGTTACACAGCTATTTTTACATTGATCAGAACCAAAAACCTAAAAAAAGGAAAATATAGGGATACGTACCTGAATATTCAAATTTGTTTGAATAAATCCGAAAATCCTATTTTTTCAACGGTTCACCGTCAAGTAAAAAACCATAAACAAAGGGAATAATCTGGAGTTGCAGCAGTCACATTTTTTTAACGACTCGCTGATGGCTGAGTCCTTTTACCGATTTTGTTTTTTAGTTTGTTTTGACAAATATTCCTTTTTTCCTTGTTTGTAGTGCATTTTATCCAATTGCTCTTTTCCCATTTGCATAATTTGCGGTTACACGTTGGGCTACATTTGGGTGTTTTGTTTTTTTGTGACGTAAATGGAAGTAATTCTGTGGGTTAGTGATTTGGTTTTATTGCTGTCGTTGAAAATTTAAATAAGCGTTAAGAGGATACAAACTAGAATTATCTTTAACCTTATAAGTCAACTTAAGTGATATTTCTGTTTGGTTTACACTTAATGATTTCAGAAGCTTAATTTGTTTGAAGAAAAGGAACGAACAGATGCAAACATTTCTGTAGACTGTATTAGAAGCTTTGTGTTGAAAATGAAAAAAAAAAAAATAAATAATAATCCCTTGGAGAAAATTTGGTTAAGAAATGCTAAATTACAAACATCATTTAATAAAAAAACCATGACTCCGGAATTTATTTTCGGTGTTTTTTTAATTTTAATTTCAATCCTCTGCAAAATGAAGCCGCACACATATTTAAATTGTTCCTTTATTAATCAAAATGAACTTTGCAATCATTTCGACAATTCCAATTTCCATTGTTTTCGTCCTTCACAAGAACCGTTTTCAACTTAATCAAACGTTGTTTGCTAAATTAAAACACAAAATGAAATAAACTTTCAAAGGCTTTCGCATGATGCGCAAATATGTGTAGAATCCTTGAATCGCGTGTGTTAGTCAAAAAAGTCGAGAAAACCCATGGATGAGTAAAAGTTTATTTCTACCCCCCCCCCCCTAAATAAAAAAAAACATTTTATTATTTCCCAGAACTCAGTCACAGGACGCTTTTCGGTTTGGTTATTGTTGCAAGGATTGGAGATATTTAACGACCCATAAGGATAATTTATTATGTTCTTGTGTCTGCCAAAGATGATGTTGCAATAACGATGCAATATTTATGTCCAAGAGGACAATAAAACTCACACGCATGTAAAACTTTATCTCACGAATAAACTTATGTCCTGGTGTTGTGCTTTGGGATGTATTTTTTGATGTTCTCAGCAAGGTTATGGGCTGCACTTGTGTGGTTGGTTGAGTTTTATAAGCGCAACTTCCACAGCCACGTATTTATGTATTTATTTCGACTTCGACCCTTGTTTCTGGCAGGATATGATACAAATTTCATTTCTCTGATTTCTGTTACGTCCTTAATCTGTTTTTTTCTTTTTTTTTTTTGCTTTGAAAATCTGACTGGAGTTTTCGGCAGAAATCTACGGATCGGGCGTTAAAATAATTTATGTTGCGTTAAAGCATCCGACTTTTGTGGCAAGGATTTATGAGGATTCTTTTTTATTTTTATTCACTCTGACACTCTGGCGGATGTAAATGGTAACAGAAAGTGAAACATTATATATGGAAATGAAATATGAACATTGTTGTCCTAATGAAAGATGTATGGCGGTTACAGAACACACATGGATATTGTTTTGAGGAATGTCAGCTCTTCGTGTGTCGTGGAAAGATATGTGTGGAACTTTGCGAAAAGGAGCATATTTCTTGGGAAAGCAATCTAAATTCAGGTAAGAAGATTATATTGGCGGGGAAGGATGAGGAGTGCGTGCTTTAAATTGAAATGAACAAACAAATTGTTTTATTGCGTTTATGATTATTATTCTGTTAATTTTTTATAAGCTTGAAAATTGGTTTTATACGAGGTATGCAAGGTTTACCTGCTGTAAGTGAATAAAAGAGCAGAATAATAATAATTACAGAACAATATTCGATTCGGTAATGGAAATTTTAAAATTGTTTTTTTTTTCTCTTGAAAAATGAGGGATTATGGCACATTTAGGATATTACAGGTCAAGGTGGTTAAATGAACATATTTAATCCTACTACTTATCAACAAAAAAATAAAATGATAAGAAATCATATATTAAGATAATAATTTATCAGCTCTTAACAGTTGCACTAAGTGTTACTCGAATAACTATAATTGAATAAAATCTTAAAATGCATTTTTAACTTTTAGTCCACAATGTGTCTGCACCTAGGGACATTTACACTTGACCTAAGTTTTTTTAAAATATATTTTTCTGATTTATATGTATCCTTTAAAAAAAATTGTTATTCAATTTATATTTTGTTGTTATTAAAATGTTTTATAAGTATAATCATGTTCTATAATTTATACGATAAGATGGTAAAACAATAGAGATGAATAATTTGATTTTAGCTCTTAAATATGTGTATATCGCTCTTTCTATTAAAATAAGACAAGTCTTGACATATTAGATGTACTGCAAAGTATCTCTAGTATCAAATTAATCACTATAAATATTGAAATTGAATCCGAAATTCCTGACCACACATCATGCGAGAACGACAAAACGAAATTGAACAAATCTTTTCTAATTAATAGGTAAAATACATTTGTTAAAATAAATTTAATTTTAGTTTGAAATTTGGCCAAAGAAAAAATTTGCGTACCACATCAAGCAAAATGACAGAACGTATTAAGTACGATCTACGATGTACGTATATTTGTTTTCTTTTCGCCATATATTTGGGTTGTTGCGTACTGCTACTCTAAAACAGATGGCGTGCGTAGGTATTGAAACTTTTTATTTTAAGCTGCGTTAACTCCAAGAATTGTGTTTTATAGAGAAATACAATGATACACAGAAATACCAGGTATGCTGGTATAATGCATATACAAATTTCTTAACGTCACTATCATCTTTTATTATTATTTTATTTTCTTAGTTTGTCAAACTGTGTCTGCCCTTCATACTACGTTACATCACTCATAATTTAAATTCGCAACTGACCACATCCTTTTTTCCTTCCAAATGGAAGAAAGCTAACATAATTCCCTTTATGAACAAGCAAAACTGTTCGATATCAGATTTTTAAGCAGATTCACAAACACATAAAAATGATAACGAACATTTGAATTTGCAACAATCAGGTTTTCGGGCAAAACGCAGTTGTAAATCGACTTTGTTGTACATTATTAATGAAATAAGGTGAGGGGTAAAAACAGAAAAGAACTTACCTTATTTATTCTCCTTGACTTTTCTAAAGCATTCGACACTGTCCACCACCTAATTCTGTGGAAAAAGACTTATGAACATTTACAAGTTTTCTAAAAATTCGGCAAAGTTGTTTCACTCTTATCTCACTGGGAGACGCCAGGCAGTAATAATTGGAAATAGTCAATCACAAACCAATTACCAAACTTTAGTGGAGTCCCGCAGAGATCCATACTAGGCTCTATTCTTTTTTCATTAAACATTAACGATGTTTTTGACGTTATCAAGCATAGCTCCATTCACATGTACTACACAGTTATTTTTAACAACCACGACAAAGCTCATGCTAGCAAAAACATAAGTTTTGTCAATTCTATTGTATTGTTGTGAAATTTCTTGCAACGCTAGTAGTAGTAGAAGACGAAAACTAAAGGTAGTTTTTTAATGATGTCACTTATTATGTTTATAATCTAAAAAGAAGGCATCATATTTCTTCACATTCTAAAACAATATTCGGCTACTCTTTTTATTATCGTCTTTTAAACATACTTGTCTTTTATGTGTCTCAATTCTCAAAGGTCTTGTGTGCTTATCCAACCTTGATCTTGCCTGATCTCCGAACGTCAGTTTTTCGTTCGACCTCACGCTTTTGGAACTCTCTATCCATCGAGCTAAGACGATGTACGAACGCAAAACTTAAAAAAATCTAATATTGTTTTTGGCCAATGATCATAATTTAATAAGAACTTAAATAATAATAAACTAAACTAAATAAAATAAAAAAATAAAAAAAAAGGGAACACTTTATCTTAAAATTGAACTATGACACGTATGTTTCAAAAATTAAAATACGAGGTTTCCGAGGCTAACGCAAGCAAAGTCGGGGGCACAGCTAGTTAAAGCTTATAAAGAAAAACATTTCATTAACATTGAAAAGAATTTTGTGCAAATCAATATAAATTAATTAAATAATTATTTATTTAATTCTTGTATCTAAAAAAAAAAATATTAAAATAATTATTATAAATTAATGTTCTAGTATTTTATAAATAATAAATAAATTAAATTATAGTTTATTATTAAATTTTGAGAAATAATTTGGAATGTGAAATAATATTGAAATAAAATAAATGTTGTTTAAAAAATATATATTTATTGTATCTTGTGTATCAGATTTTATTAAATAAAAAATAAATAATTAATTTTTCTCGATCCTAAAAGATTTAATAAATTTTAAAAATTAATGTCATAAAATTATTTTAAATAATTTATTAAAAATTAAATGTTATTCGTTTTTAAGGGTATATAGGTTTTTAAGAAATAAATTTAATATAATTAGATTTAATTAAATAAATTTTAAATCTAATATTTAATGGGATAAGTTATAAAATAATTTTTTTATAAATTATAAATAAAATTAAAAATTTTATTTATTAATTTTTATTAAATTTGTTATAAATTAATTTTTTTTTAAATATTATTTATTATATTTGAAAATCGTATGTAAATATTAAGAATAAATTAATAATTATATAATTAGTATCTACATAATAAAATAATAAAAATTAAATTTTAAAATGAAAAGTTTAAACAAAGAATTCGGCAATAATAATATTCACCTGTTTAGCAAAACCATGTCTTAAAAAAGGGTTTTCTTTTTATCTGCAAACTTGTCACCTAATGATCTATCCAGGAAACACTGATTAGTTATTAGCTCAAGAAATATCTCAAGGAACTAAATCTTTTTAATGTCGGACTGTACAGTTTCCTGTCAAAAATATCCACCGGGAATCTGATGGTTTCCCCAACCGAACGTTAGAATTAATTCTTAAGTCGTTTAAGAGAAAGTAACACCATATTGCACTTGATGTTTTTGAAGCATTTGATAAATGTTGGCACCGGGATCTCTTATCAAAAAGGCGCGCATTCGGAACCGATTTTTTTTAACTGTATAACAATTTATTTTTTGGACCGTTTTATTTAACAGAGTAACATAAATTCACGCTACATTTTGTCTCCGACTCTTTTTATTATTTCGTACAAAAATTTATATTTTTGTATTTTTAATATAATTTTCAACTTTTATTTATGTTTTGGTTGTACAAAATCAAGAACGACAATACGAGCATTTCAAGTCTCAAACTACAATATTTTTAAAAACATCTTACTCATAATTTTAAATTAATAAAAAGCGTCTCATTTGTTCGATAATTTTCTATAAAGGATACATCTATTATCCTGCAGAGTTGAGATGTCCTATGAAAGAACTGCAGATGCTTCTAACCAATATATAGAATTAAAAAAAAATATTATTCCACTCTTCTCATTCAGAACTTCAAATAATAATTTTACTTTATTTTCTAATTGAATCTTTAAATTGAATAAACTATATATAGATATATTCCTAGTAATACGACACTGTGATGAAAACAACGCAACTTATAGATACCGTGCAGTAAAATAATAGCTTGTTGTTCAAAGTCAAACTTTTCCAATGAGTCCTCTTCCCTTAAATTTTACAAATAATCAGAATAAGAACAACAACATTGAAACAATATTTTAAGTCGCAAGCAACACAAAAATAAATACATTCAACAAGAACACATTTTACTACGTATATATGTAAGAATAGAACATTTCAAGAAATCTTCCTTTTGTTTTAATACCATAACTTTGGCCTCTTCCATAGGGTAACTTGTCTTAAGACAGGTAAATAAAATGTCCTTGTTAACGCCCCCGCCAGTGCAGTTAGATATTTTTGTTTTTGAAAATAAAATAAAAAAATAAAAGTTTACCCTTTGTCAATCAAAGAAACAACTTGCATTTCTTTAAAATGATTGTTTAATTAAAAAAAAAAAATTGTCTTTATTCCTTTCTTGTCATCCAACTTATACTCTCTATCTTGAGGCACCCTGTATGTATGTTGCTTATTTGAGTACGTTGGCATTTATTTTCCTTTTGCCATATCCATTTATTTATTGGATCAATTTGATTCATACTGTAGTGAAACGACCAATTTAGTTTTCCCTATTATTGCTGCCGCAATATGAGGAAAGCTAAGTTGTTTTTGTGGCCCCAAAATAAAACTACATATTTATGTAAAATTTTTTGATTCATATTATTGCCCTAACCAAGCCCGCTATGCGGTATTTTATAAAATATTGGAATCATTTACATTTACATATTTTTTTAAACTTACTTCTAGGGTGTTAAAGTTTCCTTAACAAAAAACATATATTTCTTGAGAAAGAACTAAAAAAAAAATAATTAAATGAAAAAAAATTAAATGATTGGTTTTTATTTCAGTGTTGAATTTACATCTACATAAATGAACTCCCATTTATCAAAATTGACGTTACGGCTTAAGGACTAAGATAATTTCAGGTGTTATTTGAACAAAATTGGAGAATTGTCAAAAAATATATCTTTGACATTAAGAAAATATGTTACCCACTTCCAGAAATTGATATCAACAACTTTAGCTCTTATCAACTTAATTTTCCAATAATTGTATCTGAGGTTACGAGTTGTAGCTTACATGAGAACATAATGAACGTAAATGATTTTATGGGATTAATCTACTTCCTCACACGTTCAGTTGCAAGGGTTTTAAGAGATCTTAACTTTCACAAATCCGCTGACCTGGATAGTATCCCCGCTATTGATCTGAAGCGGTGTTCTTTAACGCTGGAAAAACCATTGCGTAAGCTTTTCCACCTGTCTTACTCCTCTGGTCTTTTCCCCGAGTGGATGGAAAACAGCATTTGTCCAGCCTGTTCCTAAAAAAAGGCGAATCTTCCACTCCCTCAAACTATCAACCAATTTCACTTACGTCCCTTCTTTCCAAGATCATTGAAACACTGATTAATTTCCAGCTCAAGAAATATCTTCAAGATCGAAAGCTTCTTAGTGACTTAGTGACCGTCGCAGCAATAGGTCCAATGGTGTCTGGTGATCTGATGGTATATCTCACCGTAAAGTGGATTCGATCTCTTCATCGTTATGGTGATACTAAGATTATTGCACTTGATATTTCTTAAGTATTTGATAGAGTTTGGCATCAACCTTTTTGATCCAGTTGGACTAAATGAAACTCTTCTTCGTTGAATTAGTAATTATCTTTCGAATCCCTGAATACAAGTTGTGTTAGACTGATTCAAGTCTGAAATCCACAAAATAAATACTGTTATGCCCCAGGGCTCTGTTTTGTCTCCGACCCTTTTCCTTATATTTATCAACGACTTATTATCTGAAACTACTAATCCAATAAATTGTTATGCCGACGACAGCACTCTCAACTTTTCATATTCGTTTCCAGATTCTCATCCATCCATGTGCTTCGGATGTGGAACTACAATGGCAGAGTGTGATAAGTTCATTGAATTCTGATCTCGGCAGCATTGTACAATGGGGAATAAGAAACCGCGTAGAATTTAATGCTTCAAAAACTCAATGTTGTCTTTTGTCGTTAAAACGAAATATATCTCAAATGCCAATATCCAAGTAATTAAGGCTTATCAGGATGATGATGGAAAATGCTCGCTGCTCCGTAAAAATTGACGAGTAAACTACTGAAATCTTCGACTGTATGACAAGGATGACGCACTGCCTGCAGTTCTTTCAATTTTGTAATTGAAAAGATAGTTCAGAACATAGAGTAACAATATTATAAAGAGAGAAATCTACTGCTTTCTATTGACAATGCCTACAAGGTGAACTGTCATTTTCAGATAAGTATTAGTGCTGAACTGTCATCTCGGATTAGACTTTTCACCACGAATTGGTGAATCGCATACAGTTTGTAATCCGAGGAAACACCATAATATAAAGCTCCTTCCCGCATTTTGACATCATCAATGTCCCAAATTAACCTTAAACGCCATTTTATTTCTTTAAAAAATGATAAAAAGTGTGATTTTTTTTCAAAATCGTTAACAAAATTTAAAAAAATAATAAAAAAAATAATAATTCAATAATGCAAACTTAAGCACAAAAATAATCTACATTTAAAAAGAAAATTAAAAAAATCCAATTACCCGTTTTCAAAATATGGATTTTTCAAAAAAAAAAAAAAAATAATTTAAATTAAAAAAAAAAAAAAACTTTTTGAAAATATATTAATGTGACATTACTTACGCTACCTAAATCTTTCTAAATATCAAATTTGATTGTAAATGGTTAAGTAGTTCTCGAGAAAGTCGAAGAAAATTAATTGCACGACTGGATCGCACGTATTTGCTCATATGTTCGGTCACATCGTCGAATAAATTTAAAAAAATACACGACTGGGTCGCACGAACTTGTTCTTATGTTAGATAATTGCTTAGTGGCTGCATATGTATGTATATAAAGGGTGTTTTCTTAGACGTGTGGTTTTCAAGAAGAAATAAAACGCATATAGTTTAATGTTATGGCCAAGAATTTAGCTTGATTATAAAGATAAGGGTTTGGATTATGTTTTAAAAATGATTTCGGGGAAGTGGCCGCCACGGCTGGCTCGAAAAAATTCCAGCCGAGGCCCAATTTTGTGAAAATCGGGATCTGTGGCCATCTCGTTTTGGGCCCATTCACCGAACGTGTGACGCGCTTGATGGTCGTTCGGCTTCAATTCTTGCACGAGTTGGATTTTGTAAGCCTGTAAACCAAGATTCTTCCGCAAAATCTTCCATAAAGTGGATGGGCACATCTCCAATTGTTGCGCGCGATAGCTGATGGACTCATTTGGGTCTTCTTCGATGCTCTGCTCCACCGAAACGAACCATTATTTTGGTAATAAATTTGCACAATTTGCAAATTTGTTCGGAAGTAAGTCTATTCATTATGAAATGGCAAACCAAACTGAGCATAAATCAAGTGACAGTTGTCAAATGTACAAACTCCGAATGAAGTATTGCCAGATTGAAAACCACACATTTATTAAAATAAAAAAGTTATTTTTTTTAGAAAATTCTTTCATTTTTAATTACCTTAAAAGTTTTCTCGGAGAAACTAAGTATGCAATAAAATTTGAAAACTAAATGTCTATCAAGGAAAAAAAATATAGAAAATCGTTTGACCAGTTTTTTTAAAAAGTCGTTTTTTTGAAAAACATTTCGAAAAAATATTTTAATTTTTTTTCTAGTATGTCATTATAAAGAAATCTGTAGTTTTTATCTGAAAAAAATATTTAAAAAATTCAATCAACCCATTTTCAAAATATTTCAAAAACAAATTTTTTTTTTAGAAAATTTAAAAAAATCGAAAAAAAATTTTTTGAAAATTTTAAAATGCAATATTAATTGAATAATAAATGACTTACTGTGTGCAAAATTTTATTGAAATCGAGATAATAGTTTACGATAAAACTGCATTTGGAAAAACCGGTTTTATTGGAGGTACCGTTGTAGAACAAATTTCAAAAAAATCGTTGTAACTGAAATGTGTATGTTGTAAAAAAATAGTTTTTGAGAAAATCAAACTTTTTGTTAAAAATTGTATGGCAGGTACCGTTATTTTTCGACGAGCAAATATGAAAAACACCCTCCGAGATACTACCTAATAAATACTAAATACCAAGTTTGAAGCAAATCTGCTCATCCGTTTAGACTGTAGAGGTGCGAACAGACAGACGGACGGAATTTTCGGACCCACTTTTTTCAACTTCTCTATTATAGTAATGTCATGTTTGATTGTTATCTCAACATTTTTAATCTGCACGAATGCATAACTTGCATTATAGTACCTATAATCGCAAGTAAAAAAATACGTAAAATAGTTTTCAGCGGAATATAATAAAAGCCATTTTGTTTCTTAAAAAAATAAAATTAATTATTACTAGCAAATAAAATTTCACAATCTTATACGTAACATAAATGTCAAATCTGTTTTAAAATTTGTAAAGGAAACAGATGAAGAATACACGTTAATAAGCCAGCACACTATACTCCTATAAAACCCACGATACTCAAAGGAACAAGGAAGCATTTCCGCGTCTCGTCAAATCAAATCTCTCGATTTGCACAAGATTACCCGATTTAACCGCTTTTATTGTGAAGTTATTTGAAGTACTAGGGTTATGTAAACCGCCCGTATGGTTATCAATTCTGACGGCGCCTAAGCGGCGGCCACTGATCTATTCCTGTAACATCATCTAAGGTAAAGTAAGGTCTTATATTTGTTTGCTAAGCTTGCCGAAATCCATAGAAACATGCAGCAAGTACAGCTATTTCCTCATTGAGGCTGTTACATATGTAGTTTGGCAAACAACGATTACTTTATTCAAACTAAATGGCCGATAACTTTCATGTTTTCCGTTTTCTTTCATAGAAAATGGAACGTTTCCCAGTTGACAGAGAACTCTTTTTTAGAAGAATTTTTTTAAAATGATTTTTTTTTATTTTTTTTTTTATTTTTTTTTTATCTGATAGCCTTTCTTTACGTCTTATTGCAATCACCCTTAACACAAGTTTAATTTTAGTTTCTCTGGATTGATTGGCTTTTTTTGTAGGAAAATCAAATCTTTTTGATCTTTTAATCCAATAGTGGTGCTTTGCTTTAATTTACTCTCTGAACTTACGTCCATCTATTTATCCCATAAAATAACTAAAGTCTGTTTCTCATTTTCCGTCTCCCTAAAGTAATCTGTAAGAAATAATCTTTGCCCAACGATCAAGGATGAAATTGAAATGTCAATCACAATATTGTAGCGAATGAAAAAAGATCCACAAAACAAAATTTATAAAGAAAATCCAATGAAAATACCAAACAACACCAAATGACCAATGCGAATGGAAAAATAAAATATATGATAGCCGGAAAGACTTTATCCTTTTCAATCGAAAACCGTAATAAATCCTAGATAGTTGAGTGCATCTCCCAGTGACACAGCAATTGTACAAAACAAACATACGTTGCATGAGTGTTCTATAAGTATCTGAGCTCATTCGAGTGCACTTGTTGTTCGATAAATATTTCGAATTTTCTTGGGGAATGGTGGCCATGGTAGAAGTGGGCGTAATCGCTACCTGTTTTGCATTGAAAATCTTTTGGCATTGTGAAATGTATGGACTTCCTGAGAAAGGACTATGGAGTGCTTTGGAGAGAGTACAGAAATAAATACGAGTTTATAAATCAACAAAAGATTTTTTTTTTTTTAAGAAATCGAATTTAACAAAGAACGATCTATTCTTTGTTGAATATTTATTTTTATGTATAAAACGTGATTTTCGCAGGACACCTTTGAAAAGGCGTATAGAATATTTTAAAGTTTTTTTTTTCAAATTCTTAAAGTTCAGAATTTTTGAAAAAGTTTTGCATCCAAAAGGTAACATCAATCAACACAAACACTACGATTTTTTTTTTTTTTTTTTTATAATTTGCACACGCTAAAGGGGTTTGGGCTACCCTTTTGATGTCGGTGGACACAGCGCGAGGTTAGGAAAGAAGGAGAGGGTTTAATAGGAGCTGCCGATGCACATTGGTTTTAAACTTCTGAACATCATAATAGGAGAGGAAAACAGAGTTAGGCAAGAGATTCCACATTCGAGTTGTACGGCTGAAGAACGAATCTCTGTACTTGACTGTACGACCAAAATTGGGCTCAAGGGTAAATTGGTGGGCATTCATGGAAGTGCCAGTATTACGGTGAAACTGTTTAACTGGAGGAATGCGACTGGCTATTTTCTAGAACATTGACCTTATAAATAACGGTAGAAAAGAGAAAAACATGAAATATTCCGTCGATTTTCAAGTGACGTGAATGTTCTAATGATGATATCATCCCCAATCAACTTAAAAGCTCAAGTGAGTTAATGGAGCACCCACCCAGATATGGGAGTTATATTCTAGTCTTGGACGAATGTATGATTTGTAGAAAGTAACCAGATCAGAAGGGGAAAAGAATTTCTTACATCTTCGGAGGAAGCCCAAACATCTTTCGGCATTTTTGGCAAGTTCATAAATATGATCATTCCACAAGAGGTGACTGGTGATGCTCATACCCAGAATTTCAAGATGATCAGCTTCTATAATGCAAGTACCACTCATGGATAAATGAGTTGTATTACGGTTTAGAGACAGAAGACAGCATTGTGTTTTGGACGCATTAAATTCTATACGATTTCTTATTC
This sequence comes from Platycheirus rosarum, assembly GCA_963971375.1. Lineage (NCBI taxonomy): Eukaryota > Metazoa > Arthropoda > Insecta > Diptera > Syrphidae > Platycheirus > Platycheirus rosarum. Next base: position 41,341,015 of record OZ020508.1, on the reverse strand, counting down.
CCCATTTGATAATGCTGTCAAGATCAGAATTTAATGAGCTAATCATACGTTGCCGTTGAAGATCCACATCCAAAAGCTGAGTGTACTGTCATCAGCGAAGCAGTTTAGTGGATTAGAAGTTTCAGACAGGAGATCATTTATAAAAATGAAAAAGAGAGTCGGAGACAGAGCCCTGGGGCACACCAGCATTTATTTTGAAGATATCAGATTTGAACCCATCCAATACAACTTGTATTGAACGGTCCGAAAGGTAATTTCTAATCCAGCGAAGAAAAGAAACATCGAAACCAAAAGCACGCATTTTCGATAAAAGAGCCTGGTGCCAGACTCTATCAAATGTTTTAGAAATATCGAGTGCAATAATCTTACTTTTTCCGAAAAGATGTAGAAATTTGTTCCACTGTTCGGTGAGATAGACCATCATATTACCAGTGGACCTATTGCTACGAAAGACATACTGACGGTCATTTAAAAGCGTTCGTTCCTCAAGATATTTCTTGATTTTATAATTAATAAGTGTTTCCATGACCTTGGAAAAAAAGGGACGTAAGTGCAATCGGTTGGTAATTTGCGGGGGAGGACGATTCGCCTTGTTTGGGTATGGGCTGGACAAAAGCTGTCTTCCATTTGCTCGGAACGAGCCCTGAAGAGTAAGATAGATAAAACAGCTTACGCAGTGGCTTTGCCAACGTAGAAGAACACCTCTTCAGAACAATAGCGGGGATACTATTAGGACCAGCGGATTTATGTACGTCAAGATCTTTTAAAACTCTAGCCTCTAGCAACTGTAGGAGTGCGAAAGAAGATTGGTCCCATAGAATCATTTACGCTCTCAAGTACAGGTGGGACCATGACACACTCTGGCAGCGTAGAATTAGCGGGGAATTGCTTAGCGAAAAGGTTAGCTTTCTCTTGAGAACTAACAAACGGTGTGTCATTGATGACAAGCGTTGGAATCGAGGACGAAGAAGTGTTCTTCATATTTTTTACAAATGACCAAAAAATTTTGCTACCTTTGGGTAGTAATTTTGTAGTAATTTTTGTCTTAATTGTTGGTGATGTAAAAATTTGGTCCGTCGAATAAGGGCGTTACAAGCATACCTTCAGTAGGAAAACATACCTCTTTAACTCTGATAACCTCTTTACAGTTTGTATTAAACCATGAGTTTTCTTTGGGTCTGATACTTTTGACTCTATTTGGGATAAAAGTTCTCATCCTCGAAACAATGAGATTAGTGACCATATCTGCACTGAAGTCAACGTCAATATCTAAGAAGCATAGTGACCAGTTAAAGATCCTAAAGAAATTATTGGGACCAACCCAATCGGCTTTCTCATACTGCCAAACGGTTCTCTTAGGAGCTCTTTCTTTAAAAATTGATGAACGAAAGACAATTATTATGAATATTTGCATAGACATTGTTGAAAGAATTTCCTACCCGCAATTCAAAATAATTTGCTTTCCAAAATATTAAAAAACAAAAAACAAACCCCTTAGATGTCATTGACATCGACAATAATTCGCAATAATGCAAATAAACTTTCAAAGCAGCCAACAAAGATCATCCCGAGCGGCTCCAGGTCTAATTTGTTCTATTACGAAGAAGTCACATCGTTATTGCTACTCCTAAGCCCAAATTCATCCACCTTTTTCACAAAGGCAGAGCAAACATCTTCAAAGATATGTATAATGTTGGTCCTTGTGTTGTCGAAACTCGTACTTTGGCAAATAAATTAAGAATGCGTACGTTCAAAGAAGCATATGTCGCAAGTGTGAACACTGCACAGGGTGTCTCATTTTTTTCTTGCGATTATAGTTAGGTACTATAATGCAAGTTATGCATTCTAGCAAATTAAAATTTTTGAGATAACAATCAAACATGACATTACGATGATAGAGAAACATAGTTGCGTTACTGGCAAAATTCTGTCTGTCTGTTCGTATGTGTTTTGGACTACAGCCTAAACGGTTGGTGATCGTGTTCAAGTTAAATACATAAGGTTATTTTGACATTCTTCAGAGGATTTAAAAAAAATGTTTAGCTCAAATATTAAGAATACCTGTGATATAACAGTTAAGTAAAAGCTTATTTTTCTCAAAAACAACTCCAAGAATTTTTATGAAAAAAATCAGTGTACTTTTGTAGGTGTGGTATATGTTATGGTGAAAAAAATGAAAATTGGAGGGCTAAAAACTGCACCCCTATGCTCCATATTACGGTTTTTTTCTCCGACTTTCTCGTTAACTATTTAACCGATTACAACAAAAAAAAAATACAGCCAACAAAATTTTACATAAAAAATGTTTTCGAATAATTTTTGTTTGTATTTTTAATATTTCTTTTTTTAATTTTGTTCTTAAATGTAAATAATTTTTATGCTTAAGTTAGCATTCTTGAACTATTTTATTTTAAAATTAATTAATTAATTAAAAAGTTGTTAAATAAAAATCGTTTACACACATTTTCACAGTTCTCAACGAAATAAAATGGCTTTTAAGTTATTCCACTGAAAACTATGTTACGTACATTTTTTCAGCAACTAAAAGTCACAAAAATCGAAAAAAAACTTTGAATATTAATATTTTTCAAATTTTATCCGACTCTTTGAACACACAGAAAAGCAAGTCCGTGCGATTCTGTCGTGCAATTTATTGTTAACCAAATGGTTTTGAATTCAAGGAGATTTAAGGCCCTAAGGGACCATGTTTTGCTCTTCTATAATATTTCAACACACTGTGGGAGCATTTGGAGATTAGAGAGGGAAGTTAAAGAAGGTGTCAATTAACATTCATTTTAATTTTTTTTTTAATTTAAATGACAAGGAAAAACCTCACCTGGTAAACTATTCCAAATTCGTGTTGTTCGGTTTAAAAATGTATCTCTATATATCACGATACGGCTGAAATTGTAATAAGGCCTGAGCTGATGACCATTACGAGCGAAATTAATATTGCGGTTGAATTTTTCAAGGAAACGCTTCATTAATTGTAGCCAAGTGAATCGCTTTTTCAAGTATTTAGAACAACTAACTTATCAGGAGAAAATCCCTTTCCAAAGCAGTATTCACAGGACGGTTATATTAAAGGTACTGATCTAGCCAGATATCAGGTATACCTTGGTACTTAGTATCTGGCTTTACATACTTTTACTCATTTGTGGATGTCTCATGTTCATGAGGCCCAGCGATCACTAGCTTGTAACAATTCTTTCTCGTATCCCAAGAAGCCACACAGAACGAAGTTTTACATTGGATAGTCTCACATTTAAGTCATCACAGCACTAGGAGTTAGCGAAATATTTTCTCAACCTGAGTATCGAACTTACAACCTCAGAGGCAAAAGCACCAACTTATCTACTTCACCAAAGTCACGCTGCAAGAGAATTTTCATGACCTCAACTTTTGGACCTTCTAACTATCCCGTGTCGAAACCCTTCTCCAAATCAACAAGACAGGCATCATCATCATCATCGGCACAACAACCGGGATCCGTTCGGGCCTTCTTCAACAAGTTCTTCCATACATCCCGACTGCTGGCCGGATACATCCAATTGCGCACACCAAAGCTTCGGGCGTCCTGGTTAACGCTATCCTTACAACGCAAGCAAGGTCGGCCGCGTTGTCTTCTACCATAAAAAGGACTGCAAACGACTTTCGGAGCTGGTACCTCTTCGCTCATGCGAGCTAGGTGTCCAGCCCACCAGAGTCTACCGAGCTTTATTTTTTCAACAACATGATTGTATCTTCTCCGGAATCGTCCGGAATCGTAAGACTTTCCTCTCGAATGCGGATAAGATATCAGAGTGCCTTTTTGTTAGCACCCAAATCTCAGATCCGTATGTGAGTACTAGTAAGACCATAATTTGGCTTTTACAGTAAAGTTTCTGGATTTAAAGAGGCTATAATATGTTCGGTTGGATTTTAGCAGCCGCCAGCCTATTCCTTCTTCTATATTACTACGGCTGCTACTTTTGAACTAAGCTAGTTAAATGACTGCACTAATTCAAATTTATGTTCCGATGCCTTGATAGTTGGACCAACGCTTCTTGCAGAGGTAGCCGCCATGTACTTAGTCTTCTCTTCATTAATGTGCAGCCCCATGTTTTGTGCCGCCTGCTCGATCTGGGTAAAGGAGTCTTGTACAGCTTGTTTGCTTCTGCCGATGATAAGTCGTCTGCATAAGCCAATATCTCGCTGGAATAGATGACGATAGTCCTTCTTGTTAACGTGACAGAGTCACGGATTGCTTTCTCCAACGCCAGGTTGAAGAGGATACAAACCAGACCATCCCCTTGCCGGAGTCCATTAAAGATGTTGATTGGTCTGGACAGCAAACCGGCTACTTTTACTTGGCTTGTAATGTTGGTCATGGTCCATTTATTCTAAGCATTGTTCCATTGGACATTACAAACTAATTTATACACGAAATGGGGAAATATCATGTCCCTACTTTGAGCCAAATTGTGTGTATGGAATTATATTTTAGTATTTCGCCCACTTGAACAGAGCTCTATAGAGAATTTTTTATAATACATTGATGATACTCGAAAGAAGACCGAGATTCATTGGATTGAAGTTATCCTTTTTTGTAGAAGACGCCCAACAGCTTTCTTTCAACTCCCTGGATAATTTATTCTTCAGCGCTATGTTTAAAATTATTTGTCTATTGCATCATCAGGGAGACTCCTGCTTATTTTTTTTACTGATTCAATGATTCAAAGATGATTTGGAGTTTGGAGTGATGGTGACGTCAAACCAGTAAGACCAAGATACTCCGATCATCATCATGGCGTAATGCTGGGTCGATCCTAAACATGATTCTAAAAAACTCGTTTTCCAGCTCGTGATTCGGGTGGATGCACTCATTCACCTAATATACTTGCTGAAAAACACTCCCTACGGCCTGAAGATGCTTTAAAGGATCATGTATCACAAAGAAATTGTTGTCCATTCCGGTATACCTCAGATCTATCCCTGTTTTCGTTCTCTGTCGTTCTCGGAGCTTATGTCCAAAAGCACAAGCTCGTATGGAAGTAGCTAGCAGGTCCACAGCTGTCACTGTCGTACCCAACCGTTCGTAAACAGTTTCTTGTCCACAAAATCAGTTGTTGTTGGCCTTGAGTCTTTGTTAATATCAAATTATAAGTATTAATTTATTCTCTATTCATAGCAATTTTTTAAAAAGTTAACCACCATACAAAATTGCAACTTCAAAAAAACATAATCGCCATTAAGAAAAGTTCTAATAAAAAAAAGTTTCATGTTAAGAGTCACCCTTTAAAAAAAAAATACTTCAACACGATTTGCCTCCATAAATTTATTCAAAAACACACGAGAATTTTAACGTCCTTGAATTTATTGCGCCTTGCACACATTCTGCCGTTTGGGCATTAAGAGTTCTTAAACACACTTCCGAAGCGCCATTACAATGTTTTGAAACTTTGGAGCATGCAGCACCATTGTTTTATGTTCCATCCTCAGTATGGAAACACTTGACTTACTTTGTCTTCACACCGTTGCCACACATCTAAAAGGTTCTTTGCAACAAAATGAAGAACTGCTTTCGGGATATGTTTATTGCCGTTTCTGACACTACATCTGGGAGAGATAAGAAATTGAGTGCCTTAATTGCAGAAATGAGTTAACGACTGCCTTAAGTCAAGATTACGTCAACTCAGGACGAACCGAATGCTTTTATTTGACTCGTAAATCAACCTTTACAATAAAACCAGCCTTTCCTTGATGCTTGATCGCTTCCTTAAGGATGGTGTTTATCTCGAAGCAACATTGATACTTAACATTTGAGTAATCAAAATTTGGTTTATGCAACTTAACGGTTAACATAAAAATATACAATTCGGGATGATTTTTATGGCAACACCCTTGGGCTCGGCTTCGGGTTCAGTTTCCCTGAACTCATTTTGCTGAGAGCATGAAAGGAATATTTTTGAATATGAATTTTATGATATTTGGAAAATCACTCAATGATCCTGGGCAATGGTGTTTGGAATAAGCGGAAAGTAATCAAGAACTGAATTTTTAAATGAAGTGGCACTTTGGAGTTTATCATCAATGATAACTTAATAGAACATTTGGAGAAAAAGTATGTAAGCCGAGAAGCTTCAAGATGTTAAAGGAATTACATGGTTTAAAATGTTGTATATGTTGTACTATTGCCATAGTTAACTGAGACACAACAAATTTATCTTAAAAAATATTTTATGGATATATGAACCCTCATTATCCAACTTTTTTGTTATGAGTCTAAAAAACAAAGAACTGACAATTATGGAATCTTTTTTCTTTGTGAATCGACTGCGATTACGTTTTTATTTCTACTTATTCCCAAGCAAACGCAGAAACACCTATCAGTGCCATGTATATGTAGGCCAATCAGCCACAATTGCAGTCGTTATTGCCGACAGAACTCCTATAATCTGAGGATATAGAGGTGCCCAGAGAAATTACTGGGGCAGTTGGTGTAATTGGAATCTCAACCAGTTGTTGTGTTCTGTTATTGTCCTTATCTCTTTGGTTATGGCTTTGAAACACGAAAGGAAACCCAAGGAAAAGCAGTCGATTTTTTGCTCCAACTTGAGATTTTTTTCCGGAGAAAATTCAAGGATATGAGGGCTTGAATTCTTAAAGGATACTCAATTTATTTATTTGTTATGCAGCAAAATCACAGTAAGGTAACGGAAGGCCTTATATTGTTTTAAATGCAAGCAAAATCTAAGAAACTAAATTAGAACAAATAATTCCCAAAAAGTTGGACATAATTTTAGAATTTAATTCTATATAAGATCATTAGGATGATTGTATGTGACGGTGAAGGACTATAAGCAGGAAGGTTCTTTTCATTTTCTTACTTAACCCTAGAACTGCCTCGCTAAATTACAAAAATTGTAGAATAAGGATCTTTTTTTAACACTTAGGATACTTTTGACATTACCAGCTATGTCCCTATATCTAGGATTGCTATTAAAGCTAGTATTAGATGGTCCTTGTAATATGACGTAGTTTTCTGTCCTAAAAGAACACGTCGTATGATCGTGATTGTTTTGCATGTCATTGCCATGACACCGAGACACAGGGATAACCGTGACACAATTTGACGTTCATTGTATTTTGGGACAACATTTTCATTCGTCATTCGTGTGATAGTCATTGTAGCTAGCCGTGACACGATTACCTTTGTCAGGGCAGTGACGGTGGTACGACCTTTTTTGTTGCGACGTCACAGTGCCACTGAAGTGACAAATTACAAGGACCGTCTAATACTAGCTTAAGGCTTCAACAAGACTTATAAGACTCGTAACTTTTTCAGTTTCATTTTGTTCTGTTGTGTTGTGTATGTTTTTATTTACTACTAGCTCACCCACCCGGCGTTTCTCGGGTATCCAATACATTTTCGAAAAAAACAACGAAAATAGCCTTGGTTACTTCTTACAAAATTAGTTATCTGCTTGTGAAACAAGTCCAGCGGCGGGGTGATACAAATTGCTTTAGTTATTTTTTGCGGGGCATTTATAAGAATTAATAAAAACGACTCCAGCGCCATCTAGGGATAGTTAAAAATAGGCTTAATTACTTCTTACAACAAAACCTTCTTGTCTGTGAAAGTCCCGCCAAAATCGGTCCAAAAATAAGAATTTTTGAAAAACAAACGACCCCAGGGCCACCTAGTGGGTAATTTATGTAACCTAAGGTACTACCTAGAACATCAGAAATCTGCTAGTGAAAGTCCCGTCAAAATCCGTGCAGCCGTTTATGAGATTAGCCCGAAGGGATACAAATACAAAAATTATACTTTCTAGATACAGTCTCTCCCTCTATATCGAAAAAGTATATATATAATATTCAGCATTATAGGAAATACAAGTCATGAAGATTGCAAATTAGTAAGAATAACAACCATGTTCATCTGCAATATAACAATCTGCATTTTTTTAATTAATATTGAACGTCTAACATACTTATAAAAAATAAAATTTGTTTGTTTGTTTGTCGGTTGTTTTGTTTGTCTGTTTGTTCGTATGTGATGCGCTGCAATACTGTTCACCCGATTGCAATGAAGCTTTGCCAGTTTACACTTTCCCATAAGTGCGGTTATAGCTATATAAGGTTTGTGGCATAGTAAAATAAACGTCCAGCAGATGGCGCACATTGTGGATTTGAAAGAGCAATAGAAAATTAAAAACTAATGAATTACTAAAAGAATAAATTTAATAATTTCCTTCACGTGACGTTAAAAAATAAATTAAAATATCGAAAGACATGTATTTTCTTACGAAACGTGAATCATTTTTTGTAAGGATTCAACCATTTATGTTGCCATTTACACACACATGTACTATTTCATTTAAAGAGGTTAAAATGCTATAAGCTTTGTTAAACCTCAGCACAAGATGAATATGCATCATTTCATTTTAATGGACTTTAGTGATTTAAATGCGATAGTAGTTTTTATAATCAAATAGTAATTTTAGTCTCTTATATTTAAAATAATCAAAATTGACTAAACTCAGAAAACGAGTCACCCGAACGAATCAAACTATCATGCAAATAAAATGCTTTGTCCGTCATTTTACAGTGAAGCGTGAGGCATTCATTACATAAGAGTGAAAAAGAAAGAAAATTTGAAGAAAAAAAAACAGAAAACTAATTTGTTGAGTTGTTTGCCGAATTTCAATGCCTCTATTTTGGCGTTTTTCTTTCTTCTGTTTGTTATTTTACAAAATCCCTTTGTTATGTTTCGTTGATATTAGAAACAACGTGAATATCTGTATGATGTTTCTAAGGCAATGAAACAAAACAAACTAGGAGAATATAAACTTTTTAAATTTGAGTTATGACTCAAAAAACATTGTGAAATGGTATCACCACCATCAAGGAAATAAAAATAAAAAAAGAATTGAAAAAGAGACATGCCTCACGGGGCACTATGGAATACCGTACTATTTAATCAAAATGAACATCATCATGAATTCTCTTACTTCCTATAATCTTAATTGATTATTATTATTATTATAATCAATTGTGAATGATTTTTTTGTATGTCAAACATAAAGAGGAGTACTGTCGAATTTGAAAATCTATCCGCAACCAAATTCAACATCTACTTTTATAGGCACCGGGTGTTTTTATCGGCAATTGGTTGTTGTATTTGTATGGTGTGTAAAATCCTACTGCGCTACGGATAGCTTTGCCAAAAAAAAACACGGCTAATGTTTACCACTTGTTCATGGATTTTTAATAATTGCATATCATTCAATTTTTGAAACATTCGTTAAAAAGTTTCTTTTTCAGAGAAACGGCAATTTTTTTTGAGTCTATCCGTTATTAAAATAGAATATAGTCTTTATCAAAAGAAGCAATGTAACTTATAATTTTTTATAGAAAAACGTTTAAAATTTTTAAATTTACTTCTGCCATCTCATTGGCTATTTGACGCTTCTTAAAAGTGTCATAAGACCATATGGCAAAAAGTCGCAGTTAAATATGGCCATATGACTCTTTCGCAAAGCGACAAATGGCCATATGTTTGAATATGGCCATATGACACTTTCAAGTTGCGTCATATGACCATATGGCCATATGACACATGGCCATATGACACGGCACCTTTAGAGATATGTGGAAGAATTGGCGAAAAATAGTGATCGCAGGGCCACATGGGCATCCACTGGCGAGTAAAAATGTTTTAAAGTACCTTGGTGTCTGGCTAGATCCGTATCTATATTTTAACCGAAATGTAGATGCTATTACGGTCAGGGCTTGAATTTTTCCCCTGACAAGACGACGATAGTCAGGCTGACAATAGACGGTCGAAGGCTGATACAGGATAGATTGGCGATACTGTTAATCTACTAAGTCCGCCTAAAGACTATGGATAAGAAACTTCCTAGCCGCTGATACATTACCGCAAGAAAACAATTATAAGTATGCAAATCAAAATTTAAGTTTTTTTTTCTAACCCAGGGTTCTATTTAGAATATTTCAAACAATAAATAGTCCCATTTATCGCCCACCGATTGCCTAGCGGAGACGCTGAAGCAATGTCAATAGCAACATTGCCCGGTAGATGGAAGGCAATTATTGATTTGCATCGCAAAGGCAATATTCTCTTTTTCTCTGACATTTATCTTTTTTCAAAATGATTTACAATAAAATTGTTTCAATACAAGCGCGTAAAATTGAAATTGTCAGCAAAGAAAAGTCCACCCAAATTGAAAATCGCCAAAATGTAACGATGTGTTTTCACCTTAAGACATGCAGAAATCACAGAATGCATCCATCGCACTCGCCAACTACAGACAACTTAATCAAAGCACTCACAAAAACCGAATATACTCAAATTTTCTGGAATTAAGAATGTAACAGAATTCCAGTGGAAATTTCCTAAAGAGAAATTTACAGAACTTTGTCCATTTGTATAAATAGACGGATAGGTGGCTCTAGGGGAATAGTTTTTATGCGTTGAAGTGTGAACATCGAAAGCTATAATAAAAAGTGGTTGAGTTTAGATAAAGTAAAAAGTGTTAAAGAATAAAGAGTAATTTTTATTGTAGGTTAGTGGGGAAGTCATTGTCATTATTGTAAATTGAACATAAAGAAGTTGTATTTGACATAAATAAAGATATTCGTGTGTAATTTTAAAAGTGGAATTGAGTTTTATTACAACGAAGACCAGGCAAAAATATTGAAATAGGCAGCGGACTGCTGAATACTCAAAAAATATGTGCTGGAAGGTGTAAAGAATATTTTAAATAGGAACCAATCTATTTTGCTTTGAAGATACGTTCCATATGAATTTGACCTAATTTATGCTTGTTACGGTAAAATTGGAAAGAGTTGCAGAAAAAAAGAAGACAATTATTTTATACTTGCGTTTGTAGGTACTATAATTCAATTAATATTGCATTTCCAAATTTTCAAAAACTTTTTTTTTTCGATTTTTTTAAATTTTCTAAAAAAATTGGGTTTTAATTTTTTTTCCTCGACAGACATTTAGTTTACAAATTTAAGTCTTTACTTAGTTTTTCCGACAAAACTCTTAAACTTATTAAAAAAATGAAAGAGTTTCCAAAAAAAAAAAATTATTTTTTTTTTTTTAATAAAGGGTGTTTTCTTAGACGTGTGGTTCTACAACTACAAGTCGTGCAATTTATGTATTAAATGTATGTATACATTTCTTGGTGTAGTTTGGTGGCTACGAACATTTTTTTGTCGCATATTTTTCTCATTTTATTCAAGTTTTTCATCGCCAAAAAATTCCAAAATTGGGGAACTTTAAAAACTTAAGTCTGACAAAATTCTTTGCTTTTCTTGTATTGATAACGGTCCGTCTTCGTTGTTCTAGACAAATTCTCTTTGTAGAAATTCATAGTTAACAAGTTTTGGCTTATAATCCTAGGTTGAAAGGCTTCGTTTCCCTCACAATAAAATTCAATTGAAATCCCAATTCGGGAGTTAAAACCTTGTGTAGTTATTTTGCGATTGTTCGATTCCACTGGCACCATTGGTTCTCCTCAAGGTTTGGAAATTCTTTTAAAAAAAAGTTCTGGCGCCTTTTTACTTATGCCCTTGATTGATTGATTTTATTGTACTGATTCATACTTATATCCATTTAATTAATCGACTCAATTTGGTAATCGATTACTAAAATTACATTTTTATCGAACCAAACCATTTTTTGGTGTTTTTTATGAAGCATAGACCTTTTTTTTTTAAACACAAATAAACAACACATCAAATTCAGTGGAATAACCAATTTTGGCTTTATTAGTTCACAAGTTTCATTTCATTTGATGTTTAAAAATAATTTCTGGCGTATGGCCTCCGCATCAGATTAGCGAAATAAAGCATCATTGGGCGTTGTAAGTAGTCAGATTTAGTACCGTCCGAAAAAACGTCGTGCTATTGACATATTTTCTGTTTTTTTCTCTCTTTTTATTCTGTTCTGTCTGTATCAATGTCATTTTGGGTGTCTTGTATTATCTGAGCCGATGGCAGTGCTCTTAAGTGTCTCTACTTCATTGATTTATCTACGGAATGAACCGTAGTTTCAAGTCCAAAAAATTAAACAAAACTTCAGGGAATGCTTAATGGACGAATATGAATGCATACAAACATTATCATTAATAACATATTAAAATTTCAAAGCGACACGTGAACCACCTTATTTCATAATCTTACTAAACTATCGAAGTTACATACACTTACGTATGAGATGACCTCATCGATTGAAATATCCAATGCAAGGATGCGAACACCATAAACCATCATCCACTCGACTATTTCTGCAGACATTTGAATATTCATCGACTAAGAGATCCCTGCGTTGAGTGTATCCTCTCGGATTCCAATAAGTGCATTTCCAAAGAAAAAAAGAAGAAAAAAAAACTTTTATTGTTTTATCGATTTTTCCTAAGAGCTTCCTTACAACACCGCACAAGGAAATGGAGTTTTCAAAAATTCATCATACATAAACACATAAGAGGCAGTATATTGCAAAGGTGCAAAAGTCCTTTTTTCCTTGCTTCCTACTTCCATCGATTCTTATTGATGGTTATAACTGACGAAGTAGAAAATGGGTTTATACAAGGTATTAAGTTAAACCGACTTCGTAATACCCTAACTATTGAAATAAAATAAAATAAGAAAAAGAACGGGTAAACTGAATTGCCTTCAAGTTGGAAAAATGATTTTAGATATTTTTCGATGGAATTCGGAAAACCAAAATCGAAATTATATATTAAAAAGTCTTGTGAGAAAAATATGGATTACGACCAGGTGAACGAGTTTATATTGTAAAATTATAAAAAAGGGTTTTTACAAAGGGGAAACTTTCAGGTCAAATTAAGAGTCTTTTTCCTCCAGTTCTTGAGATTTTTGAAACATTCAATAAAAAGTATATTAGAATATTGTCTTATGGAAATTGTAGTGATTTTTATGAACTTTATTAAATTCTCAAGAAGCAAGGAAATATGTCGAACCAATCCCTAAAAAAAATCCTTAAATTAGATTGACTGTCGTAAAGTCATTACATTTATCAAAAATCCTTAAATTAGATTGACTGTCGTAAAGTCATTACATTTATCAAAAAAAACAAGACAAATGTAAGCGAAAAACGTCTTCCGAAAGTAATAAATAATATTAATCAATATTGTGTGTCTGATCAAGATTACAGTATCCTTGGCAAAATGATGACAAGCTACCGGAAACCCTTATCAAAATACAATACGAATATTGAATTGGTTATTTCGTATGGGAAAATTCATCATGAGTCCTGGCAGATATTTGAAATGAATATTAATGGGTCTGCGCTGCGGGAAGGAGGGACTAGGTGTTAGAGGATGAATCCAAGTAATTTATAAGCCTAAACGCCGCTCTCTTGAATTGAATGGCATTACGTGGGTGATTTAACAAATCACGAAACAGGAATCACAGAAATCATTAAATCGTTGTGATTTATGGCTATTTGACTTTAGTTTGTACATATTTTGGAATGATATGATATGAAATGAAAATGAATACAACAAATATTAAAGTTTAACCTTATATTTACTCATTTTTGTGCTATGAAACTTCAAACCACTGGAAGATATTGCTTTAAAAAACAGTTGAGGCGGTTCAAACTAAGTTTTCTACTTATTTCGTATTTAACTACTTTGGCTTGAATTATAAGAAATAATAAAATATTGATGTAAACTTATCCATTTCAGAAACAAGTATACAAGGCTTTTTATTACAATGTTACATGTTACGTTTAAACTTCGGTAAGATTCTATAGCAACTAAGAAGTGAGCAAGGAAGCAAACCTCAGAAAAAATAAGCTATAAGCAACATACCTTCTATTAAGTTCGAACTTCATGCAAAGAAAAAACGTGGTCAAGTCTACGTGCTATCAGGTGGAAAACCGACAATATCTTTATCTTTTAAGTGTTACAATTAAAAGGTTTTATTTCGAGGAATTTTTTGAAAGAACTTCATAAGGCCTCACCGACTTGGGAAATAAAGTCATAGTTAAGATGAGGGTGGCTAAGAGACCTTTTCATGCTCTTTGTCTTAATTCTTCACTGACTTGTTACAAGCTTTAGAACGATTGAAAAGAAATCAGCACTGGTAACCACGTGAACATTGTTTCAACTTACATATATTGATCATGATGAGCTGAATACAAATTGTAAACCCCTGTAATCACTAGAGTTCTCTATTAAATCAAAATCGATAGCAATCGAAGAAATGCATCGAGTTTTTGTGAGTACAAATTTTCTTTTTGCTTGTTTGATACTATTCTCTGTAACCATCAAACTTCAAGTTTTCTACCGCTAACCCAAGGTGTTCCCCAAGGTTCTTTATTAGGTTCATTACTTTTTTTTTGTATATGAACAAACTCCAGTCTCTAAACTTTAACTGATCCATACATATATTTGCATGCCGATGATGATCAGCTTAAATATAGTTGTTTAATTAAAAATGGACCACTGGAGATAAATGAAGATCTTAGAAAATTGTGCACTGGTCTCCATCTAACGAACTCTGTTTAAATCCAAGCAAGTCAAAATGCTTAGCAATTTCAAGCTGAATCTTATTTTAAACAAATACTACTGAATAATAATACCTTTCAGGTTGTAGACTCGATTAAAAGCCTTTGAATATTATTCAATAAAACACTCACTTGGATCCAGATTCCACCTTTAAAATGGAAAAAAAATTGGAAAAGTTTTGAATCATCATCAGTTGTAGCGGCATCCGATCCGGGTATCATTCAACAATTTCTCCCATACACCATTTATCGCGATTGCTGGCCGACGCCATTCAGTTTCGCGACCCCAAAGCTTCAGGCGTCTTGGTCTAATGCATCCTTTTAATGTCTGACACGTTGGTTTTTACCATAAAAAGAACTACAAGAGATTTTCCGAGCTGGTTCCTTTTAGCGTATGTGCCCAGCTCAATGGAGTCTAACCTAAATGATTTCAATAATAACAGGTACTTAATCGGAAAAAAAATTTAATTACATTTAACGCACACAAAATCGTTAAAATATTAAGGTATTCGTATCTAAACACAACACAAAAGTTATAAATGTCCTTGGCGTTGAGATATTTATCAATATATAATAATGAGTTCATAGAACCTTTATCTTACTCCTTTCGTTTCACTTTTGATATCTCTTACAGTAAACCGGTTTCTCTCTTAGCTCTCATTTAATTGTCTTTTGTGTTGAAGTGATAATCAAAATATACCTACTGTAACAGTGAACTAGTTTTAAAAAATTGGGAAATATAGAACTCCGCTCGGAAAATTGTTTTCCTTACTTCCTGGAGCCTCATCATAGGACTCAGATTCCCTTAAAGGCTTATGGCCTAACAGTACCATAACAATAGCAGAGCAAAAGAATTCATTCAAGCTGGCTTTAAGATATAATGGGAAAATATTGTTCATTTATCTACACTTTTCTCAAAAATTTCTATTGAATTTTCTCTTGATGAACTTTACTCAATTCATGTTTTCTCTCAATTTATTTCATAAAATGAACTAAAGCTTTAATTCATTCGAGAATAAAGCTTATTTTAGTTTTCATTTAAATGTTTGTTAGCGAGTTATATTTAGTACAGGATTACGTTTCGTTAAGTGAGCTGGCAGGACTAGGAATTATTCGTTGTCAACAACTTGGGTTATTTTATAGAAACAAAAAAATCGTTTTTTTTTGTTTTAAATAAATGTTTTAAGAGAAGTAATAAAATTTGTCAATTAAAAAATCTTTGTTTGATTTTCTTTTTAAAAGAATATGTGCTCTAGAATTCTTATTGAATATTATTTATTTTTATATTGCTTAAAAACGTCTTGTATTCGGGTTTTTTAAAGTAATTCAAAAATGCGTGAGGCAATGATACAGTAGGTAAGGTATTTGCTTGGTAACCCGGAGATAGTGCAAGCTACGCGTTGCCCTTGGGCTTAGAGTTTTCGAGACAAATTTTACTCGTGGAAGATTTGTCATTTTCTCGTAAGACGCATTATACTGGAAAATAGTGGGCTTTGACGGGGTATTTGAAAACCAACACTTTCACAAAGCAGTCTGAACCACTAAACACTAAAACGGGAGGCTTATACTATTAATTATCCTGCCTGAAAAAGCCTTTTCTATTGTTCTAATTCTTCTTACTATAAGGCAAAGTGCCTCACAGACACATAATTAAAATAATAAGAACAAAAGAATAAAAAAATACTTTTACTTAAAAAAACTACATTCTAAGATGTTATTAAGGCTATCGAAATGAGTACATTTAATATCGTAAATGTACTATATAGTATCAATAATGCGAGTGTTTTTGATTTAATGTGTTTCCGTTATAATTGTGATATGTGGTTTTCACCTTGAAATCTTATGGGAATCCAAAAAATTTTTTTGAAATGTTTTCCAGTTCGTTGAAAAGCATTATGAAAACAGAAGCTAAGAGTATTCCTGGAGAAAAAAACCGAAAAATGTATATTTAAAGACAAAGGATATATATGAGATCTTAAATCGATTAATTAATTATAGTCTCCGTCAATGCCAAGTGAATGGGTAAACAACTCGTCCTAAGTTTCTCAACAGACTCACTTAATTGTAGCGCATGTACCCTTCCACCTTCAACGTTCGAAAACCACCATATACCTATTTTTTGTCTTTCTTTTTTTGCCCATTTCTTCGTTACTTCCGGGGTCCCTCAAGGAAGTCACTCAGACTCTCTTCTTTTTATCCTTATTAATAACGACATTGAATTGGTTATAAAGAATTCCATCAATATCTCATTGTATGCTGATGATACTTATGGCTTGTTTCTCAATATCTGACTAAGTTCTGATTAACTATTCGACACATAAACAAATTACAAGTTCAATCCTCCCATTAAATAACTTTGCCTTCCACATTTATCTAAATAATAAATTTAAGTGTCATTTAGTTATTCAAAGCTTCTTCCAGTTTTCCAGACAAAGTGTTTTGACTTTTTGAAAATAAGTAAGTAAGTAAGTTTTATTGAGGTTTTCATTTACATAAGTATCTTAATTCATATTTTACAGCAATTGTCTTAAAACTTAATTTTTAGGTTGCCGACTTAGAATTGGTCAGGCTATATGTTACACGATTAATTGAAAAATAAAATTAATAAATGTGCGTCCACTCAACAAGACCACATATAAACTAACCTATGAATAAAAGGTGGATAGAAAGAGAGGAAGGCTTATAACAATGATAAATGAGAAAGTGTGAAAGATACAACAATAGATGTATCAATTAGAAACACTTAGGAGTGGAGACTAGTGTATACTTAAGAGCAGGACAAAGCTCGATTTTTATAGTAGAAAGTACAGGATAGTTATATTCACATATTATTTCTTAGAATATTTCACTAATACAAACACACATATCAGATTCACATATAATTATATATATATTTTTATTTTGTTGTTTTTATTCAAATTCGATTTTACTTTAACTGTGTGATGTGTTAACAAAGATTTTTAGGTTAATTATATTAGATAAATTCTATATTCATATTCTAGGTTAAGTATCTAATTGAGTAGTCCTAATCAATATTATTCATAGCTAGATATAGGGCTTCTTAATGTAACTTATAATACTTCATGTCAGGACATTTTGAAGGCAATTCGTATTTGATTGTTCTTGTTTTAGTGTTTTTTTTTTATATTATTTTTATTATTTATCACAAATTTAAGAACACGAGTTGTTATATATTAATAATTATTTGATTTGTGTTTGCCGTATATATATATATATAGTTAATATGGATATGACCCATTTCTATTTTTTTTTTTGTCTTTTGTTAAAAGGGAGTTGATATTATATGATAAAATGTTTAAATTCATGGTGAAGAGGAAAGGGAAGCAATAAGCCCAAGATAAGCTCCTGATTTTTGGTTTTCATTGAGTTTGACATAATTAGGCCAAAACACTCTTATTTTTTAAAATGAGTTGGTATATTGGCATCCCAAAAAGTCGATTTGATTCTTCTAAAAATTCGAAAATGTCCTCCTTAGGAACACTAGAAGGTTTAACAGAAGGAAGTTCTTTAGCAATGCTAAATTCTCTATTTACATCTGCATACGAAAAGGAATTTTGATAAGGAACATTGTTAATCATATTTACCACTGAGTTCATAACTCTCTGTTTGTCATTTTTTATAGAGTTAATGGCCTCTTCTTTTTTTTTAAATATTCCACTCTTCGAGGGCAGCCCTGGTAAGTAGAAGGATTGCCCGTTAAACCGCAATTGACGCAATCTACCACAGAGCTTTCAAATCGGGGTTCAATACGTACGCCGCCTTTTCTGGGCCTCTTCCATAATTATCGAGTAATTATCGCTTTTATTGTCTTGAAGACCACCAAGCACGTTCTCAGCTGCCATTTCTTTTGAAAATAAGAAAATATTTGGAATTGATATTTG